>VXAK01009950.1:0-34556 GCA_013399435.1 Arenaria interpres
GCTCACCCGGTCCCCTGGCTTAAGAGCACCCCATCCTGGAGGTGGGGAATACTGAATACAGAACCAATAAAGCAGTAAAATGCTCCATTCTTAAGAAAAAAAATAAAATAGAGGGAGTGAGCCCCCAGAAACCGGTCACGTACTAAGGTCTGACACAAGGCTAATCAAAATGAGTGATTTTTATGCTACGCACTCTCATCTGCTGCAAGTTACAAGGAATTATTCTGCAGCTGAAAAGGTGGGTTAGAAGAAAAGGCCAGCCCTTTCCTAGAAATATTTGTATTTTTGACCTCGGATGGGGGAAGCCCCCCCTTTTAATCACTCCATTTTAAGCGGCCTTACCAGTCATTTGCACACTGACAGGCTGGCGTTAAGTCGCCGCGGTGCAGTTGTACATTAAGCACTTAGAGGCTCTTTACGGCCAGGGTGGGCAGAGATTGAAGCCCACGCCTCGCCCGCCACGGGAAATCCCCAGGAGAGCAGGGCGCTGGGTTGTTGGAGGACTCTCTTCCCTGCAGGGGGGAGGAGATGAGTCCTCTCCCCACCGCCCCCCAGCTCAGCACCCGTCCCCCTACGGACACGGCGGGCGAGGGTGAAGCCGTGATGCTGCGGGGAGTTGTGTGAGCCGCATCCAGCGCCGGGGCACAGCCGCCCAGTGGGTCGGCGGAGCCAGTTACACGGCCAAAGCACTTCTGTTTACGTGCTGCGGGAGCCCGATGGGATTTCCAAAGCTTTTCCAGTAACCTTACCCATTACTAAAGTAGCAAACTCACTTAGGAAGTATTTCTTTCTTTATTTAAATAATGTGCCCCCTCCCCTTGGTTTGCATATTTAATCTTTATTCTAATTCTCAAAAAAGTCATTTTTGAACCTGAATCCTTCCAGCCCCCTCTGTCAGTCAAACATGGCAAATTCTGCCCCCTCGGCCTCCCGCGCTGCAGAGCCTTCGGCATCACTAACCATTTTGGTCGGTGTTTCCAGAAGGCCTCCCTCATCATCCACACATTCTGCATTTGTTTTTAGCTGTAGCAATTTGATGAGAAAAAGGCATTTGAGGTCAGAATATACCGAGGACTGACAGAGGCTGGGACTAAAAACCCAAAATAAAGTAGAGTAACGCTGCCTTACTCATTTTTTCATGTTTCTTGCTTTCTGCTGCTCTTTAGCCCTTTTCCCCAGTGCTGTTTAACCCCCGAGCCTCTGCCTCCTGCTTCATAGTTTCACAAATCAAGAAATGCAGACAGAGACTTGTATCACCGCCTCCTGTTAAAGAATATATGCAGAAGCAGCTATCCATAGAGACTGCCAGCCTAAAAATGAGTAAGTTGCTCATAAGGTTAAGCAGCCACGCGGAGCAGTCAGACCGACGAGCAGTTAATTTAGCCCACTCCTATCTACGTTCTGAGAGAACTGAGGCTCCAGGTACAGGGGTCTCCCCAAGAAAACATGGAAGCTCCCAAGACCTGAAATCTAAGCGCAGATGGGATAAGCCAGTAAAGGCCACCTTCAGTATTGTATTTAAAGACAGGCAGGCACGTGCTGTGGGCTGGAATATTGAACGAGCTTCTCTTTTATGCTTCACAAGCTTCTTGTTGAAAAATCAGTGTCAGAAATTGAAAGAGCAGAACCAAGTGGGAACATACAGGATCGAGCCATTTTGCCAGATTTATCTGGATAAATAAACAAAGCCAGCGGAGATCATTCTCGCTTAGTTGTCAGAGACTCAAGGAGGGTATTCGCACCGATTTAAAGCTGTTTCTGGCATAATATATGAGTTTACGCCAACATCACATAGGGTGACTGGGTATAACTATTCTTCTTCTTTCCAAAGAATCACTGTAGGCGCACAAGAAATCCAGCCCAGCCAAAATGTTCCCCCTTACCATAAACACGGAAGCTGTAGGAAGGAACGAGAACAAAGTTTGGGGATAAAGGCTTTCCCAGAGGCGGTATCAGGGCGGTGCACCTCTGCTAGCGGATGCTACAAAAAAAATAGCATAAAGAAGGAAACTTGGACATTTCTTGGCCTGTGAAAGATTAAAAATCCTTCCCATGTTCTGGAAATTTGACAAGCGAGTTGAGGAGGACGTGTGCCCCATGGCAAGGACACTTGGGAAGGTGAGGTACCACCCCACTACAGCTGGATAGAAAAAGAAGAGGTCCAAGGTAGGGGGTTGGAGAACAGGACAGTTTCAAGATGACAAAAATGACCAAGTCAGGAATGGAATAAATGACAAAGTTTGTTATTGATGTTTGTGCTACTGGCAGCTACACAGCCCAGCTACAGGCTCAACAGGATTTTTCCAGGCAACCAGCTATTTTTCTGCCACAGCCTGAGATTCAAACTGACCAGCTTAGGGTCATTTTAGATACAAATGAGAGTGAAGACTCATCAACGTCTGGAACAGTTTCCATCGCTCTACTTTAAAAGCTGGAAGCTCAATGGAAGTCCACGTCCCAGAATGCACAGAAAGGGTATTTATTCCAAGCACACAAGCAACCAGCCTTCCTGGCTACGTACCTATACCAAATCTTCACCTGAGAAAGGCAGAAGATCCCTCCAAGAGCTCAGGTTCTGAGCACTTCTCAAGCTGGAATGGGGAGGGGCATTCCTCAAGCATCCCACAACTCCTTCAGCATATCCCAAATCCAGAAACATACAGTTTTATGGCAAACTGGCAACTCTTTATTTCCTTGAGAGGATGTGCCCGTAGCCGGAATAACCATTTCAGGTTTCCCAGCACAGTCCTGCTGCTGGCCAGTGAGATGGCCCTGGTGTGGCAGCCCCATCCTCTGCCTGTGAGCCCAGGCTCTCAGAGCCACAGCAACTCTGCAAGTTTTTCCTCCATGTTAAGAATTTTAAGTCCTTCAACAGCTACTTGATGTAAAAGACAAAATCATGGCACAAACTGGGTTTCCAGTATGCGTGTCCAAATAAGCTAACACCGCCCATCTGGTAGTGATTATCCACACATCACAGTTCACATTTTAAACAATGACACTCCTTCTGGAAACAAAAACACATTCTCTTTTGGAGTGGCACTGAAGAAAAAAGAATTCACGAGAACCATCACTGAAAAGTTTGAATTTATATACCAAAATATGGAGGGTTTGTTTTTTTATTTCAAGCAGCTGTGTCACACCAATATCTATGTGATCACAGCTGCCTAGTCCACCCCATGCAACGTACCACCTCCTCCAGGAGCTCTGTTGCTTTTCAAACTTCTTAGCATAAGTCCTGGCATTTAGCAAAGACCTCTCACTCAATTTTGCATCCTCAGAATAATATTTCCAGTTCTTCCTCAAAACAGTACTCGTGTGAAACCTTGTACCTTCCATCCATTATCAGGTTCAGAAGCAGCGTTATGCATTGCCCGAACCAAAAACTGCAAAACACATTGCAAAGGAACAGACACGACCCATTTCCAAATCCTGAAATATCCCAGGGAACTGGATTGTGTTGAGGGACTTTGCCCACGACACAAACATATGAATCACAGAATGGTTTGGGTTGGAAGGGCCCTTAAAGATCACCCAGTTCCAACCCCTTGCCACAGGCAGGGACACCTCCCACCAGACCAGGTTGCTCAAAGCCCCATCCAGCCTGGCCTTGAACCCCTCCAGGGATGGGGCAGCCACAGCTTCTCTGGGCAACCTGGGCCAGGGTCTCACCACCCTCACAGGAAAGAATTTCTTCCGAACATCTAATCCAAATCTCCCCTATTTCAGTCTTAAATGGTTCCCCCTTGTTCCATCAATACACTCCCTGATAAAGAGTCCCTCCCCACCTCCTCCTGGTGAGGACCACAGTGACCACGCTGGACCGTTCCCCTCTTAATGCTGGGATGTGACCTGGTCCCTGCCCAGAGAAGGTGGAGAAGGGCCGAGAGGATGCTGGTACCAGACACTCAGGCAGCAACTCTACCAGTCACAGGCAGAATGGGCTGGTGGAAATGTCTCTGGGCTGGAAAGCTGCACATCTTCTAGATTTATCAGCAACACACTTTGATAACAATTCATTTCAAGAGTCCAAACTTATAAAAGGAGAACACTAAGTGTTAAATATAAAAACATTACAATGCTTTTTTAAAAAGCATTTTATTAGACCTGACTAAATAAAATGTGTTCAGAGCACATAAAACAGGAACTCAGCAGCGCAGCAAAGAACGGAAGCACTTAAATGTGTTTTACTGTCATACACAGGGCCAAATTAATTCTATTCTGGGAAAGGAAAGCCTGATTTTTGAAAGCCATTTGCTGTCAAACCACAAGCACTTACTCCTAAAAATCAAACTTAGAGAGAAATACTGAGCACCTTAAAAACATAATAATAAATTATCATTGTTTGCAACCACTTCTGTAAGAAGTGTGCTTAGACCTTACAGGAGATGAACTTAGTTTGTATGGAAGAAGAGGGCATAATTTAAATGTTTTTTTCATACTGTCACAGTTGTCAACAGATTTCAATATAGGATGAGTCTTTCTCATCCGAGGAGATACTCCTCTTATGGAGAAAGCATTAGAAATTGGAGCCTACTCCCTCCCTGTGCCACACCGGCCATGAGAAGATGAGCATAACCTCTGCCTGCGATGTAGAAACTGAGTCACTCTGCACTAACTCCAGTCACTCCTGTGTCACCAGCTCCAGCCTGGAGGTAGTTATGAAGGGGTAACAAAAGGGCCGTTCGCATCCACTTTGCAGTATGGCATTTGCTTTATGTGGGTCCTTATACTACAGTATTTCTGCCAGTCTCTGGTTCCTCCCTTGCTGACAACACCCAATCCTCCAAATTTTCTAATTTTTCTAATTCAGCAATCTTCTAAGTTAGCAATTTTAGAAATTAATTCTTTTTTTTAAGCTTGCCTGTCCCTCACCTCCACATAAAAAAACAAACCCTTGAAATGTTATTTCTTTCACATCACTCGGATGCACAAGCCAGCTAAAGAAATGAGCCAAGGAAGCGGCACAACCAACCAGATTTACACCCTCTGCTCCGGGTTTATTTTTGCAAGGAGCAGGAGACTATTACGGCAACAAAGTGAAAATGTCATCTCAAATCAATAAATATATAGGGCAATGACTACTTCCGAATTAGTCTTGGCTCTGTTAGTGTTATGCATTCCCTTCTTACCAAATGAAAGAAAGCAATCAGTTTTCACCTTGACTTATTACTTCAAACAGAATTCAATTAAGCCTCAGAATACGCACTTAACGTGATTAGCTGATACAGACTGGCTGTAACTTCTCATACGCTTCTTCTCCCGTTTGCCAGGTATGTTCATGGAGAATCCCATGTTTATTCCCTGATGTTTAGTTTGTGAAACGCGACAGCAGAGAACCAGCCGGACAGGATTCCTGTGAGTCACTACCTGCTTAACACGGATGGCACGCTTACAGGCTCTCTATGCTGTAACAAGCTTTACACGGGATCTCAGGCTCGTACGGGATCTTTGCTCTCCCATCTACAAGTGATGCCCACCTTCATGCAGTAGCTTCACAAAGTTAGGTCCAGATGCACTAACGCATGCTATTTAACTCGACTTCTTTGTAAAAGCCTGTTTTCTATTACACAGGTTTTCTGAACTCCAATATTAGCTTTCACTTGTCACACAGAATCCTTCCTTCCCTGTAAAAGTTCCGATCTCATAAAAAAATAAGATTACCCCACCTAAGCACACACTTATTTCTCAGATTTTCTAAAGGTTTTGTCCCAGTTCATTTAACCTGAGTGTGACACAGTCTCCATCAGGTACCACGCAGCTTGGACAAGTTATAGTGCCACAACTGAAGTTCTCACGTCTATAAAATGATAATTATCTCTATAAAGTTCTTGGAAATGTTAGAATAGGAGATCCTATGCTTGAGCACAATATTACAGTATTTTCTTTACCTCACTCCATTTTTAAGGCTGATTAGAATTTAATCTGAAAAGGCAGCACAAAACAAAAAATGGAAACACCTTGCAGCACAAAGATCTTAATTTCTTTCTTTCCACTAACTGTTCCCTTTAATTTTGATTTTGTAATAGATGCATCTACTTTGCTACTGTCATTAATTTGGTGTCTTCTTGGGAGGAAAAAAAAAAAGACAAAGAAATAGCAAGTTAGTCACGAGAATCATCTTCCTCATGGAAAGCAACACTGGTTGCCTGAAACACCAAGTCTGTTTGAGCCAAAGGTGTCTTTTCTCAAGATCCCTTTTGCTGGGGCAGGGCTCCCGACTCCCTCCAGCTGTAACCCATTCTGAATACCCAGATGTACCCAATAAATATCTTAACTGAGGCATTTTTAAAGAGTTATTTCCACCAGAGCCTAGTTTCACAGTAATTAATGGATTAAAATCTTTCTCCGGGTGTTTGAGCTCACAGATCTTCAACCTGTTGCCAAAAAGATTCTTGTCCAACAGCAACCGCGTGTTACAGGGACCTTGAGAATCACTGGGGCTTCCCTGCTTTCCAAGAGCTGCCTGTCAGGTACAACTGGGTTTGCTTTACTGGGGGAAGCTCATATACCACCCTTTATGATCAGAAACTATTCAATTCCTCAAATTCCAGACATTATCTTTTGACTTCTGATTCTTTTTTTAAATCTAAACCACAAAAATTATCTAAATTAAATATCTTTATTCTATCTTGTAAAAAGAATATGTCTGTATTTTAGGAAGCCAGATTTAAAGAGCAGAATTACACTTTGGATGAAAATCCTAGTGAGAACCGGTCAAGTTTGATGTTAGGTTCTAGAAAATGAAAACTATAAATTTAACTCAAAGATAGCTGCTCTATACAATAGGTTGCCAATATATTTTGCATTTAGAGGCCAAAAATATGACTGTTCCCAAACTCTTCCTTTTACTATGAACGGTTTTGGGTTTGGTGATGCAATGTGTAGCTCTGCTCCTTAAGCTAGATGTGCATTTCTCATCTGAGTAAACATTTTCTGCTGAACTTCCACAAAGGCCAGGACGAGTTTTTCTGATCCATGTGTCCACATATTCCAAGGTGGAAAATTTAAAGTGCTAAGAAGTTTCCAAGAAAACTAGTATCTCAACTCTTACAGTCATTTGCATGTCAGGAAATGCCAGTTATAGCAGCTCATATACTAATGGCTATTTTCTATTTCCACCTAGAAATACTGAAGCCTGTTTCAGCCACAGAATTTCTAGCACGTTACTGACGTTGCTTCCCCTGTCACATGCACAATTAGCTGTACTCACATATCACCGTCAAGGCTCTATAGACTCTCAAATGGCATTTCCCCCCAGTGAAGGGAACTTCTTGAAGATGTCACCACAGCCATGCCCAAATAAAAGTCTGAACTGTAAATCCCAGTCTTCCTGTAACCATGCCAAGAGAAGCACAACAGTGGAATTTAGCTTCTGTTCATCCCTGTAGCACCCCGTGGCACAGACACAAATTTGAAGCTCGTTTCTACAGCAGAATCTGTTGAGAGCTCTCGAAACACTTAATTAGATTTATTTATTAAACTAGAAGAGGCATGAGTGTTTATAGGTAAACAATTTACCACCTAAAGTTCTTTTTAAACAGCCTGAACGTGGCAACTTATGCATTAAAACGAGAGGATGAAAACGTAGCATTTGTCAATTCACACCTTGCAGTCCCAAAGCTGATCAGGTCTCTCTGACAATACACTGCCTTTTCACTTGAAAGCTAAATCTCCCCTAAACATTCAAAACCAGGTTTAAAGCCCAGCCAGTACTGTGCTGCTCAGAGAAACACCCTCCACCTCCAAAATGTAAGAGCTTGTACTTGGCAGTGAGTTCGAGGCCCAGCCTCCCCAGCTCACACCGGAGTCCCCACGGCCTCAGCCTCCTCAGCTGGTGATGTACTTTTGCAGGACATCACAAAAGCAAGCAGAGCTTGGGATTTTTCCTTCCCAAGGGAGCACCTGGCTCCTACCCGCAGCTGTGCACCTCTTGGGCACACCTTTTCACCTCACCCCGGCACCGGTGGTTCTTCACTCCCAACCCTTCCCACAGCGCAGGACATACCCATAGCACTGTGGGTATGGACAGACCTATAAAACTAGACCCATAATCTTGTTGTTTTTTCATTTTCCTTCCTGGCTGGATGCCTGAGCTGGCTCCTCAAGGCCAGGCGAGCACCAGCCCAGGCAGACAGGAGTGGCAACCACAGCCTGACTGATGGCAGAGGTGGCTAAACCAGGTATTAAAAGCATCTGTTACTGAAGGGACAAGAAATAAATTCAAAATTGACAGGCGAAATGAATACCAAGGGAAGTTAAAAGACCAACTTAAATGCGGCGGTGTGAATTTCCGAGGTTAATGCAGTAAAAGGTTAACGGGAGATGGCTTTCCTTGGCACTTCACGCACTTATTGTCACAGGCTGATTTCACCGTTTCCTCTGCACTGCCACTTGTCCTTTCTCCTCTCAGCTTAAAAACAGGAAAATAGTTATGAAGTCACTGGAACTACCAGGGGACCATGGGGAGGGCAGTAGTCTAGAAAGACTAAACTTGCTTTTGTGATTAGCCCGCAGTCTGACCCGAGTTTCCAACACCGCTGGTGCACACACAGCTGTCTGACAGCGGGAAAACTCGGTACAGGGGGCTGCTCTCGCCAGGCACACCGTTCACTGCCATCAAGTATTCTGGATCATAGAACAGTTAGAGTCAGAAGGGAACTTGATCATCCAGTTCCAACCCCCTGCCCTGGGCAGGGACACCTCCCACCAGACCAGGTTGCTCAAAGCCCCATCCAGCCTGACCTTGAACCCCTCCAAGGATGGGGCAGCCACAGCTCCCCTGAGCAACCTGTTCCTGGATGCCAAGAGGGCTTCCATCTGGCATTAACCCAGTGCAACAGTTGCTCCCACCAGGTAGAAATTGGGTTTTTAGGATTTCTAAATTCAGAAGACTCTTGGTAAAGGCAGTAACGAGCACAGAAATTCCCTGTACAAACCCTGACAGCTCAAGCGTGAAGGTGTTATCAGAGCCAGATATTAATATTGACAGCTCCGAGATAACGCTCGCAACAAACAGGTTTGAGCTCAGGCAAGGGTTTTGCGAGAGATCTCTGCCGGGCCAGGACCAGCACAGCAGCATTGCTCAACCTCCCCTAACCCCTCCACCGCAGCCTCCCAACCCCGCTCCTCCTGGGCCCGCTGCCTTTTGGACAGAAGTCATTGCCAGCGAGTCCCGCTCTCCTTCTCAGCTCTCCCACTTCAAACCAGCTCGCAAGAAGCAACTTTAAACTTTTGTGCAGAAATGCATTGGGACCTCTTGGTGGGGGGGGAATAAATCAATAAAAAAATTTAAAAAGGGAAAGCAAACCCAAAGCTACGCAACAGCTGAATCACCTCCCAGTAACTCCAGCTTTGCCGGGCAGCGGGAGAGGCTGGGGCTGGGCTCCAAGCGACCCAAGGGCTCGTTCCAGCTCTTGTCTCCATTTGGCCAGGCAGCCTGTCCTTGACCCCATCTCACTGTCAAGTTGGCTCTGCCCACACATTGGGACAGCCCACTTTGCTGATGTGGCAGAGAAACGCCCTCTCTTCGGCTGGGTGAGCTTTCTGGTAGCTGGAGGCTGAACCAGCCTTCTGTGGGGAGAGACCAGCACCAGGAGTCCAGAGCAGGACCTTCCTCTGCTTACAGCAAGCTGTTCCACTAGCTTACGCTGCTTCGTGTCACTTCACACTCGCTCTGCCGTGAGGAATGGAAGCACAGCTTTGTTCTTCATGTCATCAGCTAAGCACTATTTATTATTTTTTTTTAAACTAGAAAAGCTGAAGCTACTTTCAGTTGGCTCTGCAGTAGTTAAGCCCCTGCCTTTTGAACTAAAGCCTAACTTCAAGTTTCTCCCCAAGTTTACCCAAAGAGTTTGAAAACTACGTCAAAGGGGTCCCCAAGAGACACTTCAGAAAAATAAACCTATGGCCAGTTGAAATTAAAGTCAGCTATAACAGATTCCACACCTCACCAGAACGTAAAAAACCCCAAACCAAGGAACAAAACCAAAACAAACCACAAAACCAAAACTCCTCACAATGTTCCCTAAACCACAGAAATCCTCCAGGATGTTCCCCCAGCAAACTACCAGGTTCTGAGCGCTCCTCACACCACCACGGTCCTTCTCACCCCTACAGTAACTACACAAGAACCCTTCAGCAAGTGTTGTCTTATCCTGGGAAAGGACAGAACAACCTCAATACCAGTAACTGTTACGAAACTACATCAATATGCCATATATTTAGCCCAGTATCATGTGCTTAGACTTAACTCTCCAAAATGACCAATTTTATACAATTTGATTGAAATAAAATTTCTTTTTTCTTTCCATCTACAAAAGAATAATGAAGAGGAAGAAGGAGCAAAATTACTACAGTCCTCCACGCAGTTCTTTTCCCTCTAACACCTTTTTGTTGTTTAATAACTATTCCCATTATTCTAAAAACAAAACAAGCAAAAAAAAAATATCATGTTTAAACTAAATGACCTGTAACACAGCCTGGAAGAAGCAGGTAGGTGTAACAGGCTTTGCATTAAACATGACCTTGATAAAGTATTTCTGAATTTTAAAAAGTTGCAATATGAAACATTTGAGAGAAGAATCTTGGCCAAGACACTCAATTATAAAAGTTACCCAAAAAAATCAAGGTGCTTATTATACAGTAATTAGAAGATTGCACAGAAGTTTAGCAGTGAGAATTTCACATATAAATTTCACAATTTCACATTAGATGACAGACATTCAGAAATCCTGTATCAAATTGCTTTGAAGATCTGAAAGCAGTTCCTTAGCAGAGAAAGGTGTTCCAACCAAAGAGTTTAAAAACCCAACCAAAGCAAACCCACAAAACTGGCTCAGAGCCACTGCTCTTACGGAGATGAGCCAGGCTTGGACTTAAACGCAGTATTTTTAGATGAAATGAGAGTGAGCAGATATTATCCCACAAGAAAAGAACATTACATTTCTGGCAGCACACCGAGACAACTCAGTGCTTTTTTTGTATACCGGACTATAAAATCACCGCATACCAGAACAGCGGAAATAAAATTGATACCAGTCTTGGAACACGAGTTATAAATGCAAGAGAAATTGCTATTAAATACTGCATCAACAGTTGCAGTGTAAGTCCAAAACTGTTATAATTTCCTCAACTTCAGATTTTTCTTCTCTCCAATGTTTTCAAAGCAGCCCAAAGTTTCTAGTGTAATATCAAACTGATTAGGTCATTACGTATGTCAAACAGACTAGAACAAATAAACTAACACACCAGATTAATTCCACTCTAAATTCCAAATGCATTTCTAAATATATTTTTCAATAAAACGTTGATAATTTTAAGACACTACCAATAATGCAGGATTCAATAAATACAACCTTTATAACTCATACTTTAGTCTGAATAGCTCAAAAGCACATCTACCCCCTCTATACTCTTCTGTCCAATGTCAGATAACAAAGTGAGGTCACGCAGATTATCTGTTGAAACTAATCTTTCCTACAAGGGCAGAGCTTGAAGTATATACTTGGAAAAGTACTCAACCCTGAAGGGCCCTCTGACTACGAACGTTTAAAAACTTCTCTTCTAAAAACGATGGGAAGCTGCAAAGAGGCCATAAAACTCAGTGTCAGGGTTTTTATTTGTTCCCATCCAACTGATGCCCAGAGCAGGTTTGCTGCTACCTCCCCAGGAAACCAGAAATCATTGTAATGGAAACACAGATATTATGTACCGGTATATTAATATTTCAAGAAGCCCTTGTTGGAAGATTTCCACAAATTAAAGCCAAAATTGATCAGCTGTGAGTTTTTACCTCGGACTGCAGGTACTGGATCACAACCGTTAACGCTTCGAACTTCTGGTTACTGCACGTCAGGAACTTCTTCAGCTGCAGGATGATGCCACTTTGGGCCTCGCATTTTGTTTTGTACTGGGTCAGCTCAGCCGGTTTTGTGCCGGGCGAATGCGCGTCTGTGGCAGCTTGGGCCTGGATGCACGAGCTGTTGGCACTCCGCTGCTTGCCCTTGTCAACTGAAAGGACAAGAACAATAATTAATCAACGTGCACTCTGAAGTCTTTAAAAGACAGATGCAAAAGAAAGCAGTGAAACATCCTTATAAACGCTTCCTGAAACACTAACTAGGAGAAAGGGTTGTTTCAGTAGCGGCAGAGAAGACTCTCTCCTCTGCCAAGAGGAGCATTTCGCACTTCATCCTCACCTTCATGTCTTCTGTGGCTTCCTTTCCAGCATAATCTTCACACTGTGTTTTAAATAAACATTTTCATAAAATGCAAGATCTCTCTCATCCTACCTGGTAACTTATTTTCTAACATAAGAGTTGACCACTTCAGTTTGCAACATGGATTTCATATTTCCTGCGCTCTAAAGCAGTGCTGAACACAAACCCAATTTCCCCATGTTTACTTGGTCTTTTCCTTCCTTTCGAAACTTTCATTGCAAAACCCCCCCTTCTCTGCAGCTCAGGTTTGAGCTTTATAAACTGGAGGTCTTGCAGCATTTCTAAGTGTCAGCAATTCCAGTCACAAGGATGAGACTTTAAAAAAAGGCTCCTAAATTTAATATATTTCCACTGTTCACGATCCAAGAATTACATGGTTGATTTAATATTCCTAGTTATGTTGCAACCTCCGTCCCTTCACAATACACAATCACCTCCTGTCAGAGGAAACCACGTTGCGCATCCGCGGCGCTTGACTCGTAAACACCGCGGAGGTTACGGGCGTCTCCGCTGCCTCCGGAGTGGAAAAGGAGCCCCAGCAGATAGGGCCGGTCTTCCCCGTTTGATCCCACGGGGAGCCAGCAAACCCTTTTGCAATAAAAGGGCTGATGCAATACGCAAACATCCCCTGGCAATTTAATGAAGACATCTAAGTGGATTGCTTTGTACAGTTTCAACTTAACAAGATTTCTTCAAGATAAAGCGGAAAAAAAAAAAACCCGAGAGGTGAGATTTGGAGAAAAGAAAAATGGGAACATACGAAAAAAGCGGGAGATTGAACTAACCAACTAGAAGTAGCTGCTCATGAAGCAGCTTTCTGAAGCCCAACCACCTGGTTTGCAGGTTATCAAGGGATTCTGGAATAGCCCCAGAGGTGTCAAGTTCAGTCACACAACTGGGGACAGTATTAATAACAAAAGCTTCGACTCTCGGTTAGTGTTACTGACTCAGCTATTGCATTAACACATCAGTCTTCCACAGCCTTCACTTGGTCTCAAAGCATTTGAAAACAACTTCCCTGTTCAAAACACTTGACGTCCTCTGTGCCTCTCTGACTGACCCAGGTACAAAGTGTCTCCTGAGCCTAATAATTTTCCAAATAAATCCTCTCTAAGCAAGGTTTTTCCGTCATCCCTCTTAGTTAAGAGAACTGTCAGCATATCATGCTGAGATGCTCCTGTGTTCTAGGAGATGTCAGTACACTTCTGCTCAGAGATGCTGACTGTTCAAGGGTACATTTTTAATTAGAAACATACTGTCTTGCAGTTTAATAGTAGAGCTATCAAGAGCTGTAACAACATGATAAGCCAAATCAAAATACAAACCTGTAAGGGAAAAAAGATCAAGCTTGGCTGCCAGTTCTAATTAGCTTATTTTTAACCAGCATTTTAACTAATGTGACCACTTCTTTTCTTACGGTGCAGACATCACGATGTCCTTTGAGTAGACCTCTTTTAAATGAATGACAGTTCACATTTTGAGAGCAACCACGTCAGATCTCCAGCAAACTTCCTCAGGAAAACACTGGGTACTTTCTGAAGCTCCTTCAAAAATCACAAGAGACGCTAATCAGAGAAGAGAGGGGAAGCGAGAAGAGCAGGGACTGGGGAATAAACACGTACAGTCAGTCCTTCCCTGCCCTCCTGGCTCACGTACTCCTGCTCTCCCACATATTCCACCTCCCTTCCTGAATGCTCCACTTACAATAAATAGAGAACTAGAACATTCCTCTTGATTTAAGGCCACTGGGTAAATTCCCCGATACAGATGCTAATGTCATCATTTAATTAACTACACAAAATGACTTCTGCCTCCATTTGCAGGACCCTGACGGAGCTGCATTAAATCTGAACAAATGTTTGCAGGAAATTTTTATTCTGGGAAAAAAAATTACATCACATACTGTTACCTAATGATACCTAATGAAGTTATTTCATTTAAATACAGTGATAGAGCAGCTAACCACAAGTGACACAACACTCCAGATACCGTTTCCAGAGCTCAGCCAGCCTTTGCCAGTCTGCCACCATTGCTTTTATCGTGGCACCCAAACTACCACATCTTTTCCTAGAAGCTGATTCAAACATCCAATTGAGCCAACCCTGGATACTACACTAAAAAAAGCTGAACAAAAACCATGCACTGGAGAAATTCAGTGACATTCCTGTTGGCAATTTTATCAGAGACCTGTGCTACACACAGCCACTTCAAATGTTGAAAAGCATTTCTCTGCTCGCATGAACCCTCCGTAGCACGAGCTGCCTCTACAGATTAACACCAGTGACACTCTGGTGCTTATTTATGGCCTACGTACCTCTGGGCAATGACAGATTGTTTCCAGATTTGTACAGCAGGCAGGCTGCGACAGCGAAACAAAAGCCGTGCTTTCATTAAAACAAAAGCATCATGATTCTAATTACTGATGGGCTCTAAATTGAAGGCAGTATAGATTACCAGCCCAAGTCCTCCTCCACTTTGGCCTTTTTACTTGCACCCTTACACAGTCTTGATTTGTGAAGCAGAACATTTCCCACCCTTCACTTCAGTTCTGGGTGGGAACTGAGCCTCCTCTCCAACAGGCTCAAAACCACCATACCCAATTTAGTTGAAATGCTCAATTGCTCAAGACTAGATTCTCAAGTACCGCATGTAGCGCAGTAGCCAGACAGACACACCATCATCTAAGGTCCTATCCTTCTTCAGACCAATAAAAAATTAAAAATAAATTAGCAGTGATTTTGCAAAGACTAAGCCTTTTGATCACTGAATCATTCACAGAAGATTCGGTATCTTGGTAGCAAAACCAATAGCCCATGACCTTGGAAAAGCTCCAAAAATCCTCCCACTCCCTCGCTACACGTGAGGCAGCAGTTGACTCCAGTTCTTTGGGGAGAATATTGGACCCATCCCAGGCTTTTCCATAAAACAAACTGTTTCCCATAAATCGTTTCTCTAGTTAACGGAGAGTTAATAGCCGTTCGAAAGCAAGAAATACACAACTGTCTGTAGACCAGGGCGTGTTCCATAAAGTTATGTTTAAGTGCGGGGGTATCGCCCAGTACTTGACATTGTACTTGGCCGGATATCTCAGAACTTGCCGGTGCCACTGGTTTCCTGAACCTCTCCATCTTGTGCACGGCTGCAGGATTACCAGATGAATCATCTATCACCCGCTTTTTGGCTTGCAGAGCCAAATCAAAGCCTTCCTTTGCTTGTCATGTACTAGGAAGGTTTGTGTAGGAATGTCTACATTAGCGAGAAATTAATTTTCTTTAAGCAAGAGATTCAATTTCTAAAAAACATTACATTCCTTAAAAGCATTCCAAATAGCCTAAACAAACTACTTGACAAGCGCAAGTAGGAACAACCTCTTTTCTCTCCCCACACCTTTGCAGTCACCATTCTCTTACCCCTAAGCACCTTCTTTTCACATTCCTCATCCAAACTGTTAGCTTCCACAGGTCTCTCAAAACCCGTGTGCGTCTTGTGTAAGCACTTTCCAAAGAAAAAGCCTTGCTCAACGTTTTCTTTTGTAGGAAGATGCATGCTGGTAAAAACTTTCTGCCTCTCCTCCATTTTCTGGAAAGCCTTGTCTACACACGTTAAATTGGTGCTCACTTCTTTGATCAGCAAGACCAGATCGGCCTGAGTATTTAATCGAGCTTCCATTTCTTCTCTTACTCGCTGGATTTCCTCAAGCACAGTCCTTATATCCAAGTGGCTGGACTTAACCTCCGCTTTGAGATCTTCTTTCACCTGCTGCTGGCTCCTCTGCAGCGCTAACACCGTTCTGATTTCCTTCTGAGATGTTTCCACGTCATGCTTTAGCTCCTTTTGTCCAGCCTGCATGGCCTCCTGGCTGGCTTTGACTTCTGCCAACAGAGCAGCGAGGCACTCCATCCCGATCTCACGGGAGTCGCAGCACCTCTTCCCGTGTCACAGCTTCCGAGCAGTTGGGGACATTTGTCAGGTGGGTAAAAGTCTCGTATGAGGCAAGATGAAGGCACTAAATAAAATCCTTCAGTAAGCAGGGCTGGAGAGCCAGAGCTCCTCCTCAGGGCTCAGCCAGAGGACTAATCAGTTTAATTGGCAGATTATGCCACACCTAAATTTTTTAAAATCTTTTGCTGACATCACTGTAGGTGGGACGTCACCCCGAAAGCCACTCCCAGCAGCCACTTGATCTGTGAATCAATCAAAGAATGCCCGGGCATCAGGAACCGGGTTTGCCGCGAGGCAGCCCAGGGCTCTGCGGGAACACGGCGCCCCTTCCTGCCTTTCCAACACACCAAGGCTCGGAAGGAGCCCCAGGTGCCTGCAGGAGCTGAAAGCCAAACACTTCACCTGTGCCTCGTTATTCAATGAGGTGATTACACACCTGTCCTTCTGCTAATGTTTGCAGCCAGGGCTCAACTGAGCACCTTGGACCGCTCCCACCGAACACCCTCTCCTCATTCCCACGGCGAGCAACCCTCTGCTCCCAGTCTTTGGACAAACCCAGATCCTGAGGAAGCCCTTCTAGTCCACAAACAACAAGTGGTTACCAGAGCAATACGGGAAAACTGACTAATGAGATATTTTTGGCAGGTTAAGGAGGATAAGCCTTTTAGATACCAGGTCTGAGCCTGAACTTTTCTCCGTAAAAGCTGAGGTTTCTTACTTTTTTAAGCACAGAACTCATCATAGATCTCGGCTCCGTGTAGAAACAGGTAGATTAATGACACCAGGCTGTTAGCTGTTGTGTTACACAGCTATTTAATTACCCAGTCAACGGACACAGTTTGGAAAAAGTGACCAACACAACGTAGATCTTGGTCTGCAGGAGGTGCCAGCCTCGGCCTTCAAAGAGGTGACTGGCATTCAGAGCGGGACTCGGAGCAGCGCACAACCTGGAGCTCAGGAGAGCTTTTGCACCACACCTCTGTTGGTTGTGGTTTGTTGATGGTTGTGGAGACAGTGATGACCCCACAGAAACCTCAGAGTGGATGACCCACTCTACCCAGCCAAACCCACAGTAACCCCCGTCAGCACCGTTTTGGGCTGGAAGTGTTACAGAGAGTACCAACAGTCCATGCATGCACAGACGCAGGATTTCCACCTTACCACAGTGCTACTGGGCAAAGAACCAATCTGGGGAGTCCTGCTTGCAATGAAATTTTACTGCTCACTTTCCATTTCACCTCCTACACTAGCCCAGGCATACTTGTGGGACCAGGAAGGTATCAGAGACACGTCCTCCTCACAGAGCACCTCATGGTTTGCAGGTATCCCCCAACTGTCCTGTTATCACAATGGTACCACAGGCCCTGGTGGACACAATGCTGATGATGGAGCTGTTTTCCAAGACTGTATCACCTGCCAGTCAGACACGGGCTGAAGAGTAGGTGAAGAGAGACAGGTATGAGCATCCACAGTATTGCTGCACCCCTAGAGCAACACCTGCAGTAATTCAAGCTCAGTGTGACACACCATTCCACACGTCACCATACTTTAATGGTTCCTAAAAATCCCATGAACGGGGGTGAAGCACTTGCAAAGACCTTGTCAGATATTTCCTGGCAGCAAATGAGAATCCAGCAGAATTGATTTCCACTGGTTCAGGTATGATACAGGTAGAGAATAGGTCTCTCTGTCAGGGGGAGGGTATTCACCAGGCTCATCCATGTAACCACCCAAGATCCAACTCTCCCTGACAGCCCAAAGGCTGCAGCCTCCTTTCTACATGTGTGTGCACCCATCCCAAGTGCTCTCTGCTGTAATACACCAAGGAGAAAAGCTCTCCTTGGAAATCAGTCTCTTGCTCTATATGGAAACATTCGTTCCATCCATAATGTCATTGATGTGTTTGGTTTGTTCCTCACTCAAACTAAGAGCTCTGATCACTAAAGGCTCTAGTGATTTCTAAAGATCACCTTTGTCACACAGCTTCCAGGCAGGTTTCCGTTGCTTTTCTCCACTCTTTTTTGATGATGCTCTTCTTATCTAAAATAAAATTCACACATAGATACTACAAAGCAAACAGAAATCTACAGAAGTTGCTGGTACTTTGAATTTTACAACCTGAGAAAAGCACCACGCATAGTTTTAAGTCAACACAAACTCGCTAGACCACAGTAACAGTTGTATTTTACAGTGTTAGGTAATACAGCATATTTGAAATATTAAACAAAAGAGTTTACACAAAGCTTACAGTGAACCATAAAAAAAAAAATAATCCACTACTTTGACCTTCAGGGTGGCTTCACGTTCTGTACAGCTGACCAGATTGTACAACTAGGACTGGGGTGAGACTTAAAACAGCAACCAGATATTTTCACTTCCCAAACATGAAAAAGGAAGCATCTAGTCGCCTCTATATACTGACTCTTCCCTTTGTCAAAAATTCTGGTTTACACCTAATTGTAATTGGTAACTGAGTGCACTCCCCCACTGCAAAACAACCCACCCAAACCCCCCAAGAAATCCCACCCTTGGACTTCTTGGCATTAGGGCTGGCAAAGAGTTTGAGAACTAATGAGAAAGACCAAATTACAAAACGAAAAAGGGAGTAAGGACTAGAGAGGGCTACAGAACAGAGTACTTGCTACATATAATAGGAGGGAACGCTTGGACAGGAATATATCCTTGCAAACTGGGTATGTATTCGTATTTATATATATTTACAACCAAAATACTGAAATACAGGTAAGGAAATGCTGCCAACACATCCCAGACCACACACTGAACCTGGGTATGGAAAGCATTACAAAACACATGTCCTGTACAACATTAACATCCATGAAGCACTTCTAGCTAACTGCGTTCAGTGGAGTTTTGAGCTGGATCAAATTTCTCCAAATACGCTGATAAACATGAAAGGAAACTTGAAGGTCCACCTGTTTTTATTATTTCTGAAGAATGCAGACCTACACCGCTGACCTCCACTCTAGATGGTTTACCTTTTCCTACTGTGAGCGAGCTACTCCCGTCGGTCCGGTACTGCGTGACCCATGGGTCTCATTCCAGAGTTTTTCCCTTCAGGAGATACCAAATCTCAGTCTCGTGTCTGAACCAGCCCATCAGTGAGTATGTAACTTCTCCTTATATGTTAATCTTTACACAGCTAGTTCTGAAGCCTCAAAAAAAAAATCTCTACAATTCTCCCTCCATCCTCCCCCCCGCCGCAATGCGTACAAGCTATTCGAGCAATGCAACAGAAAGACCGATCAACCATTTGATCTCACGGCTTTGATTTTAAAGTTTGCCTCCTGACAAGCTACGGCACTTCAGGGAGGAGACTTGAGAACATCCATACAAATAAGGAAGGCACCGGGTTGAATCCGCAGCAGTACATTCATTATCTTTGAGAGGACCTGGAAATTTGGCTAGCTGTAAATTACTGCCCTAAATTCTTTCAAAACTCCTGCTCTGGGCTATGAACCCAGGAAGCAGTTTCAGACAAATACATAGGGAAAGCAGTCACAAAACTAAATTAACGGTGTCTGCGGAGGCCCTGACAGGCTAGACTTGGGATGGAAGCCTTCCAACCCCCCCAGTCGCTCCACAGCTTGGTCAACCGTAATTTTCACCTGCATCCAACTTCACAAGTGGCAAACACACACCTTCCCGCTGTGCCTCTCGGAGACCAGGCTGGTGACTGTACAAACACAGACTCCTGAAGAAGTCATGTTCTGTTCCTACCCCCTGCCCCAGGCCTGTCTGTATAAGCTGGCGCAGACAGCCCCAACTTGCCCAACGCGCGTCAAGCACGTCAGTCATGAGCCAGTTCCAGTCCACCGGAAAGCGACTTCATTTCTCAGAGCTGTGCCTGAATAATTTGCCCATCTGAAATTCGGAAGACACCAACATATCTTACAAACTCTTCTAGCTACTTATTCCGAAGGTCTTGCCTCAAGAAGCTGGGGGAAGAGGAACAGCATTTCTTGTCTTGCTTCCCCCCACATAAAAGTGGTCTGAAGCCCAAGACAACAACTAAATGCTTTCTAGAGCAGAACCACAGCTCTCCCATCCCTTTACTGTTAGAACAGTTTGCGTTGGAAGGGATCTTTAAAGGCCATCTAGTCCAACCCCCCTGCAATGAGCAGGGACATCTTCAACAAGATCAGGTTGCTCAGAGCCCCATCCAACCTGACCTAGAATGTTTCCAGAGATGAGGCATCTACCACCTCTCTGGGCAACCTGGGCCAGTGTTTCACCACCCTCAGTGTAAAAAAATCTTCCTTGTATCTAGTCTGAATCTNAAAAAAAAAAATTTTCTTTCTCACATATAGTCTGAATCTCCCCTCTTTTAGTTTAAAGCCATTACTCTGTGTCCTATCGCAGCAGGCCCTGCTGAGAAGTTTGTCCCCATCTTTCTTCTTATGAGCCCCCTTTAGGGACTGGAAGGGGCTCTAAGGTCTCCCTGGAGCTTCTCTTCTCCAGGCTGAAAAACCCCAACTCCCTCAGCCTGTCCTCACAGCAGAGGTGATCCAGCCCTCTGAGCATCTTCATGGCCCTGCTCTGGACCTGCTCCAACAGGTCCATGTCACCTCTTGAGCTTCCCTTCTTTAGGGTCAGCCACTAGCCCATGTTCAGGAACATCAGCTTATTTTAGCTGTCATCAAATCCTTTTCAAGTTGTCCTGAACAAAAGAATCAGTACCCATCACAGAGGCTTTTAAAAAGGTTGCAGGAACCGAACAAAATTTTAACTGCAGGCAGGTAAAGCCTGACCTGGATGCTTAAACTGGCTCAGCAGGGTTAAAACACACACAGCAGAATCCCTCCGCCTCTCTTTGCAGGGGCACAAAGGTTTTCCAGCATATTTTCCCTTAAATGCTGGTACAGCCTGGAGGGGCAGTGCAGAATCATCACACGTTATTCCAGGCGCTCCGTCTGAAGTACCGCTTCAGAAGTCTGCGTCTGTCCCCTCACGCCAACTCATCCGTTGACTGCCAGTACTGCAGCACCGACTTCTAGCCTCAGCACAGCTTTCTGAACCCATCCCTTTTCGCTCCTCACTTCCAGCCGTGGAACTGGATACCCCCTTTATGCACACGGCAGCGAAAAGGAAAGGGAAATCTCAGATGTATTTACACACTTCAAAGAGCTCTGTGCCTCTGGAATGTTTTAATCGCATGCCTAGCACACAGGTATCTCGCAGCACTGGCCACACGGGGTTTCATGCTCCAGGATGGAGTCTCTTCTGAAGCAGAACCTATTAACACGTCAAATGCTTCCCTGTCCGTTACAACCCTGGCTATTAGGTAAGAGACCAAGAGCTTATGGACCACACCAGAGTCCTGCAGCCTAAAGCTGTTCCCTATAAACTATAATACACCACATGCAGCTCTTCATTAGCTTCCTGCTTGTTGACACAACAAACGGACCATGAACCAAGGGCGCCGTTTCGTTACAGTGTACTTTACACAGAAACAGGGGTGGGAAGAGGAAACCTGTAAATACAGGCGACTGGGAAGAAACCAAGAGATGGCAAAGCAAGGCCAGTTTTCCAACAGCACACCTTTCTAAGCGAGCTTTTGCACAGTCTCCACAAAAGGTTCAGCACCCCCAAGGAGTCCTGAACTACTTCTGCACAAGGATTCTTCTGAAGGCAGACAGAATTGCAGAGCGGTTGGAGTTGGAAGGGACCCTAAAGATCACCCAGTTCCCCCCCCCCTGCCACGGGCAGGGACACCTCCCACTAGACCAGGTTGCTCAAAGCCCCATCCAGCCTGGCCTTGAACATCTCCAGGGATGCCATCCTAGCTCTTGCCAGTTAAGCTGACATGTACTTCATACTCTGCCAGGCTCTGAAGTGATAACCCACAGCACATAGCAAGCCCTCTGCCCTGCAGTGTGATGGTTTGGACCTCTTCTGTTGGGTTATGAGCATGCCCCTGCCATCTTCTTATGAGGGAGAGAACTCTCCCTGCAATCAGGAGGCAGCCATGGCTCCAAGGCTAGCAAAATACCAACACTGCCAGCGTGACATTGCGCCAAGGCTCCGAGATAAGCCTCAGCACATCATCTTTCCAGTTCCTACCCCAATACACTTACCCACATGGCAGCCTTTGAACTGGCTTCCCTGTGTGTACAAGCCTATTAAAATTAAATATCCATTAAGGCCTCAGTATTTCTCAACCAAAAAAATGCTTTCATCCAAGTGATTAACACTGATTTATCTTTGTTCCCCTAAAATGCTACCTGTCTTTTGGAATATGGCTCTCCAGCTTGTCCAACTGTTTTAGAACATCGTCAAATGCACTACTGATTGCTGGGAACACAGCGCTAGAGGAAACATGTCAATGACAATCATTTTTGTTCACCAGTAATTGGGTATGATCAGTTACTAGAGCTGCACTGACAAAGTCAGTGATGATGGCAGGAAAGAATTTAAAACCACTTCAAAACAGCAACGTCCAAATTTTCTAGAAGATTAGAAGATTGAAAGGGATAATCTTTACAAGTCACATTTTACAAAGGACTTGAAGGAGTCCCCGACTGGAACATTAAGTGTGTAATTAATGCATCAGACAGATGTCTGTCTGTTAAATGCACAGTACACGTGGAAGCCTGACTAACACTCTGAAGCCTCAAGCATTGTGCCCATGACACTTTTTACGTTATGTACCACAGGCATATCTCGCAGAGGCACGAGCTGAGTTTTGAATGCTTAATACACAAAGTGATTTTGTCTTAATATTGCATTCACAATATATTTCATCAAGTTTACTGGAATTATAACATCTAGAATTGAATTAGGTTTTCAGCTAGTCAGTACACATCAAGCATGAATATGAGCCACACATCAGCTACGAAGACAAAAACATTAGTAAATCCACCAAATATTCAGAACTGACTGAAAACTAAATAAATTTGAAATGCTATGCCATTTACAGAAGACAACTCTAACATGCACCACCCAGCGGACCAGGGTGGTTCTGGTTATTTTCGAAACAACCAAGAGCAATATTGATGCTTGATTTCTGAACTAGGACAAAGCCTGACACGTGCTAGTTCACCATACAGTGCTACGTACCATCCCCTGAGGGAAAAGAAAAGGAGGGGGAACCAGTTTATTGTACTAATAGTGCAAAGCCTCCAGCACGGATGTCTGGATATGAGAGGGACTGGCCATATGTACACCAATGAAATAACAATTCACCTTATAAAAAACCAAAACAAAACACTGCAGCAAGTCATCCATTTTTAAGGACAGAGATGCCAACAGGATGGAGAATAATTGCATGAGGATGTACTACAGTGTGCTGATGCCTTGGCCAGTAAGGACTGAGTTAAAGCCTGTGAGCTATATCTCAAGGTATAGCCGTGTCTTAGGCATTTGAATTTTGCTACATCGGTTCCTCCTACATGCCACAGGCAACTTCAAATCTCTGAATTCCCGAGCTTTTCAAGGAGAAAAAAAAATGCTATATTGGAAGCTAGCAATTATGTTTACACGAGAGGTTTATATTTAAGTAAGTTTCTAGTTCACTTATTGCTCTGAGTAGCCAGAGAGACATCTGAAGCAGGTCCTCTGTTTCCCCCCCGTACCTTCTTATAGTTCCAGCTGTGCCTTGTCACCCCCAAAACACACAGCTGCCCGAAGAACCAGGCACAAAGTGATGTTGAAGACTGATGTTCCTCACTCCTCTCTGCTCCCGTTTCCACCTGCTGCACAAGAAGTTGCTCCTTGTTGTCTGGTGCCCTCTACTGCTTCATCACAAGCACAGGACATGGCACCTTTTTGCCCTTCGTTTATTCTGCAGCCTCTGTCTACAAAGTCAGGAGCCAGAGTCAGCTGGGACAGGGAATCCCACTGTGGTTAGTTCATACCATCTGCAAGCCCTTCCCAGATCCCATTAATTGCTTCCCCTGTGCAAATCCTGATCCTTTCTTCTTACCTCCACATACTTAATTTTTTGCATCATAATTTTATTCTAGATCTATGTATGAAACTTGCCTCCAATATCCCTAGGTTTTAACAGCTAATTGTAAGAAGAACTCCAAAGAAATCTAAACCGGATTCCTGTAGGATATAGAATTAAGATTTTAAGTTTGAAGGTCACTTTTTGCTTATAGACTATGGAGGTCCATTTTATTGCAATAAACACACACACACCCCCAACCCAACCCAGAACTAATTTGGAACTTTAACTGAATCACTCAGCTTCATTTCATCAATTGTGCCTGCCCCTAGTTCAATGTAGGAATTCTTCCTTCACAACCCACACGTGGCTAGTTAACTGCCAGCATATTTACTAGCTCAGCTTAACGTTAGATTCAAGAATCTGGTATTTCTCTCTTTTTTAACTACTCAAAGAAGTTTTTCAGAGTCAAAGTCTACATAAGGCTCAGTAACTTGCAAGGAACCATAACCTTGCCTTGAAAACAACTGTGCAAGAGACAAGTAAAAGATATTTTGACCACAAGACCAGCACATTAACATGCGACATCATTTCTTGAGCAGTATCTGCAACTACCTTGGATGGAGAGGACAGAGTGGCTTTTAGTTTGAACTCAGAAGCTATTTATTCAATCACACTGGTTTGAGCTGATGTTATATGACTGCAACAAATGTCACTGGACTTAAGCATGGCACTGAAATGCTGCCCAAAGGATGTTATGGAAGAAAAAGTAGGGCAGGCAGTGGGAATTTAAAGAGCCTCGGTTATATTTTGCATTATTGCCTTTGTGCCAAAACTGCTTCTGAATGTATCCAGCGACAGCTTCTTGTGTTAAAGAAACTCTTCATCTGTTTAAAGACAAATAAATCTAGTTTAGACTCAAATTCACCAATGTTGCTCTTTAAAGAATAAGGTGATAGCACTTCTAAGCGTGTAGGAAGCACTATAATCAGTGCAAAGTTATCCATAATAATCATACTTCATCTACCAAAAGATCACAAGAAAATTCAATTCTAACATTTTCCTCATAAAATAGATGACTGTGGTTTGCAATTTCAAGTTAAAAAATAAGCCGCTAACATCCAAATTCTCCTTTTGCTACATACAGATTCACTTTTTAGAGTAGTCACAAATTTCTGACTATAAAGTAGAGTATAAAACAATTCAGAGACCAAGGTGGAGATGAATTTTGCCCATGGCTTTAACAAAAAAAATAAATTCAGTGATGATATAGGTATAAGTAAACATAGGTTGGAAACAAACAGAGAAAATTAAAGTTTACAGTAACTGTTTGATTTCCCAAATCCCCCCAAGCAGCAGTCCTAGAGCTTTTAGGGGCTATGTAGAAAACACTAATGTAGTATTTTCAGCAGTGTTCATTATGGTATTACCCAATGACCTTATTTCAATCAATATCTCTACTTATTTTAATCACAGCCCAAAACGGCATCCCAGCAGGCTGCTCCTCCGACTTCATTTGACAAGTTCCAAATTAGGTGTTTTCTCATAACTAAAAAATAACCAAGCACTCTGTGAAAAGTATTAATCTGTACCATCATTTCCACACAGAGGGATACATTTACCCTATATGCAAAGGACTACCCTGGCACATCTGGAAGATCACATAAGGGAAGTGCCATTAAAACTTTTTCTATATGTAACTAGAGGATTATCCATTTCTACAACTGTTTCATAGCTCGATTAAGACTCTGAGTTACTCTAAATCAGAACTGGTTTTCTGAGGTGCTAGAAATGGTATTTGCGCATATCCACCTCCTCCAGGAGGTTGGTTCATGTAGTGCAAGTTATTTTTACTTTTTCTATATATATATATATTACTACTCCAATTTACAGTTCACGCACCTGTGCTATTCATCCTTTTGATTACACAGTTAACGTGAAGTCAAGTCTCTGCAGAATGAAGGAAAATCTAAGCAGCCACCAAAATTAGAGATAAGCTCACAACTTCAGGAAAGTGTCTTTTAGGAGGCAGCAGCACCACGTGTTTTAAGAACATCGGCACAGTTGAACATGTGTCTAAAATTAACCTAGAAACAGTACTTTAAAGCTACCCTAGCTGTGAAACACAATTTGCTGGCCAATACAATAAAACAGCATCGTAACAGAACCACTTCAGTTGCTGCTGGTTAAAATCATCCACGTGAACTCGATCTTGCATGCCTCGGTGCAAGTGGAACACAAAAAATACAGCATCTTGAGTCCCCCATACCAGCTCTGAGTGCTGCTGGAACATCCTCACGTCATAGTTAAGGACCTATTTGTGTATTTCCTGTTATATTAAAGTTTTCCTGTTATTAAGCAGCGAAGATGTCTCCCCAGGGACATGCTCAGAACATTGTATGCCATTGTCTGAGGAACAGCCTGAGCACAACCCAGTGGAGCCCCCATGGAAACCTCTTGCCAAGCTGAAAACAAAACAGAGGACAGGGCAGCACCCAGCGCTTTTATTAGCCACAAGATATGATGTGTCCCCACCCTTTGAGAGGAGCACAGTCCTTCTGCTGCTTGTTGACCACCCCTGGAGGCCACAGAACTTCTCTTCCCAGCGATTCCTGGGAATTGCACAACTAGAGATAGCATTGGCAAAGGCTGCCCCATGGGTACCAGGGCTACCCTCACACAGGGGTCACTTGCCGTGGCTGCACTGGAGTCCAAGTGGCTCCTGTGGAGGAAGTTTAAACATTCACGGCATCTTTCTTTGCACCTAATGTTCTCCTGGGTCTCTTCTGCTTAAGCTAACAAGCAGCTACGAAGATGGAAAACTCACATGTTTTGCTTAATTAGGTGGTGAGCAAGGAGGGTGGGAAAGACGACTGCAGAAACTTTCTTGAGGAGCTGATACCTCAGGTACCTGCAGGGGGATACCCATAACTGCCCACAAAGACCAAAACTCATAGGTGAGGTTAATCCCTATGAAAGATCTGTAACTACAAATACCTCTACTTGTGCCACTAAAATGCAGTAAGAAGAAAAAATTAACTTCACGTTACATGTGCACCTCCTCTTCCTTGACCCTAACTCCTAGCTAAGAGGTCCCTCCTGAGACGCAGGAATACAGGTTTAATAGGGTTATGCTATTCATTTCATATTAGGACTTTTTTTTTTTTTAAGTGGCAATGTCTCAATTTGCTAAGTGAGTTAAGCAGATTGTACAGTAGTAAGTGTGGAAATAAGTGAACCTTGATTTTATATTGGTTATACAACAAGTGGCCCGTGCTTACAGCTAAGAAAGGCAAAGTTTTCTTGCCATCTGTTTACCTGGAGTAGAATAATTTGCAACCGACTTTTTAAGTTCACTCATTCTTCTGCTGGAAGCACTTCCAATATTCCTGTTCTACTACTTCAAATCTTCAAAAAAGCATAGCAGAAAGTCTATTCTTGTTATAAGAATAAACGTAACATTTTTAATAATTAAAGTGCTTCTGACAGTAGCAATATTCACACACAGATAAAAACAAAGGCCACCAAAACACCTGAAGTCTAAAAACAATATTAAACAAGTCATTAATGAGTAATTATTTGTAACACTTTCCCAACTTTCCTACTAAAGGATTGCTAGTTCTCTTTAAGAAAAGGATGAGCTTTCATGAAAAGAATTTCACCACAGATGTTCCCGGCTGCCCTGTTTCCTGCCTAACTAGAAGAATTTCCATAACATCACATACAAACTGTTTACACCAGCATCTTAAAGAAAAACTTTTACTTGCTATAAATGTATAAGCAGCATCCTACCATGACAAGAAGTAGCAAAATTAAACTTAACCAGGAGCTGAACACAGGACCCTGGGTTATTAGTGCCTTTCCTACAACCCCTAGAGATCAGTAAAGATGATACCAACAGGAGGTTCATAAATAGCAGCTGCAAAGAAACATCTCGGCCAGATACAAGCCAGGTTATTTGAGGCGGGTTACTTCTACAGTTCAGTACGTGGACAGCTGAATTGAACAGGGTTGGGTTGGTTTGTTTTTTAAAGAAGATTTAAAGATGTAAATTATACTACTGATGCATTCATTTTTTTTTAAATTTTATTTATTTTTAATACTCCACGAGCAAAAAACAGTAACGGGGAAGAGCACTGTTGGTGGACATGGTTGGAAAGCTGCTGGTGACAGCACTAACTGTAATACAAATCATTAATTAATAATTCTGCAGCACTGGTTTACCATATTATCATGGTAAAAACAATTGCTTAACCTCCTCTTAAAAATAAGATTTAATTCAATCAAATCTTTCTGACACCACTACTAATCCATTGGACCACAGAGAGCAGAAACATCTAGAGAAGAACAAACGGAGGCACAGGTGGACCCAGACAGCTTGACCAATGCAGCCTTCACTGGATTTTGTTCTGGGGGAAGACAAGCCAAGACAGATGGCATCTGTTTGCAAATAATTTTACAAATAAATTAGTTTTTGGTATGATACTTGGTGAAACAGTCGAGCTGTTTGAAACACCCGTGCATTTTCTAAAGACATCAAATCTATCAGTGTTGGACCTAGGCTCTTCCTACGCATCGTGCCACTCGGGGATTAGAATTCTTTTAAATAACTGAAACAGTGGAAACACTGCTTCATTATGTGACAGTAAATTAACAGCCAGTCTATAAACAGAAATTGTCATCTCTTGCCATTGATTGCAATGAGAGGGGTAAGTATGGTTCCAATCTACCCAGTACCGCCTCCATAGTACTTCACATATAATTATATTTAATTAATTGAAGATGCAAGAAACTTTTTCTGCCTTCCACCCCCCTCCTATATCAAAGTTTTCTGTGCCAACAAAGAAAGCAGAGTAACACAGAACAGTTGGCCAACTGGCTGCAAATACTCAATACGTTGCATTCTAGCATGGAAATTTCATGGTATCATTTTCCTCAAAAAAGCTATTGCTTTATGACTTCGAAAGTTCAAATTGAAAGGACTGAATAGGTAGTGATGCTATATTTAGTGATGCTATGTAACGCTGCAAGCCATTTCCACTACGGAAACAGTTTCATTTGCACAAGCTGCAAAACTGGTAGAGGCAGCTTTTAAAAGTTTAAGTCCAGTTTTACCACACTGGAAATCCCCCAAAGTAATTTCAAAGTTATTCAGGTTTTGCCACGCAATTGTAGCTGCCTGTCACTTCCAAACCCCAACCTATTTCACAGCAATAGAAGCTGCAGCCAGGCCCTGTCCACCTATGAGACACATCAAGTGGGAACAAATGCACACTTAGAATATGAAACAATCTCAGCAGAGATAATTTTCTAGGTCTTTTATGCTTACTCTCCAATTAACTATTCTTCTGTGAAGTTGGGCTTGAAGATGCAATTCTACTTATTTCATGTTGACAAATAATTGAGGCATCCTTCACATGTAATTAATCCCTTTAAGTGAAAGAGGAACAAAATCCAACATCACTCAACTACAGTGGAGCGAGAATGCAGAAGCTGCCTTGCATCAGCTTTTCACAGCACTCCAAAGCTTCTTTCTCCAAAGGTTATTTATTTTTTTGAGCAAAGCTCCTCATTTACATTCACTTCCATGCACGCTTTAAGCGTTAACATCACATAAGTTTGTTTTTTTTTACTTTGGTGTGGCTTTTGTTGGTTTGTGATTTTTTTTGGCAGGGTTTTGGTGGGGATTTTATTGTTGTTGTTTTTTGGTTTTTGGGGTTTTTTTTAGTAGCTCTTTTCTGCTATCCAGGCTTCCTTTTAGAGACCTATGGCTATTTTCATTTTATAACCATCGTAAATGCATCAGTTGGATGAAACTTGTCTAGAACACAGCCTATACTTGGGAACTCCAAACACAGAGCCCAAGCACCTGAAAATAAGAACCTCCATTTAGCCATCACCTCAATGCCTAGTGAAGCTATGACCTGTTAAGAATGAAATCAAGCACATCAGGCAGGTCATTTAGTAGCCAGTCTTGAATAGTTTAAGTTGGGAGCAAAGAGTCTCATTGACTTCAACAGGAACATGATTAAATCCCAAAATCCCTCATAAAAAATGGCTTCCAGCTACTGAACTTTAGCTCAGAATAGATAAAGCTGTCTCTACTTCTGAACTATATTTTTCCTCGGTAGGTGACACAAATATTCAACGTACTCATCTTGTATTAAATCTCCCCAGCAGACTTTTAGACTTAGACTACTTAGGAGGGTTGAGTGTGTTGGGTATCTTTCTACAGTTCTATATTAAACTGCAGTGTCAGACATTAATCAGTACTTCAGTTATTCTTTGGGGGAGGGGGGGGGGAAGACACATGAACAGTAATTTCTTGGTTCCCAATGTGATCCAAAGGAGGATTTAAGGAAGAAATCACATCGGAAAAGGATGTCACCTGCTCAAATAAACAGGTCTGTGATGTTTGCTCGTTGCTACCAAGGCAAACAGGACATTTTAAAAATTGGTATTGCTGAAGGTTGACATCAGCTACTGTTTGTCCTCTGAGACACCTCTTATTCCCAAGGTAGTAAGAGAGTAACTAGGTTTAGCAAGCAATGGAAGTCACCAGAGAGATAAGAGCACTAAGTACAGCTTGCTATGGCAAAGAAGAGAAAGAGGAAGAGCAGCAAGAAGGGCTGGATGAAAATATTTTGAGATAAAACAGTTTACCACAAAAGCAACAGCGCAGTTCAATACACAATCCTTGAAAAACTCTGAACAGAGGACCCAAGAGCTTTGACCTCCATTTGCAAAACTAGTTCCTTGGATAGAATTTTATCTTTGTGCAAGAGACAACATAAGTAACTCAAAATGACTATTTTGAATCATTCATACAAGAATGTCTTTCCCTGGCAGTTTATACAGAATCACAGAGAGATGATGATTTACTCTGTCACACCATTGATGCATGAAGAGCCCAAGAGCACTTTAGTCACTCTTTGGTAAAAATCTTTAATGGTTTGATAAAGGAAGCAAATGTTATAGTTCGTCACTGAAAGACACTGGTTCATATTTAACTCATATCTCTCATGTTTATGCAGTTCTGAAGCATAGAGATTTCTGTTGCAGTTACTTGCTACAAGTAAGTTTTATAAGCCACAGGATGGGTAAATAAAGTGTTTCTGGAAGCCTTTTACTGGTTTTGTTTTGCTGAAGAGGACACTCATTATATGCAGCTAACAGTGCAGGTGTGCTACACTTCCAGCCGCTGAGAAAAACGCCACTTTGATGTCTGCCTGAATTTAAAGGGAGAAGAAACTTCTGGATATGATGACCTTGAAGCAGCGTAGAGCACACAGCCATGGAAGTCAGACGCAACAAGCTAAAAAGCACTTTAAATTTTACAGCAAGTTTCCTCTGGATTTACTCCGTTCCTAGAAAAAGAATTTCCCATTTTATTTGGTTTTCCCTGAACGGGCTGCTTGCTTACGCCGCAAGATATTTTAACTACTCCAGTTACTTTGACACCTCCACACGGACAAGATGTAAGCAATGCAAACACACTCCAGCCCAAGGATCCATTCCACCATAAACGCAATGACTAATCCAGACGAACTCAACACCAGTGGAAACAACTGTATGTTTCCATGCAGTACTGGAGTCATACTACGTACTGTGAGGAAACCATGGCAGGCTGCTGCAAAATATCCTCAAGCCAGAATGAAAACCCAAGGAGGAGCTCCATCCTCTTCCTCCCAGTAGCGCTCCATCCTAACTTCACCAAATAACCACACCGCAGACTGGCAACCCGAAGGTGGTAACAGGAGAATCCAGCTTGACCCGCGCTCTACGCTTCAACAATTGCCATCAGTATCTCAAGGATGCTCTACAGCGGTACAAGGCAGTGGGTCTATGCTGTTATGAAAGGGAGCAAAGGATGAAATCCATGATAACGCTTATTAGAAGTGAATCTACACCAAAACTGGGACTGAACGGCCCTTGCATAACACTCATACATATTCACATTCCTGCGGGGACCCTGAAGTTCCTTTTTTCACTTGCTCCCTCCTTTATTTGTTGATACGGTCTCTAGTATATTCTATTTCTCACTGCTTCTGTGACCTTGGAAAGAAGCCACATGCCATTTTAATCCAATTAAACCACTACAAGGAAAGATATTCATACTGGCACTGCAAAAACAAATATGGCTCCTCCCGGCATGTAACGAAAAAAGAACCTTTTACGCTTGTGATATACATTGCCAGTGCCTGATCTACTGTTCCGGAGTTTTATGAACCTGAAATAATCACTAATAAGCTTCAGTGCATTCCACTGTTTCTAAAACCACCGTATATCTATACATACTTGCGCTCTCCACTACAGAATATGACCTGGTTTTCAGATGCCCTACTTTTTTTGGTGTATTCAAGCTCTAGCAAACCACTGGTCAGCTTTCTGCTAACACACCGGCTTCCTACAAGACACAGGAACAGAGAAGCAGAAGGGGGAGCCCAGGCAAAAACCCCTCTGAGCTTTCAAAGCCGAACCATCAGCCTGTATGTGCTGCACATGGAGAAAACGCGCAGAAAGTCCATTCAGCGCTTCGGATTTAGTGAAGTGCTGCTTAACTGGAACACGGGGCTTCGCAATCTATTTTACATGCTGTATTTAACAGAGGCAGGTTTTGCTTCCACATCCACTCAAACGAAGTAAAACCACAAAAGAATTCACATCGTTGTAAAATTCCTGTGACACCACGCAGCACTAACGTTTATTTTTATTTTCCAACTTACATACATTTCAGTAAATGAACTTTTGGAAGACTGACTCTTATCTCCCCCCCTTCTCTTTTAGGATTTTTGTCCCTGGAATATGTGCTGTGCAGAAATTTCACACTCTAGCAACATCAGGCATGTATGTATATGCACCAAGACTCCTTACATAAGAACTTTTAGCATCAAGGTATTTTAATCCCAGCTTAAAGCCCTACAAGCAAGCTGCGAACAGAAGCCTATATTACGTTTGAAGAGTCGGCCTGTATTATGTTTGTAACTGAATTTATTATCCAGGAGGGACTCGGAAACCGGATTTACTTTGCCAGGGATAAGTAATGACAAGGTGAATGGTTTAAGCTGCTGTGTGAAATGCCAGGACAGGAAGGAAAGCCGACGGGTAGGACTGAACTCCAGAAAATATAAAAGCAGAGAGGGTGGTGTTCAAGAGAGAAAGGAAATCCCTGAGAGGAAGAGCTTCTGCAAAACTAGTTTTGTGTAGCTGCTTGCTACTCCCTGACTAAAATGCAAGAAAATTACAAGTAGTGCAGTGGAGAAAAAGACTTATGTAATATGCAGGCTGCCATCATTTTCTCTATATGTCACGTATCTTACTCAAAACAAACAAACAACTGCCACCCTCCGCCAAAATGACACATTTATGCCCTGGAACAAAGCTCTGCTTCCATAACCTTGTTCCCATTCCAGGTAGCAGCTTTATTTGCTTTACCTGCCACTGAAGATGAAAATCAGGTCAGATGCAGAGAATTTTGTGGTGGTTTTTTTGCTTGTTTTCCTTGTTGTTTTGGGATTTATAGGTTTTGAGGGGTTTTTTGGGGGGGTGGGCACTAGTGTTTTTGGTTGTTTTTTTTAAACACACACTTGTCTTGAATGTCTCTAAAACGTCCTACTTTTTAGGTTTGAATTGACACAAGTGAACATAAAAGTTTGCTTGTCCTACTTGCAAATAAGATGTATTTAGCATGACACACATGGTAACAGATACCTACATCTAAGTATTCAAATATTTTTCATTAGAAAGCCACAATATGACAGCCTGTATTCATTCCACTACCCTCCCCGATTCCCCCCCCCACACACACACAATCAAGGTATAGAAAAGACATTGCCCCCAGCAGATAATCATTAAAATGATGAGATAAATATTTAATAGCACAGGCTTCCCGATACTATTTTTGGATCCGTGGGAGGAAAGAGCAAATTCCAATTTGCATTTCATAAACAGAACTAACCATCTTCTGAACAAGCAGCTCAGCCCGGGTGCACACACACACACACACAGAGACCCAGAATAGGAAACTACTTTCCTCCAAAGTCAGACTTCTGTATGCAATTCAAAAACTTTCACGCCCAGTACGGTTTTATCTGCTAAAAACAAGCTGCTGTGGAAGGAAACAAGATATTCCCTTCAAATGCATGCTCTAATCGTTATATTAAAAAGCCCACAAACCTGTATGGAATATAACAGTGCTTTTCTTGTAGCCAGAAGGGAGACGGATGTTTCGGAGCAACCCCTTTGCTGTCAGCCGTACTCGCATGTTGGATAAGGAAAATTTCGGGGACCATAACATGTCTTCAGTGCAATTGGAAAACAAACAAGCAAGAAATAGCCTCCATGTACTGTCACATACTACGTTTTTAAAATCGCTCCTGGCAGAAGTAAAGCAATTCTTGCTAAAGAAAACAGGCTTGAAGAAATAATCAAGTCTTCATTCCTTCACTCTTATTCCTTATGCACAGACAAGTAAAAAAAAAAAAAAA
>VXAK01009950.1:34581-51795 GCA_013399435.1 Arenaria interpres
AATTCAGTAAAAGCAGATATCCACGGAGTAAATGCTGCTGGCAGCTTCTCCTCACCAGATGTTGTGGAAACAAAGCTTGTCCTCAGAATAAAACCGACTTAGTGATTCGAAAAACCAACAGCCTCTGAATTGCATCACAGTGTTGATGCTTAATCTGCTACGGGACTCCGTGGGGCTGGGAGCTGGAAAAGGAGAAAAGGGAGGAGGAGGATGAGGAGGGAGGAGGAAGAGGAGGAGGAAGTGGGTGGTCTCCCCAGCTGAATATATCATCCAGCAATGTCACAGACCATGTAATTGTTCGTTGGAGACTGTTAGGGAGATTATTTTAATATTTCTGGAGGCATACTTCAGCTCTCCTCTCCAAGAATCCTTTCAGGGTGTATTTTTTATTTTTTTTTTTAACAGTTTCTTTCAATTGACATGAATTTATCAAAACAGATTTATCAGCTAACATTTTCTCCCAGCATTTCTTTTGGCATTAAATATTATGTCAACATTTATAGTCTTAACAAACCCACAAACCCGTCTATTCTCCAAGAACAATTCGGTGTTTGAGATCTGCTGCAGGGAAATAGTATTTAGCTTGGCAGCTCAACACTGCAGATGCTTCCATTTATCTGAAGAGAAGCAAGGAGGCAGGCATCAATTCCACATTAAAACAGATCTCTGCCAGCTGGGTTTTGGAGGCACCCAAACTTTATAGCAAACAAGCAGTGTTGCAGGAGTTCCCTCGAAATAGATGCTGTCTCCATATTTAATTAGCCCTCTTAAAAAAAAATAAAAATATATTTCCTCTTACTATTTAATGAGCTCAAAAGTTTTGCTTATACCTTGGACCCTTTCAGCTGCCCTAAGCAAAAAAATAAAATGACAAACAGAAACTAGAAAATAGAGGAGAGGAGTAACTATTTTACAGAGATTAGAAAATGTCACATTTTTCACCTATAACTATGACTATAAATAACATGCTGCCAAGACACTACAGACTGGCACTGGCCCCCTTTCTGTGTAAAGAGCAACATTTCACTATTTTGCCTCCATCAGTAGCTGCCTTGTCAGGCAGCCAAAGGAGCAGGGACCACCCAAGGATTCCACAGCCAGGAGACAAGGCAATAACATGCCTTCTCTTGGGGTACTTGAAGAGCTGCCCTCCACAGCTTTGTTTTTTATCCCTCTGACAGGTTACTTAGTTCCAGAAACCATTAACCCAAGTTGCTCTGAAGTGGGTATAACCCAAAGCAAACATAACATCACTGACAAGGCTCATCCCTGTGGTTCCTCACCAGTCATCTCCTTACTACAAATCTATTATATTTTAATAGCACATCCCACTCAAGTCACATAAGCAGCAGGGATTTAAAATGTTATTTACCACATCAGCTAGAACTAAAAATAGCATTTTGCTGCTTTATCCTGGGCTCCGGGCATCTCTAACGTCACACGGGCCAGCACAGTGACAATAAAGCAGCTCATTGTAAGTAGAGCAAAAGAGCCGCAGCCCCACATCGAGACCGTCAGACCCATCCAACCAACCTCCCGCAGGAGAATCCTGCTGAATGTTTTATGATGGGGTACCAAACATATCTATTTCCCAGCTCAGTGACGTACCACCAACTCTGAAGTACTATAATACATCTTTGCTCCGCACAAAACCATTCAAAATAAGTACAAAGAGAATAAATTAGCTTTTTTTTTTGTTTGGTTCCCTGGGCAGCCTCTGCACACAGCAGGGCATGCATGTCATTACTGCTATAAAATCCTCAACTATTCCTTCTAGTCTGAAGAGCTTTGGCACTAGCGGTGTGCGTTCATCTATCTTCCCAACCGCCTGCAGATACAGGCCCTTTCCTAGTCCAACCATCAACCTAACTCTCATAAAAAACCATCACTAAACCATGTCTCTAAGCACTACGTCAACCTGTCTTTTGAATACCTCCAGGGATGGTGCTTCAACCACTTCCCTGGGCAGCCCATTCCAATGCTTAATAACCTTTTCAGCGTAAAATTTTTTCCTAATATCCAACCTGAACCTCCCCTGGCAAAACTTGAGGCCATTTCCTCATCCCATTGCCTGTGAGGTGGGAGAAGAGACCAACCCCCGCCTCTCTACACGCTCCTTTCAGGGAGTTGTAGAGAGCGAGAAGGATCTCCCCTCAGCCTCCTCTTCTCCAGGCTGAACAACCCCAGCCCCCTCAGCCTCTTCTCATAAGACTTACTCTCCAGACCCCTCACCATTTTTTTTGTCCTTCTCTGGGCCCACTCCAGCACCTCAATGTCTTTTCTGTGGTAATGGGCCTAAAACCTGACACAGCCCTCGAGGTGGGGCCTTATGGCACATTACAGTAGCCTTGCGTATTCGGCCTAGTTCATTAGCCCACTTCTTCAAATACTAGATCAGTACTGTCAAATTCTCTCTTCATGAAGGAATGTTCAGACTTTGACCAGGCCTACAGCCAGCCTTCAATCACCACTCAACACCAGCCATACCAGGTTGTACCCTTCTGTCAGGGCACCCTCAGAAACCTCCTTTTGATTTCCTCCTCCTCTCCTCGGCTCCTCAAGGGGGAAAGAATATGTTCTCTCACCATCCCAATTCCATGCTCACAAAGATGGGAACAGCCCAATCAGGTTAAAAAAAAAACAACACACACAAAGCAAAACCCCCAAGAACCCCACGCCCAAAAAACAACCCACCACCTTCTCTCCATCCTTACAGTGGTAAGGAGAAAGGTGAAGAACTTCTCATCAGCCTGTAAAACCAGCGAGGTTGAAGTGCCCCACTGAAACCCTAACTTCCTTCTTAGGAACAGGAGCTAAAACAAAGACTCTCCAGAGGGCAAGCGTGATGTAATGAACCACTCTGGAGACTGAGGAAGGAATGAATCATCAGGCAAAATATAAGCAGATAAAAGCTCTATAGGGACATAAAAGCCCTTGTAGCAGAGGCCAAAACTCCTCTTACAGAGACACACAAACAGTATTTCCACTGCCTCCTCTTTCCCACCCTGAACCCGAGTAGAAATAGGCCATAAAGAAACAGATATATTGTAGTATCGATTTTTCAAGAAAACTTCTGATTTGAGGAAAATGCCTTTTTAGCTTCTGGGGTTGGAGTCCCGCTAACCACACAAAGCTAAAAAAAAAGTCTGCTTTATGCAGAAGTGGGACCTGACAACACTAATAAAAAGCAAGAGAGACATGTCAATCCCTTCTAGCACTCAGCTCTGACAGCAGCCAACGAGAGAGTATGGCTGCCCGTCTGTATACAAACAGCTCCCAGGAGACATTTAACTCATGGAGAGGTTCCTCCAATGTAGCATTGCCAGAGCTCTGTGTCACACCAAGGTACGTTGTGCCATGGTGGTGGCTATGTGTCCACCAGCTCTGCGTCCACCAGCGTTGTTCCCTTGGCTCAGGAAAACAGCTCCTCCACGTCTGGGACTGTTCTCCCACAATCATCTCGTGCCTGGTGCCGGCAGGGTACAAAGCCAGGATGTAATCCATGGGATCCCAACACAGAACGCCAGGAACTTGCACTGTCTACACGTCACACATAACATGAGGATCACAGAGGTCTTTTTCTAACTTGACATTGGATAAGGGTGGTGGAAAATAGCTCAAGAAAACAGCAGAATAAAATTGGAAGTGATATACAGCCCAGCGAGAGGACAAAAGGACTAATAGATTTTATTTGCTAGCACCTTACTGCTGGCTTCCCGCCAACCCCAAGGGCAAAATGGGTGATCGACATGGACAAAGGGGTCTATCCTGTCATGACCACGTAATTCAGTCTGGGTTGGTTAAGTGCATCAATGCCTGATGACACGATCAGATTGATGGTAGGGCTAGACCTATTTTAACCCCAACAGATTTAGCATATCTGCCACTCCCTGGGAACACTAAACATGTGACAAGAAAGGAGGAAAGGGCACAGGCATCAGCAGGCTCCTCAGCTCAGCCTCATGAGGCCATGTCTGCAGTATCTGTACGTGCTTCTGCCGTCCCTGTCCCTCTTTCCACATCCAATAATCACTAAACCACTGGAGTACAGTAAGTGTCTCCTTGCAAAGAAGTTTAAATCAGAGGCTAGATCTTTAGATCTGAGGTCCATGTAGAGGCCAACTGGCTCTGTGTCATAAGACAGCATGGACCGTGAGGAGCAGATGGATTTTACTGGCATTCTTTACTTCAGGAAGGACTGCGAGGTGACTGCTTATGCAAGGAGAGATGAGAATAGCCAAAGGGTCATCTGTGTCCTCATTTTTATTTCCGGAAAATGACTGCCCCTCTCCACTTCTCAGTGCCCACCTTGCTGGAGCCACTGCTCCAGTGTGAAAAGCCAACCTTCCTGCAGGCAACGATACCTGCTGCCATGTCAAATGCAGCTTCAGGACTCAGATTAAGCTCCAATCCTCACCTGAAGAAAAAACGCAAACTTCTTCCTGCCTCAGAGCAAGACCTAAAATCCTAAATAATTTAGGTTTACTCTAGTACACAGAAGCTTTTAATCATTATAAATTCAGCAGGCTGTCAAACAGAACGTGATGCTGCAGTGGATTCCCAGGCAAACAGCTACAGGAATCGGGCTGATCTGTGCCTCTCTCACACAACAGTGGTGGCGTTTACAGTGTCTGCACTCTTCCAGAATGAGAACGGCTGCAAAACACTGCAAGAATCATTTCATTTTTAACTTCTGGCTTAAAGGAGCAGCAAGTTCTTTTCCACGTGCAGGACTGTCCCTTCCAGAAGGGCATTTTTGTTAGACTGCCTCAGTCAAAATCCTACAGCACTTTGAAAAAATAACTGCTACTCTGCAACAGCAAATAATGTCATGAATGTTAGGATAACTTGCCTTAAAATATGAAGCTATCTGCCAAACGTGTCACTAAAACCAGCTACCTCTGTGCTAGGGACTTCTGCTGCTCAGCAACACATCTCCATGAGTCTTTGTGAGCTCAGGCCTCAAGGAACAGAGAAAAGAAATAGAAATTTTAATTAATAGGTCTGTAAGCTCTGAACTTAAGTGTTTATTCTCATGACATCGATTTATATGCACTGTGCAACTCTTCTTCATCTACATGGCCTCACAACACCACCTAGACAGCCTCTGCTGAAAAGCAACACTGCAAGTAAGGACAATGTAGGCAACTATATCAGCTGAGACATGGCAGCGGTTTAATCAGGAGATCCCACAGCAAATTAAGGACAACTCAAAAGGTGTGTTGCACTTATCTCTGTGGGCTTTGTATGTTCTTCATAGCCCCAGGGGTGCAGACAAAAAAATGCAGATGTACATTCAGTTTACAAGCTGTTTAACCATCTCTGACACAAGGTCCGTGAGTTTCAGGTCTCTGGGACAGTTCCACGGTCTTTCAAGTATTATGTCAACTTATCTCCCTAAGAGGGGTCAATGACAACAATATGGGCAGCTACTGTATCTGCTGAAGAGGTCTTAAGAAATGAGGAAAGGACTTAAACAAACCAAGAAGGAAAAAGACAGAAGATTTCAAACTAACATAAAAAATTGTAAGAGTATATCAAAAGTCAGCTTTGGGATACTGCCTACACCTTACCTCAAACTTAAGGAAGAAATCCAGTACAATGACACCCCATTCTTCCGTCTTTACCGCAAACACATAAAATAACGTGCACAATCTAAGGAACTCCAGATCTGGAGTCAAAGGGAAAAAACCCCACAAGCCTGAGAACATAAGAAGAAATCCATACCTAGGTTAACTGGAGAGGGAAGGGACAAGAAGATAGTAGAGAAAGAACCAATTTCTAGGATGGCAGTTCCAGGAAGGTGATATAATTCAGCACTGCACACGGCAACTCGGTTAGGAATAACAACATGAAAACGGTTTGCTACTGGTACGTGACCCTGATGGTCAAAGCTCTAAAGTCACCTAACAAAATAAAAATTTATTGTCCATTTAAGTACTGAAAAAAATAGTGAGAATTTCGATATTTTAATATTAATTCAGATAGAAGAGTAATAAAAGCACCATCTTTGGCTAATCCTAACAATAAGGTCTAGAATAAAGCCTTTAGCACAGACTTCCATGCTAGAAAAGCCTTGAACTCCAACTACCAACACTGGGAAGTTTTCTTTCAGCATCCTTTTGAGCCGACACAATCTGTGGACACCCATTTCAGCTGCCCCCTATACTCATGCAGAGGCTGGACTATTCAAGATTTAGGCAAGCGTGAGGAAACTGCAGCTCTCTGTTCTTCTCTTGTGTGGCTTGTTATTGTGAAACATCAAAATAAATACCATGGAAGAGAACTACAGACATTCCTCCCAACATCAGAATAAACACCACAGAAGCGAACTACAAACATTCCCCCTGTAGAAAGTCTGCATACTTCTGTGAAGCGTGGCTGTACAGAGCTGGAGAGCAAGTTTCTCACAGAATTTTGGAATTAAATAAACATCTCTGAAATATCTAACTTACAATCCAGAACACAAGTCCTTCCTTAAAAGCATTAACAGAAAAAACATCCCTTGCAGCGTGAAAACCACTTGGGTTTCCTTGCTATAGGAAAACCAATAGGACCCACATTAAGTCCCCACTGTTGAGGTTGTAATAGTAATCCCAGCATTTCCAGTCCACTGATTTGAGAAATTCCCGTATCACCATCTGAACAGAGCTGGCCCATGAGTTCCTCATGTGTTTCAAAAGTCATTGTTTTTTGTAAAGATATCTGTCAAAGGCACAGGGAGCAGCGCTGATTTTCAGCATGGAACAAGAAAAAGTGTTAATTTTCAGAAGATCAGCTTTGGGAAGAACACTGGGAACATGCATGCAAATATAGTGATATCGTTACCTGACAGCTGAAGGGAGCAATTTGGAAGACATTAAGACTGTGCTGTCGTATGTCCCAGTTTTTTGCATCCTATTCTCTACTGCAACAAACACGCTACCTCAGGAAAACACCAAGTATTTATAAAAACACTCTAAACAGATGACTTCAGAGTTTAGGGTGGTGTTCTCTGAACCTCAGCCCCAGCCATTTCACTGTAAAGACTTCTGAAGAATGGTAGTTCTTACCCACGGAATTAAATCTTTAGATCCAGCTCTTGTACTATGCTTTATTTAGTAACACTGGAAAAGTCTGGCCAAGAAAGTAACAACTATTGAGTTTACAGATATTCCCTTAAGTCTTTAAGATAAAAATCATGATGAACACATTTAATAAGAAACTCGAATTCATATAGATTTAGATTAATTCTGCATTTATTTATACAGAGGTGGCATAACAAAAACCTGCTGGCTTATAGTCTGTTCACATTAATAGTTACACCATTTAAGCAGCTTTGCTGCCTGTTCATAAGAACATTCTCTATTAGCCTGAAGGCATTCTAAAGCTTGATCGCATGAGACAATTAAGTCATTCAGATAGTCCCCATAGTTCACATGGATGAAAAACAAGCTAAAAAAAGACTATAGCTGGCTTTATATCACAGCTAGAAACACAACAAAATAGTCCACTTCACAGTACCAATATCTGAAAAATAAGTGTAAGCTTGATCTTTTCGTTTCTTTTCAAGAGACAAAGGAAGAAGATTAACGTATACTATTCAACTCCTAGAATTTCCAATCTGTAGAATATTAACCGTCTTCATTCAACTCATTATGAATGTAATCATATTTCTTCTTCATTCCACAGAATTTACAAACAGTTCAAGTTTTTCTGCGAGATTTTCAGCCTTTCCTCTTGGAGAGAGGTGTAAAGGCAGAAAGACTAACTCAACTTATTTACAAGAACTGAAGCTCTTCACACAAGAGCCGGATACTTCAGCCTCAACACGCCTATTTTGAAAGTCACGATCAGAACCAGTCAGAGATGCTACTTCTACAATGTGAAAGACCTGGACCAAACCCCTCCCTGCTTTAAAAAATACTTAAAATACTGGATTTTTCTATGCCTGGAGTGCTTTAAGCACAGTACAAACTAGCTGTTAAAAACAGAATCTTCCTCCTCGTTTTAACTTCACTGCAGAAGATACTTAGTTTATTCCAGTGCAGAACAGGAAAGAGCTTTGAACTGTTTAAGATATTTACCCATCAAACTGTTTCCTGTGTGATTCCCAAGGGAACTTATTTCCCATGAGCTGCAGGGTACAGTATTAGAAGACGCTGAAAGAAAAGCAGAGTTGGTTCAACAACAGAAGTTTTACTTCATGGAAAATTTCCCCATATTACCATAGGAAGTTGGGGGTAGAGGGGTTTAATGGGTACACGAAACTTAAAATTACTGTTCAGACAATACTGAAATACAGTTTGTTAGTTTGTTTGGAAACTGCCCCATAGAGCTCTGCAACGCGTACTCTCTGTCAGAATTGGTGGTGGGGGGGGTGTTTGAAGGGCTTTGTTTCTTTTTTTAATAACAGTTTAAGATTTCTGGGACTTTTTCACATGAACAGAAATTCTTCTGAACTGAAGGAAATTAATTTTTCACTTAACCTTGTATCTGCAAAACTGGGCACTCAAACAATATCTGTCTATAATCTCTAATAACAATCTTAATGATAATGTTTGTGTTATACAGCAGGAAAAGTGTATTAAAAGTGAATTCTAGGATAAAGCCATTAAAAAAGAAAGCTCAGAGTGCTGAGAGAGAAGCAGTTTGCTCTGTTTTCTCTATGTTGCCAGCACCATGATTATGCAAGAACTGCCACCAAAAGGACTATCTTTCCTGCCTTGTTTTTAACTCAGGAGAGTTGCCCAATCCCACCTGCTCTATGACCAGCCATCCGAGCACTGGCGTTCATACACACAAGGGTCTTTTCAAGTCTCCATTTAAAAAGAACACTGCTCGCACAGTTTCTTCTACAACTTGCAAAAAACTTCTGCAAACAACAAAAACACACACACTCCCCCCCCAAAAAAGCCAACACAAACCCTTTTGAGCAGATATGAAAGGAGAAACAGACCTAATAAGTCACTTGACCAGATGTTCCTCAGCATCAGGGTAACTTGCCATACCATGCTGAAGACTACTGATGGCCAACTAGATGGAAGAATTCACTGAAGACCTGAGATTTGACACTCATAATGACATTAATCAGTTCTCAAATTATAATCTTCCCAATTTTTAAAGAAAGTTCACACATTCTCATTACAGATTTTAAAACATCAATGATTTTTTTGTTGTTAAAAAGGACAAGCACAGTGAGATGTATATTAATTTCGTTTTCCAGACATTGAAAGTGCAAGTATTTTGAGGGTAACCTATTCCACCAGTGAATCTATGACATAAGAAGAGATGTTTCTGCTCTGTTTCCCGTAACTTTCAACAGTGATGAGTGAGGGTGTGAAAGAAAGGCGTGTTACCTGAACCTTAAAGTATACCTCCAAAAACTTTGGTTTGAACCAGAGTATTGTGTTAGTAAAAGCATTCTATCCCAACGTAAGAGTCCGAGTGAGAAGCCAGCATCTACCTTTAACAACCTGTTCCAAGAGACAGCTTCATGGACTGTTACAATTATACCTTCTTTCTCCACTTGAGGTTGATCAGCACTACTGCTCCCTTTTGCAATAAAGCCACCTGACTGAAGTTATTCCTCCCCTCTGTGTCATATTTTTCTCACAGATGATTAAAACAAGCAGCCTTCTAACCTCTTTAAAAGGCTAAGACAACGGAAAACCATCTCTCATGATGGAGCATGTGCTGGTTTTGGATGAAGCTTCTTTGATTTTCATCGCTTCTATAGCCTTTAGTAGCTGACTCCACTATGTATGTTCCATCATAGTACCAAGAGAGTACTATATTAGTCTTATTTGATAGGACTTTATGGGTTTATCCAGAACTTACCCTAGCTTGCCTGACAGCACTGTTGTGTCACAATCTTAAGCGTAACTGGTTATCCATAATACACCATATGTCCCTTTCAGGGTCACTGAACAACAGGATAAAGCTTTCCGATAAATATTTGCATCCTTTATTCCCAAAATAATAGCTTTACCTTTGGAAGTGCCAAAAAGGATATTTGGTTTTGCTTGGCTTACGTAGCACCAGGGATTATTGTATTGTAACTTGTCCTTAACCTTCAGTCAATAATGGAGACACGAGACATGAATTACCCACCACACATACACCCTGCACTGCCACAGCCTGCCCAGGTATTAGGAGTAGGTCACTGTTTCTACAGGGAGGGCTGGAGAAACAAGGGAAGGAGCACTAAATTTACACCTTTTTACAGGCAGTTTTGCACCCAATTCAAAATTCCAGGGTCAACCTTTTTAGTCATCTTTACATTAAGGCATTACAGTAAGTGCACAAGTACACTTTCAGTTAGCAAATTAAGAAGCATAATAAAACATATTATGCCCAAGAAGGTAATTTTGCCTAAACAGTAAAGCCAGTGCTGAAGCAATATGCCACAGAACTTGCAGAAATTGTTTGATCCACTGGAATATCACCCATGAAAAAATACCATAGAATTCACACGAAGGAGTCTTGTGAATGTTTCAGCAGGAGGGAGGAATGAACACCTGCAAACACACAAGTCTCTCCAGTTTTACAGACACACTAACAGCACGTTGTGTCTGCCTTGGCATCACAGCTGTAAATGAATGGAAAATGAATAAAGAGCACAAGCAGTCAAGAGAACAGAGATCGTATCCTAGAAATGTCTGCTGTTTTATCCATCCTTGAATTAATGTTAAAAGCAACATTAACAACTCAGCGAGACACTTAATTAATGCATTACTATGGTAATCAATTTATTACCAGAGTCTTGGCTCAAGAAACTACTCCTGACTCTTCACACAGAGCACACGGGCAATAAATAGAAGTGGGATTGGAACTCATCACGGAACAAGGCTAAAAGCTGTAGAGTTAACTATGGCACTGAAATAAAAGAACAGAAGCTTCAGCTAGCTAAAAAGCACTAGAACAAAGCTTCATTATAGTATCAAGGCTACTAAAGGAAAAAAAAAATAAAATAGTGGGCTCCATTCTGCATGGTACCAGCTGGCATTATTTCAGTTCATTTCAAAAAAGATCATTTGTCTTTTCGTAAAATGTAAGACATTGTACTGCAGAACATCCAAGCAGCTACACAATATTTTTATTCTGTTGTAAGAACTATCTGCAACTACGAAGATGGGAAAAAAATAAATTACTGCATCAGAAAGCTTTGCATGCATAAATGGAAAATTATACTAATGCTCTGGACACGTTTGAAATGTATTAACTTGAAAGTCTAACATATCATCCAGTTTTGGAATCTGCTTTGGCACAGAAAACAGTTCAGGTACAAACACTGAAAAACAGCTATTCACCTGGCAAAAGTATGATGCTAAGGAGCATTTGCTAAAGAATCACTAAATATTACAGCCAATTTGGAGTTTGTAGCTGTGTTTTTACGGCATCGAACATAATACTTCAAGGCTACGTGGCTACATTCTTTATTAGGTTGGAAAAGATGAATCACAAGAAAAGTTATATTAAGCTAGTACAAAAAAGGGGAAGGAGTGCTAATTATTTTTCTTCATGGAAAATACAGAGAAAGTGCCATGCTAAACTTAGGGAAAAATAAAGTTATATTTTAAGGCTATCATAAGCAAGTGGAAGAGGAATTTAATTTTCTGTTTCCAGTCCAGAAATGGACTTTGTTGCTTATCATGAATTTCCTCAACTGACCTGAGACGTTATGTTGCTAGCTTTATCACCCTCTATGCTCCTGTATACAGAACCTCATATGAGGTCATGATACTCAGTGTCGGGCTATACCTAAACCAAACCAGTAGTTTGGCAAATTATCAATAAAAGCAACAAACACATTAAGAACTTTATGCAAGAGTCTTCTGCTTGCTGTATGACAGAAGCCGTGACTTCTACCAGGGGATATCGAGCAAGGTACTTGGTCACGATTAATACGCAGACATTTGACAGCCAAGTGAGTAAAAGGCAAAAGCATTTGGCTCACGTTATGACTAGAGTGAATTAAAACCATACTGCCACAGCACCAGAGTTACAGGTCAGAACCGACTGACCCAGTAATTCCAGACTCAAATTTATAACATCTGCTTGGCTGCAGCACCTCTTTCACAAAGACATCTGCTATTCACTCAGGGGACACGGGGCTTTCCAGTGATCTTCAGTATCTTTCAAAAAGGGCTTTTCAATGAGTAATTAATTACAAGCAGCTTTTAATTCAGCAAATACACACTGGTGCTGGGGAAACTAATTTAGACTGCCAACTCTCTTGAAAAGACCTGGAAATTGCTGCAAGAAGAAACGTCCTCTGAAGACTTTTCTGTCTCCTGGCACATAGAAACTAGCACCAGGTGTCCTGACCGGCATAAACACTAAAAACAAACCCAATATGAAGTCCTTAAAACTCTGCCAGATTTTGGAACACCATCTGCCACTTAATCAGCTGTCATTCCTCCCCTTGCCATACAAGCAGACATACACACCAATACACTCAGATAATTCCAACTTCTTATTCAAGTGACACAGAGACAGCTGACACCAAAAGGGGACCTAACACGAACCTTCCAGAAAAACCTGTTATTCTGCATGCGTCTTCTACTTACTTTTTTTTTTTAAAGCCACAACACATGAGCTTTAATCATTACTTACCTCGCTGTGACTAAATAGCAAAACCTACATCCAAGCTTCATTATTTTTTTTGTTACAGTAAAAACCTCCTTTGGCTTTGCTGGAAACAGAGAGTGACCGATAGCACAGGCTGCCTTCTAAGAGCTGGGGAGCCAGAAGGCAGTAAGCAGGAAAAAAAACCCAAGGCTTCTCTCCATATCTCTTGAAACCAGAATCAGTGATGGTTTACAGAATTATCTGTTGCAAAACTGTTCTTACAAGAAAAAAAACGTTCTACTAATATAACATATAAACGTAAACTAAGTTAGTTTACACAGAAAACGTGAAAACACATTCAGAAAACTCACCAGAACCCAAAGAAGATAAGCTTTGGCGTCCATTTCTTCCAGGAGTACCTACAATGTTCAGAAAAAGAAGGAAAAAAAAAAAAAAAGGAGAATTACACTTCAAGCCAGTAAGGGGCAGCAGGGGTGTCTTTTAATAGATTCTTTCTATATAAGCTCCTCAAACTTCACAACTTCATTTTCTTTCTTGTGATGGCTGATGGCACAGCCAGCTAACTCTCAGCCAGCAAGATTTAGAATTCTAAGGTTAAACTATTTGGAAAATTCATAATGAATTCCCAATAAGCCATCTTTAATTACAATTATCATACTTCATTTAAGCCAGGTCTCTCTGTTCTAGTTTACTCAGTCATAGAGGACCACAGACAATAAAACCCAATCGTCTATACTGGCATCATAGTAATTTTTTTCCACCTATATACTCCAGTTATTCACATAAAAGCAAGTATAAATTAAAAGCACCCGCAAATGTGCTAGCAATTAAGTTAGATATAAATGAAAGTATTGAGAAGGTTAATCTACCCTATTTTTTTTTTAGATTCATGTGAAAACTAACCTAAGAACCTCATTATTTTGAAGGATATTAATTAAATGAAAGCACTCTTTTGGACCATCACGTGTTAAGCGCAAAAGTCACGCGGAGAAGTTTATAAAAAGTCTGTTGACAACACCTATCAACTTTCTTCAGGCTTCACAAATAGCGTGTGATCCAATGGCAGGTATTTCAATAGGAAACTATTTGCTTGTACCGTTACTGTACTCATGTCCCTCACCTCAGCCATGCAAATGGAACTTTGCTCCCAAAGGGAAAACTTTGTCTTACAGAGCTCGCCTGAGGATTCCTATCTGTTCTATTGATTCACTCTAGTAAAAATTACTAATTTCAATTAAAAGTTAAAGATAAAACAAGCATCTGATACAGAAACATTAAGTGGAGTAAATATTATCCTCAACAGCCAAAGTTGGTCAGCACACTCTCACAAGAATCTTGCTTAATTTAAACACAAACTTGGGAAATCTAGTCTGAGTCGTGTCTTGCAAGCATACCATCTTATAAGCAGGTGACAGAACATCATTTCACAGATATTATCAAGTATTCTGAGTCCTCATGGGAGGCAAGTTTCAAGCAGATAGCAGATAGTGAATGCCCTGATTTTTCCCTCCCAGATAAATACATAAGGAACACTTTGCAGTGCCAGGCTCCGATACGATGAACTACAAGGAATAAGAGCAGACTGACCACCTCAATTACTCTGAAGTCATAGAGCAGCTGTGCTTTTTCTCAAGACAGAGAAATTCATGAAAGTAAGTGAAAAATTGACTTTACCCAGCAGCTGATTACCTCTAGCCTCACTGACTCTCCTTGCCGAGTGCAGTGGCCCGCATGACTTTGGTATGCACTGGTTCAGTAAAGCAGACTTGGCCTTGGCTCCTAGAAGTAGAAGCTTAGATTAGTTTTTGAAGTACAACTACGGCAGCAATTAATGACATGCCTAATGTTACATATCTACAGTTAAGATGAACAAATCTACTCAAACACCAAAAGAGACACCTAGAAAATTTAAGCTATATTTAAAGTTAACTTTGCTTTACCAGAACTCTCACCGGAAGAAATAAAAAGGTAGTTTTAATAAAGCAGAAGAAAACATTGCTAAAGATTTCACTTTCGCACTAAGATCAAATTACTTAAGTCTCCAAATGGCAGCAAACACAGCTATGGAAACACTGGCTGAAAGGGACCACCAAGGTGCAATCAGTTGACCGTGCTTCTGTCTAGCCAAGCCTCGCAAACCTCCAGGAAGGGAGGCTCTATGGCCCTGCTGGGCAATGCTCTGTCTCCCACTCCCCCACGGGCAACCATTTCCCATTGCCACATCATCTGAGAAGACTTTGGCACCATCACCTTCATAGCTGTGTTTTTCACGTTACTGCAGGCTGTTACTAATCTCCCCTCACTTTCCTTTTTGCCTGATTACACAAGCTCAACTCCCTCAACCTCTCCTCACAGGTCACATGGTCAGAGACCATGACCATCTTTCTTAAGTCTCCAGTTGACCTTTCTAGTTTCAAAACAACCCTCTTGAACTGTGAAGGCCCCAAAACACAACAGAGTAGCCCAAGTAACACTGAGCCGAGGAGGAATATCAGCTGCTTCTGGCCACACAGCTCCTGCAGACACCAAGGCACGCTTCTGGCACCCAGGGCACTGAAGATGTTGAGCAATGCATAGCTGTGTCGCATATGATGGACCCCAACAGAAAGCATCAGCTTGTCAGACAGATGTATAATTTGTGTTTGTTTCCAAGTGATTTACAGTTTGTGGCAAATTCTGTTTCTTTTCACTGTTTACCATTTTAAAGCGTGTCATTACAGCGTGACACTTGGCAGGCATCTCTTCTATTTATTCTCAATTATGTCAGATACCAGCTTAAAACTTACTTAAGCCTAAAGCAGGAGCACAGTATTTAGTTAGGTTTATCCAATTACAATAACCAGTTCACCGCAAAGATGGTCAGAAGCAAGCTGATTATAACTAGGATTTAGGAGGGAGACACAGCAAGCTTATTTATCTGCTCCCATTATGTCTTTAATTGTGGCCAGAGAATGACTTGTCAACTGCTGTTTGTGGCTTGAGTGGAGAAGCCCTGTCAGTCGATCAAGTACTCCTGCCCCAAAGACGAAGAGAAATCAGAATACTGCTTAATACAAAGCCAGAAATTAAGTTTAAATTAATGTTTCCTTTAGCACCGGATGATGAAGCACAATTGTCTTACCCCCATTAAAAATTAGAGCAAACCTCTGCTTCCACTTCAGCCAGTAAGAAGAGTACCAAGAAAAAGCAGCATGAAGAAAGAGAGAAGCTGTTTCTGGGGCTCTTCCCTTGGAAGGATGGGACAATGTCATTTCTCTATGAGAGGAGATACTTCATCTAGTAATACCTTATTCAAAAAATACATCCCCATCCCTCAAGATCCTTTCTGTCCTGAAAGGGGTGAAGATAATGCCAAGTCTGCATGAGGACGAGGATACCAGGATAACCAGGATAAATTCAGGGTAAGTCTACCCTGCAGATCACCAGCAGCCACAGAGTCTGTGCCTGAGCTTTGTGACAAAAAAGAACCCATTAAAACAACATAAACACCTGCCATGTAGCAAAGTGCATTTAATCCCTATGCCATGCAGACCTTAGCCGTATCAGAGCACAGACCTCCTCCTCACGCGCCTGAAATACCTCAGTCAATGATGACAATATAAAGGACATTTTAGCCTTCTTATGAAATATTACAGAACTTGAAGCTCTACTGATATGATTTTACTTCCTTGAGCTATTTTCCACGACCACTGTTTAATAAACACTGCTTCAGGAGGCAGGTAAGGTTCCATAGCGGTAATAATTTATCTACAAACAAACCTGTATACCTTTTGGAGTTGACTTCAACGAGTGTATTCTAGGTCTCGGTCCTGCTTTCACAGGGGCAGATCCCAGAGTACCATTCTGGCAGGCTGGTTTCGAAGGCCATTCTCCATTCTTGATGATGACCGTGGCATTTGCAGCTGCAACATAGAACGACAAAGAATTTGCTCTAGGCAGTATCTAGTTTGGGGGAAATTAAATCCTAAAACAAGCCTGTTTTACCCAAGGCTAAAGTCAGGAGAAACAAGTGGGAATAAAAATATTATGACCACCTCTGACATCTTCAGTGCCACCTCCGCACCCTTCCATCCTTTTTGTGGGACACTAAATATGTGTGAGCCCAACTGCATTCAGTCTCTGTTCATAACAGTGACTCCCTCAGCGACAGCAGACCTCAGAAGACACCCAACCTCCTCACAGAGGGAGATGAAGTCATACAGCAAGATGCTCCCTGCAAAAAGGGTCAGACAGACCCAAACTGGGAGAGGCAGGACAATAAGCAATTGTATCTCACGTCTAAATCGGGTTTCCAACTAAGAGGGCAGTTGCTACAGAAGACCTTTTGTTCCTTTTCAAAAGAACTTGAGGGAGCTTATTTGGCTTATTGTCACAATGGAAATTTTTCCTTGGAAAAAAAGGAAACCTGAAATTTGGGGAAAGCATTGTTTTACTTTTCCAGAAAAAATATGAAAACAATTCCAACGTAAGTATAGATTGATTACACTTTGATTCAGGTACTAAAAAATTATGTATACCGACACATTAAAGAATAAGAAATTGACATTGCATTTACCAGAGACAAGCAAAAACCAAGTCACACTGGAATAGTTTGTCACACTGTTCCTTTTTTCTCTAGCCTTTTAAAGAAAAAAAAAAAGG
>VXAK01009950.1:51822-105061 GCA_013399435.1 Arenaria interpres
GGGGGGGGGGGCTTCATATAATATCAAGTTTGTCTCAGATTACCTTTAAAAAACATCAGCCTCGTTAAAACGCTAATGTGAATTACATATCTAATATTGTTCACCAAAAGATAAAACATATACCCTTGAGATTAATTTAGTGTCTTTAAATGCATTAGCATAAGCCACAAATTAACTGCTTAAAAAAAGATGCTTTTTGGCCCCTAATCAATAACATTTTCAACAACAGAAAGAGGGACAGAACTGCTTTCTCTTTTAGAAACACATGCAACTGAAGTCCTCTGTTTGAAAAAACTGGAGCCTCTCTAAAGGCACAAAAGCTAAATATTTGCAAAAAAAATCTATACATGATGTACAACTTGCATAACACGTCAATAACATTATTAGGCAGCGGGAATCTGACCCTGATCAGCATCAGATGACTCCGATTGATTTGTTTTAGTAAAGCAAGAGGCCTGAAGCAGTCCTTAAATTTTTCCATAAATCACTATTATTAAGGATTTTTGCCCAGAGTTCACTGCACACAAATAACCTTCTTCTAAATCAAGAGTGTGCCACAGAAAAAATAGTTTGGGTGGGTGCACTTCTGGCATGGGACTGGTCAGGGCACCGTTTCTGCCTGTTAGAAGCTGTGGAGCCAGGTAACCGGGCTGCGCGCAGGAAAAAAGGAGGCAAATTTGCCAAGTTTGGCCAATGTATGATTTAAAGACGGTTACTCATAGGATTAGGAACAGGTACTGCAATCTTGACCAAAGACAGACAGGTATGAAGTGATCTCACCCCAGACAACGCAACTCATTAAAGGAATTTTAGTGAAGTATTGACTGAAGGAAAAGGCAGCTCCAAGTCAATTGCTCGGCTCAGCTTTCTAACTTCTGAAACACTATTTCCATTGGATGCAATTATTCTAATGCAATTCAAATTTGGATTCTTGCTTTTAACCTGAGAGTTTAAACATTTCTATATGTTCAAATGATATATTTTCAGTTCAGCGCTGAAATTGAGAAAATGACTGTTAAAAATTCAATTCTTCAACGCTCCAACTGACAGCTTGCAGTCAAAATACGCTTTTAACAACAACACTTCAAAATTCATTATTTACGAACTGCTCAAACAGTTAAGTATTTTTAGAGAAAAGAATCATAAAACTCAAGTGCTCATCAGACAAGGCCCCCCGCAACACTGCCACAGGAAATTACCTGTCCGAGGATATCCCATAACAAAGGGCTGAGCTGACACAGCCGGAGGAACGCTCTCTTTAGTAATTTTTTTTTTTCCCCTCCCCTAACACAAGGCAAACTCCTTAAGCAAAACAAGCCAAGTGACTTTGTCGATTTAATACTGTTGACAGGACCACAATAGTTCGTCATAAATTTTATAACATTGACAGCAGAAGCCTCCCTTCCTGATCTCTGTGTGTCCCACCAATCTAAAAAAAACACTTTAGGTTCACAGTATGGATTTTTTTCCTTGACATTACTGTATAGTAGACTTAACGAAAGAATAAAAAACAAGAACAGCACTGAACTTAAAACACTGGAGTACAAAGTAGATTCACTAGTTCTTTCCAATTTGATATGAAGTCATTAAAACTTCACTACACTAACAAGTGAATCATGTGTAACCTAATTTCATTACACTCACAAAACCTGACTGTCAGACTTAAATCACTCTAGTTAAATTGTTACACTTGACGAAAGAAAAGTCATCTCATGGCAAAAATCAGCAAATCAGAACATTGCATACATTTACCAACCTCCACAAAACAAAATACATGCTTTAAAAAAAAAAAAAAAAGAAATAATAAAGGAATTCAACCTACTTCTTTTCCCAGTAAACGTGGCTAACAAAGGAACAATACAAAAGCTGTAGGATCCCACTACCAGCAGTGTCAGTAAGGTAATATCGTAGTGGCTTCCCGAGTCAGTCGGTGGTGTTAGTGTAGAATTGATGAAAATAACAGGAGAAAAATTAGTTTCTGTGCAACTGCGGAGTCCTCCTGGTATAGTCATTTAAAAAGGATCAAAGCAGGCTGAAAGCCAAAGATACTGCAGCCATGTTCAACCTCTCATATTGCTCCCGCTTGCTCTTCGTGAATCGGAGTGGAAAAAAATTGTTAAGCTTCAAGGCAGTGGACAAAACAGATTAAACCAGCTAGCAAATCAGGCTAAATAAGGAGTCATCTGTTTGGATACTTAATCTGAATACACTTCTTTGTTATGAAGCGATGACCCTTTCCTTTGTTACATGAGGGAGTATAATGAAGAGAGGACAAAGCTGCTTAGGAATTCCAGATACATCCTAAACCTGAACAGCAAAAGTCAACATGGCTGTCACGGTAACAGAACCGACCCAGCTACGCAGGAACAGGCGCTGCAGATTTTATTGCACGTACTCTTATTCCTTTGAGGAATATATTAGGTCTTAGGTTTTTTTTTGTTTGTTTTTTGTTTTTTTTTTTTTAATGAATTTCCTACAGGGAAGAAAAAAGAGCAAGAGAAAATTTAGTTATATATGAATGCATGCATATGCGCATACATAAACTACAAACGTATGTTAAATCCCAGTTCGCTTTTTCAGTCCATTGAAGGCGGCTTTAAATGACATCTGGCACAAAGGAAAGGCCTTTGCCCAGTCTCCAAGATGTAACAAATGACGCGATGGTAAGAGAATATTTGAATGTCCTCATTTGAATACGTGTAGCTGGGAACACCGACATGTCTGACAGTCGCTCCCGTGTTACTTCCTTCATATTTTTGCCACTAGAATTCCCACAGCTGCTGGTACAGACCCTTTTGTAGAGCTTCAAACCAAAGCTAGTTCTGTTATTTTTCTCCCCAGTTTTAATCAAGATGGATTTGGTTCAGGTCATACACCAACGCTTACAGTTACCTTAGAAATTACAGAAGTCTACCCCATGCAAAGTTTTACCTTCTAAAAGCAGTTTCACTTACCTCCTTTTGATCTCATCTACACACTTTTGTCTTAAAACTCAAACCAGACACGTTCTAGTTCAAAAAGAGCGTTTAGTATCAAAAACCTGTAATGTGCCGCTCCAGATACTATGACATGTTATGCGGTCACATCATTCAACCTTATTTCCTACTACACATGTCATATGTAAACACAAGGAAACTGTTGCTCAAGAAGACCCGCTGGTTTTGTGATGTTTCAGGATGGAAGAGGAGCTGTACTGAAACCTCTACTCATCAAACCACAATCCAAGGCTTAATGCTCCTTCACGTGCCATGTCTCAAGAAGGAAAGTTGTAAGTAAAGAGGCAAAAAGCCCTAGAACTAATAGTAAGTTGTACAATGAGAATTAACGCGGACTTTTGTCAGACAGGACTCAACCAGCTGATGCTGGCTGTCAGTTAAGACCCGTAACCCTGGCAGATACTTACAGTTACTGCTGAGAAGACTTCGCTCGCTCTGGGTGCTGCTGACCGACGAGATGCTAGGGGTCCTCTCAAGCCCTAATCTTTTGACGGGCGCTTTGGATTTGGCGAGCAATTTACCAGGGGTAGCCCAGGAGGCTGGAGAATTTTTCACGGAGGCTTGCTTCTCTCTTGGCAAAGATGCTGTACCTGTCAGTTGCAGGGGGAAAAGGGGAAGGACGGAAAAGAATAAAGGAGTTGGAAATAAGTTTAAACAATTGCTTCTGCTATGTATGTGCCTACAAGTAAAAAGATTTACACATTAAAAATACACATAAAAGGCTTAATCTACCTCACATTAACATGGTAAAAAATCCTGTAAGTGCAGAAAACCAGTTCCAAGGATTTAAAGGATCCCGTTTTACTGCATATTGACCTCAGGAACAAGTCACAAGTGCTATAGACTGGCCTTCAAGGAAGACATCTGCACACACAAAAGGCCTTGTACTCTTCCACCTCTACGTATTAGTTAGCTGTACTGGCAATCCCATAAAAATTATAACGTCCAGCTCAAAGACAATGCAAGAAACATTATTTTGCTTATTCCCCCCCCATCCACACACAGATCTCCCCCCTAATTTGCACTTTGAAAGAGAATATCCTTTCAAGGACAAACACAGCATGAGAGTATCAAATTGTGTTGTACTCAGATAATACACCAAAAACTGACTAGTTCTGTAGAACTAGTTAAACAGCACTCCCCAGAACCAAGCTCCTAATGGCCAACTGGTATAGACACATTTTTGCATTAATTGCTGTTTTCATTTTAGCTTGTTGAATACAAATGCCCAATAGCTACATTAATCCAACAGAACGAGCATCCACACAGGGGACAGGTGTGCCACCCTCAGACCAAAGCTTACTCTTGCACTACTAACAAAGCAACTACATTTTCTGCAAGAAAATTTGAGATGAAATTAAGTTTTTAGTTTATTTCTGAAAAGTGTGCACCCAGATGAAAACTACAATGGCACAAAAGAAATTATGTACACACAGACTTGTCTTGCCAGCACTGGGTTGACGCCTGTCAGCTCTGATTCAAGATCTTTATACTACAGCATAACTATGAAAAAGAGGTTTTCTATTTTGTAAAAAAACCCAACAACCACCAGAAACAAAAATCAAAAACCAAACAAAAATAGTTATGGGAGACAGATTTGCGTATGTCTTTTCTAAATATTTTTTAATTATAATAAAAGATATTTTACAATATATCTTAACTTCTGAAGTCACTACCATTTCCAAGTCTGACTGACATAGTTTATCTTACTTGAAGAGAGACAACTACAGTGTTTCAGATTTGACTTAGAACAATCAAGTTTCTATTTAAAAGGAATACTCTTCCCTTTATTCTTCTTACCATAAACCACATTTCAATTTTGCTTAAGCTATGCAAGAGGCTACCGAAATATTACAAAATCAGCTAGTAATGTCACTTTATTCAACATTGGCTTTGCTGCAGGATCTCCACTCTTAAACACAAACGACCAAGAAACCATCAATTTGCACTAAGACAGCATGACATTAAGGGGATTACATTAAGATTTAGGCAAGACAGACATTTAAGCTCAATGTCTGCTTTTCAACAGTAGGTGGTGTGCCAGGACTAGCTAACTTGTCTCAAAGTATCCCACTTCAAGTACGCAAAACTGGCAAGAGCACTAGTAAAGGAAGGAACATCCAAGCTACTTCCCTCAGTTCAGATCAACTCAGTAACAGAAGAGAAACCCTACGTACAACATATATTAAACACGCATTAGGATACTAGAAAATACAGGTCACTGAATAAGTTTGATATCACATTTGACATCAGATCTCTCTCCAGAGGCACAGAACTGTGATTCTGTCTACAGCTCTTCTATAGGTTGGTATTAAATCCGAGACAAAAATTATCGGTCATATTTTACAATACTTGGCAAGTTACTGCAATGGACACTTGGATATCTTCAACTCACTAAAGAGCATCCACCCTTCACTGTGCTATGAGAAACACCACAAATCACAAGCTCACACTTCCTGAAAACATTTCTAAAACACAGCGCTCCAGACCATGTATCCGAAATTGTTTGGGAAAAAAAAAGAAAAAAATTTCTATGACATCTAAACTTCACACAGCAAGTCTGACAGCTCTCTAAAACTTTCCACATTGTTTTCTAAAAGCTTATTTCATTAATGGATCAACATACCAGAACACTAATTAATCCAGACCAGTCAGAAATTCCTTTTCTAAAGGGCCTCCCAGCAAGACAAGGTGCAAAAACCAAACCAGCCCACTCCCCCCAAAACAAACAAACATAAAGGGGCTGCTGTGCAAACAACTGCATGTTAAGTTTGTATGACTAAGTTAAAGGTTTATATTTCAACAGGCAGCCAGAGGAACAAACGCCGCTCCGCTTATCAGCTGCATTTTATTGTTTAAAGATGAGGGCAGCACGCTCGGGTGCTGCTGTGCTGGACTCGTTCATCCAGTTCAAGAGGTACAGGAATAAAATCCTGTTTTCTTCACAGCGATTTTCTCTTAAGAGGGATCGAGGCGAGCGTGTGAAACAGCAGGTTCCCTACAGATGATTTGCAGCAGTGCCCTAAACCAGCTGTGAAGTCAAACCCACTCGGGGCACACAGCAAGCTCCAGGATGTCCAGGTTCAGAAGCACGGCAAACAGATGACTTCTGCTCTTTCCTTAGTTCTTTCATTGCTCGGTGTTTTCCTATAAGGCTGCCATTAAAATAATTACTCAAGCACTTAAAAGCTTTTTTTTTTTTCAAAAGCCCAGCTCGAGGGAGAATTTCTTTTAACCCATGACACAAGATCATGAAGCAACTACTCTAGGTGTTACTTCAACTAACAACAATGGTTTTATAAAGTATTTTTGTAACTGCCATTCCCTAAGAAACGAGTAGCAGAGTATTAAACCCAAAGGTTTTGAAGACAGAAGCAGGAAGATATGGTATATAAATAAGAGTACTGGAAACAAATACGAAAGCAGGATATTTAGTGAACCATTATTATAAAGACAACAAGCAATAGCGTCAAAGTAACCAGCTTTCATCAGTTATTTAATCTAGTCACTGAAGTGGAATACTAGAAATATCACATTCCTCTACAGTGAAGTAATGACTTGGCAATTCTTTAGAAAAAAAAGTCTCTGTGCAACAACGACGTTGCTTCAAGTATGTTAAAGTATCTCTTGTATTGGTATGGAAATAAGCAAGGAAGAAAACTCGTTTTTCAAGAAGCTCTGAAGTCAGATTTCATATCCTTACACAAATAATCATCCTCTTGTATGAATCTCTCATAGTGGTAATTGTTAAGAATAAATTAAGTCTTCCTTTAAATAGCACCAGAGCCTAAAAGATTCAAATTGAAAGAACAAACATATGCTAGCAGTGGTGAACTTGGGACTTGGTGAACACCAGGCAGACTGTAAAGCTGAATATGTATTCACCAAATCTGAGATTCAACGTCCACCGTATCAAACCGGATCGACAGATTTCACATCTAGAACTGAGCAGAGAGCAAAGGGGCATTCACCCAGCTGTACAACACCTGGAAATGAACGGTTCGAAGCCCTTCCCAAAGAGAAACTTAGGGCAGACTAAGGGCAAAAGGAGTCTTTGGAAGGATGTTTTTGTTTAACCCGAAAGCTAGCAGCAATAGTCGGTTTGACCTTTCATTGCCTTCTCTCTTGAATATGTTGAATTCTGGATTTTTGCCTTATGCTTTTCTCATTTTTCCTGCAAGTTTAAAAATCCAGAGGGCTCTCTGTTAGAACTGCTAAACTTCTTAGCTTTTAAAAAAAAGTAATTTTACGTATGATGAAAAAAATCCAGTCTAAGCCTACAGTACAAGGCCCTTCTAAAGCAAGGGGAGTAAACCTTCAAGAAAACATGCTATTTTTCAGCACCTATTGAAAGGAGCAAGTGAAGTATGGAAAAACAAACTGGACTTTGGTATTGTTTCCAGTAGACTGATCTTAGCATACTTGTAAGAGTGTTTATGGTTGCTATTAAGAGCACTGTAAAGCAGTAGCAATAGTAACAGCTTTCTGATGGCTGCAAGCTCCCCAGGTTGCCTGATTAGCTATACTTTATTATGATATATATAGAAAGAAAAATATATATATATATAAGTATCAGTGTTCCTTCAAGGAAGAAAGAGTGGTTACAGCACATTTCATAATTCTACCGAAGATCTACAGATAATCTCTTCCTAGCTATCTCTCCCTTTTGAAGTCTCAAATTACTACCAATTTTATCAAGAAAAAGCAGGACGCACTATGTTGCTAGTAATGCCTCAGCTGCTGAGCACGAACATGGACAAAGACAGGGAATGTTACATTACCACTGGATCTTGGAATATTTATGTGAAAGATTGTTTAGAGGATGACAGCTGATCAGAGAACAGTTTAGGCAACGGTTAAGGCAAGACCCAGTTTCCGATGTGATGCAGAGTTCCACAGCATTATTCCCATTCACCTACAATCCTTAGGAAAGTGCTCCTCTTTGGCACAGGTGCCAAGGAACCAGCAGCAAGTTAGTGCCAAGAGCGGAACCGGGTTGCCAGCAGCCATGCGGGTAGGTATTTGTGTGTTCCTCCTCCTGCAGCTCAATATTCTCAGACTAAGACTGGAAAAACAATCTTCAGTGATACAGAGCATTTAACAGCCACCAAATCATCCCTTCTCATTCTCCAAACATTCCCACTATCAGAAGAGCAGTTGGGTCTTTCCTGTTAGAGGGAAAGGGAGGTAGAGAATAACATTCACATATGTCTGCTGTTAAATTTCCCTTTTTTCCCATTCCTATTTGGCCCAGTTACGGAATTTGGCAGACTTCCTCCCAGTTACACCTTTCCACAATCGAGAGACTCCTCCTTCCCCAGTCTTCCCTCAGGTTCAACTCCTTGCCCATGATCTCTCCAGCACCTAGAAATAGCCCTTCTCCCCTCCAGCCTCAAATTCAAACTCACGCCTGCTCTCCCTCCTCCAGGACCATTTGCCATGATGCCACCTGCCAGATTTACTCAATTTTAGGTTTTCCCTTTTGTAGGCTGAGCTAGAGCAGCTCCAGGAGAGACTATGTCCACACAGTCACGCTGTGATCTCCTATGACCCCAGGCAGAGCCAGTCTCTGGATGGCAGGTAGTTCTATGCCAGTGTCCCAGGGCAGTTGCACAGTAGCGGCAAAGCTTGTCCACTCCAGCTTTGCCAGGAGACTGTTATGAGCTGTTTGCATCCTGAATTAAACAAACCAACCCCAACCAGTAGCTTTGACCCAGCTATTGGAAAGTTCTGTCTGGTTCGGAGTAGTGGGCACAAGGAAAAGTCAAATCAACATATGACAATGAAAGCTGAGGCAAGAGAAAGCCACCAACCACATCCAATTTTTCATTTCATTACTGACCAGCCCTTTATAACACACACTCTGTGTTATGCAGTGAGAATTTTTCCATAGAATCATAGAAAGGTTAGAGTTGGAAGGGACCTTAAAGATCACCTAGTTCCAAACCGCTTCCATGGGCAGGGACACCTCCCACCACACCAGGTTGCTCAAAGCCCCATCCAGCCTGGCCTTGAACCCCTCCAGGGATGGGGCAGTGATAGTTGTAGCTTTTAGACCCATGTTATCTCTAAATATTTTTTCTGTTGCAGGAGTTTGTGCGTTCCTTCCATGAAGAAGGAACCTCACTGTTAATATAAAAACAATTATCTTCATAAAGAAGATTACTATTTCTCTCCTCCTTTACCTCCATGCTGAGAGAATTCAGAACTAACCAGTACAGGTGAAGAGTTATTTGAAGACACACCAGCATGTCCTTGCAAGTAAATGACTAGGTACCGAGAAATTCCCCTGCAGGGAACCAGTGCACACCTCACTCCTACAGGAGAATGTTCTTACGCATTCACCCACGTTTCTGACAGCATTGATTAAGTGGGCTCTTAGTATCAGCCTCTGCAAATACGATCTTGTTTCTTGCGACAGGTATAACACATTAAAACCCTGATGTGGCTACTCACAAGTCACCTCTAAACAGTCTGGGGACATATGTGAAAACTTAATTCCCCAAGTATGGTCACTGATGGCACCAGAAAAAAAGCTGACAGGATTAAATGCTCCCTCCTGGAAGCTGGAAGTCAACAGAATACTGGCAATACCATAAACTTTGGAATAAAGATCATTTAAGTTCATCTTCCTTGCAATCCCCCTGCTTCTTCTACTACCCCCAAAAAATCTAAAGGACCACACCTAAGGCCACCAAACCAGAGATAAATCAGCATGCTTTGAAATCTTTCATTGTAACAGATCTCATTACCTCACAAACAAGAAACCTTCTGCTTTTACTGGTTTCTCATGGTCCATTTGACTTCTAAAACTAAACAGGAAATAATTTCTTCCAAATGGGTGTTTTTATGCTGAACCCTATGGACAGCTTGCAAAACACGAGTAGTATCTATCCCATGGTGAGAGCTCACTGTTAATGAAGTGTAACAGAAGAAAATAGTTTAAGCAAGTTTTTCTGTTAGCTTATGTAGCCAAAGCTAAAACCAAATCGATTATGCTGAATTCAGTTTGCATCATTTTATAGCTCCTGACTTCAAAATGTGAATTGACCGCTCCATACCTGAATGACCAACACCTGGGGCAGAGGCTTCAAGGTCAATGCTTGGCACGAGGATATACGCACTGCTCCGGGCAGCTTCCAGCAAGCCATTCCTGCTGAGGATGGCCGGGAAGCAAGGGCAAAGCGGAGCAGAAACGTTACTACAGAAGACCAACTCAAGCAACTGGAAATTTCAAGATGCAGAAGGGATGACCTGCGAGGTTCTTCCTAAGCCCTCACAACTAACTCTGCCTCCTGAGCTCAGATACATTAGGTAGGTTATTCCTTGCTTTATACTGCAAATTAAGGGAGAACTAGTTATGAGAAACAGCCATTATCCAACGGAGCTCTGTGGGTGAAGATGACCAAAGAGGGACGACAGACAAGCCTTATGTCATACTACACACATACCTCATGCTCCACGGAGACCCATATATGGGCTTCCTCCTTCCAACACCTCTGAAGGTGAATATGAGAGTTTTAAGTTCACTTTTAACACAATATTTAATTACTGTAATGAAGCACTACATGTGTATTAAAGAAAGGGAAAATGAGATCAAGTAATCCGTACTCAGGGACAAATATTTTAAGTACAAATAATAATGTTGGATAAGTTAGTGTATGAGGAATCTGCTTTCATGATCCATGAAAAAAGCTGGCTGCTCTGCAAAGGAAAAAACTAAAAAGCATAAAAAGACGGGTTGACACTAAATTTTAAGCCTTATTCATAGATTTTGGTGTTTCAGATTTGTTCATGAGAAAGTATATGCAAACCCTTACAAGCAGCTCTCCAGTTCAGCATTTCCTGATAGTTTCAGGCCAGAAAACCTGGAAGTTATGTTTGCCTTTTAAAATATTTTGTTTCCTCTTGGCAGCAGGTCAATCCAACTTTAAAGAGTTACATGGTAGATGGTAGGAATGATACAAACTGAAAAGTTGTTTGCAGTAACCATGTTTGGTTTAGCTCCTGGTTTTATGTCAGAACATAGACTTGAGATTTTGGGAACACTTACTAATACTAAATTGGTTTGGTTCTGCTTCACTAGTATTGTAAAAGGCTCTACCAAAAAAATCCTGAATTACCAAGCTTATGTACATCTCCAGCTGTATAAAAAACCCACTGAAACCATTTGGTTTCAATTTTCCATCTGAAAAGCCTTTCTTTGTGCAATAAATAGCAACAACACTCAGTAACAAACACAATCTTAATCTGTTACAGCCTGGTTTTAACTTTGGAAGCCTCTCTAAATTATACATTTAAGTGTAAGATCAAGCCAAAACGCAACAGGAGGAATTTAACAATGATGAACTGACAAGCAGATCAGCGTTTCAAAGTATCACTAAAACTTTTACTAATGCAACTTAAATGTATTTCCTACAGCATATAGGGTGTTATTTTTCCTGTGCTTCAGTTAGTCACTGAACCAGGAAAGTCCTTCAGTGTGATCAACTTTTCATAAGGAAAGGGTCTCACTTGTCCAAAACCTTCTTCAAGGAAACGCAGAATTCAGACCATTGAGTTTCCCTCTACCCAAGCTTTTGTTACCGCAGTTAAATGCTATGAAGATGTTAGCAAGCAGAAGAGGGAGTATCACTGGACTAGACTCATGGGAAAGGTAAGTAAATCACAGGGCTTTACTTGGTTACCAGTGATTTAGATCAGAGACAAAATGGTAGCTAAAGTGTCAGAAATAACTGTCAGAAGGTTAAAGACATTTTGGTTACAAAGATGATTTATGTGGTTTACATTAATTTCTGGAATTCTTTAAGAGTAAGTGGAGGAATAATATTTTTGCTACTTTCATAGCCCCAAATAATTTCAATTACGCGTAAGGCTTGACAAGGCTCTCATAGCTAAGACACCAATAACAATGTGAAGCTTCATACAGTGGGAAATAATTTAAAGCAATGGTATTATTTTAAGGCAGAAATGTAGATGAAGTTATTAGCTTCTAAGAAATCTTAACCTGCAGGTAAAGCTCCATTCATTTACATACTTACAGGTAGGCTGCAGTCAGCACTAAAAAAACAAACCCAGCAGAGGCGGGCATTTAAATCTTTAGATCTGAAGTAAACCATTTATATCCCTATTTTACGCTGTTCCAACACAAATCAAGCAATTTCCTGTGGCTCAAACTGTCACAGTGCTTCCATCCAACTGCACGGGTGGCCAGCACGCGGTTGCTGGGGGCAGGCTGACAGAAGAAGAACTTGGAGTGACATTCCATGGGACCACCAAATTCTCCTTGGCTTCTCCAGTGCCGAGAGGGGGAGAAAGACATGACTCTTCCCAAACCGTAATACCTCAACCATTAGCAGGCTATTACCCCTCCACAGTGGTTATGTACACCCAATTAGAAGGTTGTGTGCATTTGCTGGGAATGAAAACAACAGTTGCTTTGATTTCTGGACTGGTTCAAAGTCCAGATCACAAAATTTACACACACCTTCCAGTAAGAACCAGGTAACTCAAATGCTTTATTCTGAGTCTTGAATTCTAATAAGCGTTTTCACTAATAGCTAACCAACATAGCAAAAGGGATACTGCCTGCCACCCAGCACCACAGAGATCTGCACACACCACCATGGAAAAATTAGCTATAGAGAATGAAGATTTTTGTTTGAGAATGAGTCTGGGATTGTAGGTCATTCTGTCTTACGGAAGAATGGAGAGAAGTAGTTACAGAAATAATTTTGAGGCATCTAGCTTACAACTGTGACCTGATTTCTTGACTTGCTGCAGAAACGGGGCTTTGCCATTTCACAAACCGCTTCGGTACACTGAATCAAGCTGGGCCCACCTTTTAAAGAACCAATTTCTAATTCAGCATAAACTCCGCGTTCCAGCCAAGATACACCAATACCAGTGAACAGAGGACAGTAGCCATTTTGAAATAAATGAAAAAGTTATTTCTAGCTTAATGTGCTCTACAAATAACCTCATACAAATATCATACTTGAGATATGAGTTTTCCTCCCCTTTTGCTGTCTTCTGCTTGGGAGAGGATCAGGGAATTTCCTTAGAAGACACACTTTCTGTTGGGTTAGTGTGTTACCACTGAAAATTTATGGTTTACAAGTGAAAAAAAACCAAGCCAAAATCTCAACTGCTGCCAAGTTGCAAGGATCTTATAATTGGTGTTTTATATAAGGCATTTTTGTTTTTTCTTGGTTGTTGGGGAGTTTCCTGCTTCCCACTCGAGACGACAGTGCATGATACAATTTACTGCTCACAAGCTCTGGATTATTCTGGGAATAATACATATACTAGTATATTTTGGACAGGAGGACTGCTTCTCTCCCTCAACATACACATGCAAGAGATGATAAAGAGCTGTACCACCACTTCTCTTGTTCAGAGCATTTAACAGACTCACTACACTGATTTATCTTCCTGTGCAATGACCCAAATACAACCAGGAACTGGTTAAGAATTAGCCACGTTTATGTTAGTATTTGAGGAAGCAACGAGGTCGTTAGGATTTGGACATTTTTAAGACTTGGCTTGACAGATGCCTGAACAACCTAGTCCGAATTCAGGGCTGACCCAGTTACAGGCAAAGGGGGGCTGGACTAGGTGACCTCCAGAAGTCCTTTCCATCCTGGATTTAGCTCATCTGTAGTATGGAAAAATCCTGACAGCAACCAACTGTACAGCTACTGAGTTACTTATCTGCGCTGCTGGAATCATATCAAGGCACAAGTGTAATACCAAAGTGTTCAAATGACTTAACTGGAAGATATAGTTATTTCCTACAGGAAGCTTTTAGATAAAACAGGTAACTGGGTTTGCTTTAGAAGCTGCCACGTGGCCACAGTAAGCGTACGTAGAATTTTACTTCAGAAAACTTTAAAACCAGATGGGGTGAGCAGCAGTTGACAGAGTTTTACCCGAAAAGTGTGGTCACGTAACACAGCAGGGCCTTGGTAGCAATACCAAGTAACTCCTCCCTTTCCCCATCCTTGCTTCTCCCACCCTGCACTCCCATCCTCCGATTTGCATCAGTACTGTGTTTACTGGAGAGCAAGGAACCATATTTAAGAATTCCCTCGGCAAGGGATGGGGTAATTAACCTGATACAGTTTAATGCATCAAATCCTACTTCATAGCACCAAAGAATTGCATAAGCAAAATGAAGGGTAAGACGCAAGATGGTTCAGTGGTGGTTTTGGCAGCGTTAGGTTGATGGTTGGACTCAATGCTCTTAAAGATCCCTTCCAACCTAGACAATTCTATGATGTGCTGGGAACAGTGGGCATAGGCAGGGGACCTGGAGAAAGGACATGAAAATAAATCCTTCTCATGGGCAACATTATAGTTACAGTCTACCAGTGCATAGCACAACTTTGAAACACTAAGGTGCTCCTTCATATTTTTATGTTAAGCAGTCTTTTTCCAATAGGAAAAATTGGAAAGATATTCTACTGACTACTGTAATCTCAGCATTCAATGAGCTGAGAAGTGACAGCTTCAGCTAAAGAAACTTGAGAAATAAAGGCTTTTATTTTCAAAAGCAAATGACTTCTGCCTCTGAAAGCGCATCTGATTTTTTTGTTTATGAAGGGAAGTAGTTAGTCCTATAACTAGGACTTACTAATAAATGCTTATATTTATAATTTCTAGTGATGGTGTCATAAATCTACTCCGGATTAGTAACCTAAGGGACAAATATCTCTACGCATCTCAGGTCTTCTAAGACCATAATTACAGATAGGAAAGCTCTAAATTGGTATTTAGAGAGGCGATGAGTCTTCCAAGAAATCGGTGGCTTACAGGTAGGTATGTAGTCCACTGAGTGAGTCCCTCACATTAGCAGGTATCAAGTCAGAGAATAGCCTATATCCGCTTTCTTTGAGGGACTCATCCCATGAAGGGCTACAGATGCAGATTTTATCACGCTTCACCACCTGTATATAATTAAGAGGAGTATTTTGGACTGTTTTATAATCGTAGATTGAGTGGGTTAAAAAAAAAAACAAAACAGGTTTTACTGGGTATAGCTGGGTGTGCACACTTTCCAAATTACAGTGTATTGTAGTGTAGTCATTTATAGCCAGGCTACCTTTGCAATTAGCTATATTGCCACACTTGGTTAAAAAAAAAAAAAAGCATATAACCTACAAGAACATTTCTGAATTTCTACAGTACAATTACAGAACGCAGTTTCCAGTCACTAGATTTGAACTGCAGCCTACAGACAAGTTTTGAGATCTCTGTACCTCCTCCCCCCGATATTAATCACTCTGATCTTAATTAGCAGCTCAAGCAGTAGTCTCTCCTTCAATTACGTTATCCCCTTTCTGGAAACTATAGAGCTGTACCAAAATTAGGTTGAAGAAAATATGCTATGTCCCAAAACAAGGGCCCATTCCCTTTGGGACAGCATGAACTTGCTTATCGTAAATGCTTTGTACCTAGGCTCTGTATTTTCTCCTCTTCACTTGTAGATCCTTCAAGTAATTTCAGCTGTAATTCCGCAAAGTACTGTTATCTAATCAAACTATAAATAATAATATTTACATATTGTTTCTTCCAATAGCACCACACCCTCCTGAACACATTCCTTACGAGATAAGATTTTATACTGATGGGGTGCAACTTGCCTTTTTGTTTCCTTCCTCCTGTATTAGCGATTTGCGATTTAGACAGAATCATATTTAGCACCAAAAATCCAGCTCTCTAACATTCTAAAAGTTCTGTCAGACAATACATTAAATACGATATCTTGATTTTAAGAAACTAGTTCAGTGGTAGTATTCCAGTGAAAAATTCTCTTACGAGAGCTTGATGACAGAACAGCTCCTTTGTGAGAAGGTGCTTTAATTGCGCTGATAGTTTTATTTTCACATCCTTTCTTCAAGGGCACCACAGATGGCATCATTTTAACCTTGGGAGTCGATACACCTTGTAGTGTGACTGGGTCTTTCTTCAGTATGTTCTTCCCTTGTGTCGTCCCATCTTTCACAGAAGGCATCTGTTTTAAAAGAACACAAGTATCCAACACACAAAAAAAAACACCCACAAAAAACCCACACCATCACTGTGAGAAACCCAGCATCTGTAATGAAATACTGACCACACAGGTAGGGGATATGCTTAGCTGTTGACTGTCACATTGTCCCCATCTCCAGCTCAGAACCTCAAGAATCATCTCCTGAATAGCCCTCAGCAACACAATACCAGTGATTAGCTTCAAACTATTAGTTTGAATGACAAACACACTAAAAAGGTTACAGGGATCATTTTAACATCAGAGTTTCTTCCTCTTCCTCCCCAAACTCTAATTAAGCTGTTCAATTACATGACTGCACCTAATCTCAAGATGAATTCCCTACCTCCCCTTTCAATAGGTTTCCTGGTCTAGGTCTTACGTTACAACATAGAAATAGTTTAAAGTCTTTCACATTCAGGTGCCATAGATAACGCAAATTCAGGAGTGGACCCCAGGAGAGGTTTAAAATAACCTGTTTATATGTAGCACTCAGCTATCTTTCATAGAGAATTCTTGCTCCGGTTTATATAGACACTAATTCATGACCTTTCATGATGTATAGTTAAGGCTATAAAGGTAAACTCATAGAAAAGCATATGAAGAGCTGTATGTTCTTGTGACTCAAGCTGGTATGCAGCAATTTGGTCACATTCCACTTCTGACTCCAATCCTCATCTTCATTTTCAGAAGTTAATCCATACTTTTCCGCAGACCACTTATTAAGTTTAGCGCAGCTGATTGGTCTACTGCACGTTTTATGGAAATTGCTGTATGGACTATCCAGGTACCAGCAGAACAATTAATATCCCAAAGGTTTCTGTCTTGGTGACAGAGTGAATTAAAAACCTTCTCTCCAAACCTCAGCACCAAAAGCGAAGCAGAATGCAAGGTCTGAAAGACTTTAGAATTAAGACAGACCACCCTTGCTTTCATGTTAATATAGGTTTTCAAGTTAAAATATTTATTATATAAATAATAATATTTATTTATTCTGTAATGTTTCAAAAAATGGCTAGCTGCTTCTATTTTACCTGAAGTAGCTTCCCCCATATACTGAGCTTTACTGGAGGTTTTCTGACAGATCAGCAAAGCCTGACAAAAATTCAGACAATGCCAGCTTTACCCATAGCAGCTTCTGTCCCCATTTCACCGATTCCACACAAGCTGTTGAACCCACCAGCGAACAGCAGGAGGGACTCCACAGAGCACCAAGTCTCCAACCCTACGTCCCTACCTGAAAATCTCGGTCGACCCAACCCCGAAGCTCTTCTCCTTCTTTCCCACCGTTCCTCTTCTTTTAAACCTTCCTTCGGAGCGTTTGAAAGCAGCACGTTTCTCCTGACAGGCAGCTGACTCGTCCAAAAAACATTTCCCAACCAACCAGCGCACGCATCCCTCCCGGCCAGGAAGTTTGCACCTTCCAGCTGGCTGACGGCCCAAAACCAGGTATATGCCCTCTGCATGAGAAATATTTCCTGGCTACTCTTCGCTATTCTAATAAGTCCTACTTCAAATAAATGAACTCCCAAATTATTCAAAGCAGACAGTTAAATTGAGATGCTAAAAATAAAGCGCTTGACCGACTTGCTGGTCCTTTGGTTTTGCGTGACTTAGTATTGTTGTTAATATTTTTCTGTCAGTAGATTTTAAAAGTGTAAATTAGTTCTTGAAAGAAAAAAATAAAACAACCTGAAAACAGCAATTTATCTCTTAGATCTATTTAAAGTTACAGTACAGCTAGAATTATCTTGGTAAAAGCACATATTAAAAGCTATCTTTAGAAAAACCTCACCAAGTTATGCTAGGCAATTTTAGCAGTTTGACTAGGTTAAGGCTTGTTTGCTTTTATTAGAAGTCTTACCAACTGTATTATCTTTAAAAGACTTTACCAAAACAAAAAAGAAGTTATACTACGGAGTAAGATGAAGGCTGAAGATACTAAATGAGGTCAAGTGCAAGCAGTTTGTAAAACGGTATTTCTTCACTCCTTTTATTGGGGGGGGGGAAAATCTACACCTCGGAAATGAACACCACAGTTCCATTTGCAGCCCCCAAACCCATCCCACTGTTCCCATTCAGCCCCGTGCGATGCAGAATTCCCTTTTTCCAAGTGTACTAAACATATGATTAAGCACGTAAAGAAAATAAAGCTTACCAAAGGAACCGAGTGCAGGTCAAACGTCTCCTCTGCCACCTCTTTCAACGCGGCTGCTTCCAGAAGAATTCCCGTGTTGCAGCTTTCCTCTCTCTCACCTCCGTTGGGGCAGATGATTTGAGCACAGGGCTGCGTTAAAGAGCTTGAACTCCCCGTTTTGTCGTTCAGCATCACTTTCGAAGTCTCCGCGCACGTAGGAAGGGCAGCAGAGACCGAAGAGCATGCCGAAGGGGTAGAGCTCGCTTTGCCAACGTCTTCCGGATTCTGCTTGAGCACAGGTGTCTTTGAAGCCTTGTGGGAAGCGTTTCTGGGATGTGTTGTGGCATGTACGACTTGGCTAGCGAAGAGGTGTTTGTTAAGATGTAGCTTATGGGCTTTATTCACAGGCAATTCCACTTTAGTATCTTTAGCTAGATCTATTTTCTTTTTCAGCACTTTTACAGAGGGGGACAACTGCCTCGGGGAAGCAACCAGTGAAGGTGAGGAGGCAGCTGATAGTTGGGGGGACTGAGGAGACTCTTTTAATCCTGTGCTGTCCCTTGACTGTAGCACAAGTCTAGACATAACCTTTGGCTTAACGTTTTTGAAATTAGGTTTGGGAAAACTAACAATCTCCGATTTCTTTGCTTTGGTTATTGTTGACACAACAGGAGACCTGCCCACTGGTTTTCCTGCACTTTGACCTGAACTAGCTTTAAGCAAAGGCCTTCTATTACATCCTTCTACAAACGCCTTGTTTGGTTTTTGGTTAGGAGAATTGTTTCCAAGTTCTGCCAACGTTGAAACAGAGAAAGTTGTATTTCTTGTATGTTCTTTAGGGGTTGAAGTACGTAGAGCAGAATCGCTTTTGTCAGCCGTAGGACTGAAGACCACAAAAGTTGCCTCACACTTGAGGTCAGGCAGAGCAGTCCTCTTCTTATGTAGACTGCCAGATACGAAAGTGGCGTTGTGCATATCCTGACGAGCAGCACCTCCAGAGGCGCTCTGGTCTTTGGTTAAGAGTTCACTGGTTTTCTCTGATACTTGTCCTCCATCTATTTTGTCTACCGGGAGAAGGCAAGCATTATTTACAGGACTATCCACGCGTGTTTCAGCATTGGAATTCCCAGTGTCATGACGGTCAGGGGTATCCTGCAAGGATTTCACTTGGTCATCTTCGTTAACGCTAATGCACAGTGATAATGCATCTTTCCTACAAGGATCTATAAATTCCGCAGCTAGTTTTACAGACTGTGCTTCTGTTTCGTGCGATTCTTTATCAGTCTCGTTAGTGTTTTTTAGATAGTGTTCGACACCTGCAGAGGCAGGATGATATACCTCAAGTTCAGAACAGGCATCTGGGCTTTCTGAAATCACAATTGTAGAGGAGAAATGAGGTGCTCCTTCTGAGCTGGTTCTATCAAATTTCTCTCTTGGACATACTTCAGAAGAGATTAGAGCTTCCCTCGGAGGCATGTCACCATTTTGATCAGTTCCCAGGGTTTCACTGATAAGATAAGTAACATCCAATGTGCTCAGGTGGCATCGTACCCTGTCCTTTATCAGGGACTGCGCGTCCTGCTCTGAAGCGGGAAGAGGTAATACACGCTGAGAGTCAGCCTGGCTGTAAGGCACCGATGGTTCCATACTCTGATTTTGCATTTTTGCAGTAGAAACGTTACCTTTCTGTATGTCTGTTGCTTCTTTCAAGTCACAGTTCAAAAGATACACACAATTCTCTTCGGTCACAGAAGACTTGCATGCAGCATCTCCATCTCCCAGCGGAGCTCCTGTGCAGTTGCATTTATCAGGTGTCTTCTGCAGATGAAGTGCTTCCATACATTGCTGTTTTAAAAGAATGCTTTTAAAGTCACTCTTATTTTCAAAAACAGTATCATCTTTGTGCTCGGTCACTATACTTTGGTCAGTTGAATTACCACAGATCTTGGTAGCACAGTTCTTTGAGGAAGGTGTTGCTCTGTCACATGCACAGTTATTTCCATTTTCATCCCTTATAAGCAAGGAAGACTTCAAGCCATTCTTTGCTTTGTCATCTGACTTCTCAACGTTCATTTTGAAGGCTAAATTTTAAACAATTTTCATTTTATATTTATTTAAAATCACAGAGAACGCAGACTCTGAACTTTGTAGAAAAAAGAAACAAACAGCTTTTCCCTGGAACGTGTCAATTGTCCTGAAAGATATTTAAAAAGTAGTTCTTTGTTTTCATGTTTCCCAAGAGGATTCAAAAGTTCTGGAATTTAAAAGAAATTAGAAACAGTCAGCCAAACCAGGATTTTTAGACAGTAACCATTCTTAAGCTTTTCTTAGTTTTTGAATCAAGTGCAGCCATTTTGACCAACTTCCTCAAGGAAATTAGGTTTTTGCAATAATGCCATCCGTGCATCTTTACCCTCTCAAGCCATTTCCACTTCCCTGACTGCCAGGCGACTTTTGAACCCTTTGATCAGCTGCAATCAAGTGTGTCTTGAGGGTTGCATTCTCAGAGACTTGGCTTGCTGAGCTTCCACACAAGCAAAAGAACAACCCAAAAGATTCAACTCCTCAACAGGAAAAAGGTATCTGAGGAATTACATGATAGAACAAGCCATCATTTATCCCTTTCCAGAAGCAGGTATCCAACAAAAGGGCATGGTTCCTCACACAGCATGCAGTCAAGCCATGAAGTTTCTTACTGCAAGGTGCTTGGAAGCCAAAAGCTTACACAGGCTCAAAGGCAAGCGGGTAAGAGCCACCTAAGGAAAATCAGTCCAAAACTGAATACCAAACTGACTCAAGAAGCTCTCAGTTACAAGCTGCAAGCAGCTAGGAGAACTCTAGGGGGGGGGAAAAAACATTTAAAAAAAAAAAAAAATCAAAAAATCACCACACACTTATCCCATTCTTACACTCTTCACTCAGCATTTAGCCCTGGTTACTGCTGGAGATGGGACACGATGTTAGTTGGATCTTCAGCCTGACTGTGTCTGGTCACACATATGCTCTTATGTACAAGTTTGCATGAAAACAGGAAATTAAGAGAGATGTAAGTTGTAATCGTGATGAAATGCTGCTGTATAAGCTCAGGTCTTGAACAGACACCGGAGCAGCAATACAGCAGCGACACTAAGAATCCCAGTGAAGAAAAAATTCAGTGCTCAACCCTTGATGCACATAGCAAAGAGCTATGTCAAACGACATTTCGTAGGCAGAAAGCAGCAGGACATGGATATCAGGATTGAGTACATAGGACTGACAGAATAACACATGTTAATATGAGAATTATATTGAAGTCTGAAATTATTTGACTGTGAATTAACCACAATGAGCAGCAGAGTCCCTACACAGACTAAAAATCCAGAGCTAACAGAAAAAGAGAATATTTGATCTGTGCCATCAACCATCTCAACTAAGGCAACAATACTGATTGCAATACACTGAGACAGGTCAAGGAGGCAACAAAATCAGAAAACATAGCAGACATCTCCCATTATTGTCATCTCAATGTCGGTTAGGCACTTTGAAGAATAATTCCCTGATATAGTTTTGTACAGGAATCAACAACTGCTTCAGGAAACAAATTTGCTATAATAACAGGAGCAACTCTTGATTTGTTCTCTGACACAGAAATTTAAATCCTCACAGAAACCATATATACCATTTCAGAAACCACCTGTACGGAAAGAAAGCAAACCTTTGTCAACAAATACTTTGGAAAGTATAAAGCCAGCACATTAAGTAGTGAAAGGTAAGTTAGTAAAAGCAAGAATGCATCATTCAAAAAGCTGGAATTTTTCCTCAGACCTTATTTTCTTCAACTGAAAACAGAGCTTGAATAGCTACATTCAAAATAAATACTTTTTCATTCCAATGAAAAGTATACATCTTTCTAGACAGGCTGCAGGGCCCGTAAACTGTTTTAAGTACAAAAAACCACTCAAATTAAGGCTGTTCTAGAACTGCAGGGATTTGCATGCTCACTATGGACCCAACACAGAGTGGCTTCTGGCCCACAGCTTTGTCCTTACATGGGACTGTAAACATTTGTCTCAGACTGAGGGTACAAAGACCATGGGACAAGGAAACAAGAAGCTACTGAGATCAGACAGCACTCTCCTCTCTTCCCTCTTTCTCCCTCAAAATGAAATTATAAGCTTTGAGTAGCTTACAATCTCCTGATTCCTTAAGACTGGTCTAGAACCTATCCCTACCCACTATTACTCAATCCCTGCAGAAGCATGGACAATTTTAGTACCCTCATTTCCATCTTCCATTAGGAAATCTAAGGCAGATTCAAGAGGTCTTCCAAAAAAGTTGTCCCTGAAGGCAGGACAAGAACCTGTCCTGAAAAATTTCCCAGTGATTTAAGTCAATCACAGAATCAACTGCTGTAAAGTAATTGCAAACTTTGCTTTTACTGTTGTTTTGGCACTTCAAAACTAGTTTCTACTTGTCTGGAGACTAGCCTGTAACACAGCTCGCTCACCTAGTCATGCAACAAGAAGTTAAGCTTTCATTTTGATTGATTCAGCGTTAGCTCAGCAGCCTTGCCTCTTTTGAGAGCTTTCTCACTGCAGAAAACGGAACTCCAATGTGCCAAGACTTAGCAAGACTGAGATCCCAAGAATTTAAAAAAACGACACGTTTGCTTGCAGTATTACATAGCAAACAATGCCAAAATTTGAAACAACACAGGCAGTTAAGTAAACCTTGATCCAACTGATGCTGAAGAAGCTCCAAGAAAAATAAAAGTAGATTTGCGACTGAGTAGAGAAACAAGGAAGTACATTAAAGTTGCATATACGAATGTGTACCTGTACATACAGAAGTTGGCTCAAGCAGTGCTCTGGACTTTCACATAACCACAGAATATAGAGAAACAAATCACTGATTCAACTATTTTTAAAGCAAATTTTCACTTCAATAATCAATACTTCCATGAGCAGCTGAACCAACTTCAAATACAGTCTCATATCCACATTTAGAGTCCCAGAAGTGTCCTGCATAAACAGTGAGGCACTCCTAAGGATTAAGTCTAGTGTATAAAAAAATCTGTAACCTAGATGAACTTTAGTCCTCAAAAAACTGACATTCTCTAAATCTGCAGGTACTAATATGTTCATCAGGCTTCCTAGTGAGGAGAAATTCTTTAGATTTAAGATCTGCCACAGAAGGCTCAATGAAAAACTAGCCTCAGCCAGCATCTCCTCCATAGCAGTGGTCATTAGCAGATGCACAGACACAACAGTTGCCCTTCCCAAGAACATTCCTTCCCAAGAATATACTGTTCCCGGCAACTAATGACTTGAGGAATTCTCTAAACTAAATACTACTGATAAACTCGCTTTGAGTTTGTCTTACATCAACAAGGATTATACATGCCTGGTCTCCACAACACGCGACAGTGCTGGGCAAGAGAGTTCAGCTGGTTTGTGCCTTCAGTAAAAGTTCATTTTGCCAAATTTCAGGTGCATATTTCAAAGGCAAAAAAAGTCTTAGCTATTAGAGCTCTCGGCTTTTCCCTTCCTCAACAGATGTAAGAGCTCTGGGTAACAGAAGCATCACTTTAGGTAAAAAAAAAAAAAAAAAGCAGATTCTCCTGAAAGGAGATCAGCTGCCGGAACCCCACATCCAGGAGAAACACACTACAATGGGCAGAACTGGGCTCTGAGCAAGGTCTTGTCACCTCTACGAACCTACCTGTGCTGTAACAAGGCAGAGGGACAGTGACTCATTCAGCGCTGGGTAAACAAGAATCAAAACTGCACCAATTGCAATACAGAATTCAATCTACACGTTCACAAATTACTAAGAGAATGCAAGTCAGTTTGTGTTAGTGTCACAGCGCAGACAGGAGTAATTTGCACTTCCCCTGGTACTCCATCTGGAACTGGGTTCTTTCACCCACCAGCTGTGTTTGTGCAGCCTGTATGGAGCAGCATGTGGGGGAATCAATCCCAAAAGGAGAGGGTGCTCCCAGACACGCAGACAGCCTGGAAGTGCTCCCATCAACCCAACGTGCTTTGATACCACACAAAACACACCATCAGCATTTGTTCTTCAGCAGAAAACCGTATTATAGTCACGATTACTGCAGTTACTGAAGTCAGAAACCATGTAAAATGTTTCATATGCCACTACCACCAGTTTACCTGACCGTGTTCCGGAACAAAACACAACCACGCCAGTCTGGGCTTTTTCAGCACAAACACCTGAAGGCAGAGATGGCAGAATCCAGGAGGGAGGCTGCAGCGACCAGGCATCCCTCCCAACATGCTCCATCCAATGTTGCTCACACGTGTTCCATCAGAAAGCACTGGGAAAACACACAACTTCAGGTAATTCCGCGTTTGTGCAGAATGGCAATTTCAGAGCTCCCTGTGCAGCCCCAGTAACCTCACATCTTGATGTGAACTAGACTGTTGCCAAGCTAATTCAAGCTATTAGAAGAGAGGATGAGTTAAGCTCCTAAGACAACTTCACCCAAACATTTATAACATTACAAGCTCAACATACTCCTAGAAGAGAATTACAGGAAGGGCTCGTATGCTAATTGCTGAAGAACACACAGCATAAACACAACACCTTCACGGTGCCAGCAGGGATGATAACAAATTACCCATCCCCACAGGGTAGCTAAGGGACACCCACATGCTTTACTCAAAGCCATTTTAAAAATTAGAATCAATGTGAGTCAGTCGCTATGGCAAGCAGAAATAAAGTTGGGTTTGTAAGCAATCACACCGGCACGTTTGAAGGAGCAGTATCACTTTCACAGGCACGAACCATCGGGTTTTCCCTTCTACTTGGCGATTTGCCACCCTCAAGACTGAAGCACCAGCATAACATACAAGGGGTAGCAACCAAGGAACATGGATATTAAGCAGTTGAGTCTTGGCACTAAGGTATGGCAGAAGTAAAGTGGAAAGGCAGTTGAGCATACAGCTGCAGAAATCATAGATCCTGAAGTTGTGTGAGAGGTGCTGACTTCCCATATGACATTCAAACCATGACACAGTACCACCAGACTGCTCATGCGAACAGGTCCATCTACCCTAGAAGCTTCCTCCTACCAGCGACTAAATGGATGTCTAATGGAGACAGCAAAGCTAGTGCTTTCCCCAAACTCACAGCCTCCAGGGAGTCAGTCCTCAGGGCCATGGTTTAATGGAAAGCTTCAACTGTTTTTGGACCCTTCTTTTCCTTGCCCATAGTCATTGCCCTCCTAAGATGAAGGGGCCTTGTATATTTAATTGTTCATAAACTCTGTCCATTCTTGGCTTGTCTTTAAGGATGGTAGGTTGCTGTCTCTATCTTCAAGTTCAGACTATTATTTGGAAGGACATAATAGACTCAGACATTCCACCAGATTTATCTAGTGTGTTGATAATAAAGTTTTTCTTCCTTTAATAATTGCCAACTTCTGATTTTTATTGTAAGGTTAAGTTCCGGGAGAACTCTATATTCAGACAAGAAAGACCGGTCCAGCGAGTTTTCCTAAAATTAAGTCCATCTTTCACTTAGATAACCAAGATACTTGAAAACGGTGCCTAGAAAGGACCTCTTGTATTTTGGGGACTTGGAGGTAAAATGCCCTAGACCAGCAAGTTCCGCAAATCCACATGCCTTTCCCCCACACTCTGTTTTACAGCAACGGGCAAGATGAAACTGCGGGAAGTAACGGAGATAAGCACACACAAGCCGGTGACAAACGCTAGCTATTCCGAGAGCTTAAGTAAGCAAGTGTACTTTATTATTTGAGATTAAGTTCATGACCAAACAAAACCAAAGCCTCCTATTTGAACACGTAAGTGAGAATACCAACAAGCCTCTTGTTTGATATTCCAGCGCTCTCTTAGTACTTAATCAGGCTCTCGTTCATAGCTTCATTAAGACAGCAAAGAGTGGCACAGACTACCCACGGGGTTTTCAAAATACGGGCCAGTACACAACTGCACACGTGGGCTGTTACACACTGAGTTATCGTTCATTCATCCGTTGTCGTCATTAGCAAAGGCTGTGTATAGTTTTCCATAAGATCAATATTCACTCTGTTACTCTTTATGAACTTGTAAGAATGACATTAAGTTATTGCTTCTTGGTTCAATTAGGCATCAACTTTTCAGAAAGATGCTTTGGGGTTTGGTGGGGTTTTTTCTATTTGTCACAACTAAACTGTTTAGCAGAATCCTGTGTTCTTGCACAAGGAGGGATAAACTTTCAGGTCACGATGAAAGTAAGGAGATGGAACTTGAAAAAAAACCAACAAACCAACAACAATAGTACATTTATTACAGCACTTCCTTGGAAGATCAAGGTTCAAACCCTTCTTTTTCAAAGACCTGATTGAATAGCTAAGCACAAACAAGACTGAGACTATCACTGCCCTATGTCCAACAATCCTAATCAGCATTCAAGCTCTTTGACTAGATAGGGGTTACAAATACTGCTCACTTTCTCTGTTCCCTGGAATTCAGCTAAATTGAGTTTTTCCACTGCTACCACTTAGAGGGTACATTTATACATTTTGATATCTTCAAGTTACAAAACAGCAAGCCAGGATTATTCACAGGAATTCTCCCTCCGAGATTGAAATATTGTCTGTGTAGGAAGAAAGGTGGTAATAGATTACCAAGAACAAAAGCGCCTTGTGAATTCACGCCAGGTCTACCTAGACACTCACATACAGCAAGTAAGTGAAACTTTAATGTTGAGCAAACAAGGTTTGTCTTCTTCAAGCATGTCCTCACATTTCCAAGGCTTTCACAAAACAGCAAGTACAAAACCAGCAGAAATATTCTGCACAGCAGCCCCATCCAGTCATAACACTGGAAAAAAAAAACCAAAAAAGTTCTTGTTTCCTAACAATGAGCCACAACTTAGTCATTTGTTTGGCAAGTCCGAGCAGAGATGGCTTCAACCATTACCACCGAAATAACTCCCGCATTAAATATTTGCCTTTACAATCAAGTTTTAATTCCAAGCAAGTATACCACAACGTGCTAGGCAGTACGGTGGCTGTGCTGAAGGCATCTGATAGGTATGGCCACAGAGAGACTCATCTGCTCCCGTGCGTTGCGTGTCCTTCCAGATCTTCCCCTAAAACTGAGAAGCTGTTCAGCAACCAGGAGACACACTATGAACTAGTTTGCAGAGCGTTTGGAGTACTCTCAACATAACCCGTAGTGAAGCAAGACACAGCAAGTACAGCAGTATGATTTACCTCTAGTGGATTATTCCGTGTAACAACTAATTTCTCTGAAAAAGCAGATCAACCCGGTCTCTAATGACTGAAAAAGCAGCATCTTGGCCATGATATCCTTTTGCAGTACAAATTGAAGAATTAGTCAAGACACTTAGGACTTCTCACATTAACCAGAAGTTTAATCAGCTTGCAGTTTTTGGGGACTCAAAGCTGCTTGCTATGCAGAAGTGGTCATTCATTCAGAAAAGACTAGAGCCAGCCAAGGACACTTTCCACTTACTCTACAAGAAATTCTACCACTGAGTTAGGACTGCACTTTTGCACAGCATCATGGCAAAATTTAATTCTGAAGATGCTGTACTTGCCAATTAGTCAGCTGTTACTCCATTTTATTAAAAAAAAATATTTAAGGCTACTGATTATATATAGTGAACAAAACCTAATAAAACTGCAATAAAGTGGTTACGAGAAATAATATTTTGGTAGCCAAATAAGAAACTGCTTCAACCCAATAATTAGAAGTCCTAAAGGTACAGTGATTGCAGAGGATTTTCAGTAATTATTACTGAGTAGTAGTTTGACTTCTATCAATCCTAACAGTTTCACCAATATTTCACCTGTAGCTTTACACAACCACTGTCTGGGGCAACCAGGCAATTCACAACCATCCTTCCAAATGTTGCAGTCTCAGGAGAAGACAGCAACAAACAAAACCCACACATTGTTTTTATATTCAAAAAAATGTTATGTTCCCTACAAAGGAAACTGTTTCTCACAGTGAGATCAGTCCTGCTAAAAGAGTTTATTTTTATGCTTTATTCTTTGTATGTTTTTTGTTTGTTTGCTTTTGGTCCCAGATGACACAAGCCTCTGAATCCAAGAGGGACTAGCCCTACAAAGCTCAACACAGCACTGCACCTCCGCCACAGGCAAACGCCAAGAAAGATGCCACCACAGTTTTGCAGAGCTCTTCAGAGAAAATAGCTTGATTTGTGCAACATGGCAAGGCATCAGGCTGCAGTCGGTGCCCTCTGGAAAGCACGAGCTCCCCGTGCCGCTTGACACGGCTGCCGACAGGCTGAAATTCCTGGGCAAAGGAGTGGAGAGAAAGGGGAACTGAGCACACGTTGCTTGAAAGGCTGCCAGGGCAAGGTTATTGGTCTCGCCCGGGTGATCTGGAAGGGATCCAGACACGCAGGCAGCCGCCTGGCTCCCCACGGATCCCCCTCGGCTCTGGGGAAGGGGCTCCACTCCAGTCCTGAGCAGCAGCGGCGGCATTCCCACATGAGGTTCTTGCCCCACGGGGCAACAGTGGGACTCAAAACTCATGTACAGAAATCATCCCATCACTCCCTCTGGGATCCCGCAGGAATGCGGTAGTCTAAAGATAAGTAGCAAAGAATTATAATTTCTTCCTTAAGATTCAAGCAGTGCAAATCCATTATTTTTTTTCCTTGAGTCAAGCTGCTTAAACATCAAATGCAAACGCTGCTTATTACAGCCCACCATTTCTTTTACAGCACAAGCCAAACCTCTACCCCAAAGCTTTAACAAGGGACCTGAAAAGTGTTTTAACTTCAAATGCCACCCTCTCAAAGGGTTCTCCCCATTCAACTGTTTAGCTGACTTGGCAGCTTCCCACAAGAGTAAAGCATGTGTGTATATATATTTATATATATATGTGTGTATATATATCACCAGATCATTGCAGACACCCTGGAACTACAGTTATACAAGAACATTAGCTCCGATTTCCACTCAGGACTGACCAAAATCAATGCCATGGACAGTGACAGAATCGTCACACGCGGTACCGCATCCATACCTGACGTTCCCAAGTGAGTTTCAGCTTCTGCCACAGCCTTCCCTGGAGATGAGAGATGCTGGCAACCAGAGGACATGGCACTCACTGGCCAAAGACTGTCCCTGTGCTACAGCACGAAAAAGCAGCACCCTGGTTTTATAATAAACTAGATCATAACCCTTGAATAACTGACAGCCTAACAGGAGCTACATGATTAACAGGCAAGAACTGCTTTTCTCTTCCTTTGGCTGGTTTTTGAAAGCCTCAGCTCAGTCTTTTTCTCCAAGGACTGATCACACATTAACTTTTAAGGGTACGGCCCCCTCGGTCAGATGATTCACCCATACACATGGATTGGTTCCCTGGAGTCTCTAGGAATTGGTGCCATGTACAAACGACCCAGTTTGCAATACAGCTCACCTCACATTTAACCCTTTAAGCTTTGACTTTGCTGGCTTTAAGCACCTGATAGAGGGAAAACCTGAACTGCATACAAACAGTGACAGCAGCATGGTGATTTAAAGGACATTGCTCAGACCTGCTACACCTAAAGTAGTCATTCTACAACCAGACACCCAGTTTGTTAGCAGCAACCTAAAAAATACTATTTTATTGGCTAAAGCACATTTAAGACACGCAAATCCACAGCAGAAAATAATTTGTAGAACATACAGATAAAGGGACTTTCCAAAAAGTCTTAGTGGAAAAAAAAATAAACCACTTTAACTTCTATAGATTCTGCATAGGGACAGGCAATACAAAAATTCGAGTTAAACGATGCCTTTGTGTTCTTGTCGTCAAAACTGCAATCTTCCCCTGCTCAAAACGGCAGAGATCACCAGGACATACAGCACCACTTCGTACAAGCTTCTCCCAAGCTGTGCTTTCCAGGCTGATCCTCCAAGGACGTAATACACATCCATCATTAAGAGGGCAACAGAGACAATGTTATATCTGGATTTATGTTGGTCACCAGACCTTCATTATTTAATTCTGCTAAGCACCGACACCAAATGGCAGCTGCTGGGTCAAAACAGTCACTTAACAGCACGGAAAGTCACAAAACTCTCATCCATATCAGAAGAGAGTCAGAAACACCAGCGTTTCCCACAGCAAGTATTTCACCACTCTGCAACGTGGGAGGAAAACTCCTCCTACACAGGGCTGAGACAAGTAAGTGTACTCCAGTCACTTTATATCACGGATGTTAGTTTGGGACACAGATAAGCAACTCTGCCTCCTGTGCTTCAGCTTAAAGAGGTAAGAAAATGACTCTCGGATTGGGATGGGTATTTGGGTTGCACATAGCATTAAGTGGGGTTTTTTGCAGGAACGAGGAAGAAACATTGTTGAAGAAAAGCCAAAAAAAAGAAGTGGCTTAGGTACCCAATAAAAGTGAATTAGTACCTAATAAAACTGAACTTGCACAACCAAATACCGTCCTGTGAAGGGTGAATAACTTTCTTTTTTTTTTCCAAAGCAAACTCTGTAAATTTAAATTTGCATAACAGAATTACTTCATTTATCAGCATCAAGTTCACCGAAGCATGTTAACAAAGCTTCGCTTTCTAGATTTCAATCTAGAAATCCACCAATTCACAGTGCACAAACAAGGAACATCGTGTCCTGCTCGATCAGGGCTCTGAATGCACAGTTTGTTGATACAAGTTCTCTGGTAAATGAAATTCCAGAATGCTGGAGTAGCCTGAACTGAGAAGGGTTGCCTAGGCAGGGGGAGGGAAAAAAACCCCAACAAAACAGAAAAACCCCAAACCACAGAACACACCCAGTGCTGAGTAATCCGAGAAAATGAATAGGGGGAAAAGTCATGAAGCTTCTCCTGCTAGGAAAATACACAGCCCTAACTGCTGAACGCCGAGGAAAAATAGTTGAGCTGAGCAAACTAATCAAGAAGAATCCACAAGAGATCTCCATCTCCCAGATCTCTCATTTCCATTAGTCTTAGAGAGAATTTATTAGTTAAGAGTGCTCTCTCCCTCCTTCAGCAGGTACTGGGGGATGTTCCTGGAAGAGAAAACTGTTTATACCTTGATGTTTTCCCTTCAAGTCCACCACCAGGGTTCTGTTTTCTCTAAGCCAAGTTAAACATACCAGAGGCATTTCCACAGGTCATTCGGGTAGTACACTGCTCACAAATGTCAACTGCAAGCAATTAGTGCTGCGTTAGGAACTTTCTCCAGAGGAAATTGCCTCACAAGAAGCAGGGGTGGAAGGGATTGGCACCTGGAAACCACTTGCTTCAGTCCTCTGGAAAGTCCATCTATGGCTAAACCTTCAGGGATGCAGAGGAGTACTTGGTGGTTAGACTTAAAATTGTTCAACTGTCTTCTGAAAGAAATATATAGTGGAACAGCAGTCTGTTAAAATACATCTAGGAATACACTGGGTGTAATAAGCTTTCATGGGCTGGATTTCTTGCCTCTACAAAGAGGTTCAAAACCAAAAGTCAGAAGGGGAGACCAGTCCCCATGGACTGGGACAACGCTCATGCAGAAGGCCGAGGTTCAATTTGCCTACAAGTACCAAGTGCTCCAATCAGTTCTGCTCTTCCACCTGATAGAGCTACTGGTGGCTGGGGCACTTTGATTTCTGACCACTGGTAAGGGTCTTGAAAAAAAAAAAAAAATCTGGAGGTGGTCTCTGATTTTTCTTAAAAGAGAAATGAGAAATATGTGCATTCTGAAATGATCACATGACAGGTGAATAGCTTCTACTGAGGCACAGATACCAGTCTAAAAATCAAATAGTGTGACAATCAAGCCTTCTACATCAATAAGTTGTTAGACTCAGTCTTTTAACCATTTTCTTCCCAAATCACTGTATTTCCATTATTCCCATCCACATTTCAAATTAAAACTTGGCAACTAACAAATTTAAGTGCTATGGACAAACTACACCCATTACTGAAAATTACTTTAGGTGTACAAACCAGTAATCCCATGTACGACAAGGAGATTGTGATTTCACATACCAGGTGGAAATACAAACCAAACCCAAGCCAAGCACATGCTATAACAGTGAAGCAGCATTTGGGATACTATATGAGCATGTTTTTTATCTCCAATATATTTGAGAGACTTCAGTGAAGGAGCCTTACACCTTGAGAATAAAGTGACATTCACAAACCAACACGCTGGAGAGCATGTTTTGGTTTAAGCAGAGTAATCTTTACTAACACAGGAACCACTGCAGCCACCAGCGCCTTCTCCTGCTCAACTCCAACCGTGGTACACCAGCTTAGCGGCCAAATTTCTCCATCCTGTCACATTAAAGGATGGTTCAGTTATTTTGTACAGGATGGACTGGACGCAAGACACAGCACTGTCCTACTGCGCTTACTTCAACAAGCTTGCTCAGCATTAGCTTCCACCCGCCGAAATAAAATGGAATAAACCTCAGTATTCAGGTTTATTTATACGGCAGGTACCTGGATGTTTGGCTCATAAGACCACACAATGGAAAAATACATTTTAAAAGCTATTTGACAAAGCAATCGCAAGTCTTATCATAGCCACAGATTGAGTGCAATAACACAAGGGAGCTCGCTGTTAGGATAGCTTGATGAATCAGATGCCTATCTCTATCTAATTCTTTGATATAAAGTGTAACTCATTTACATTCTACAAGGAGAAAATACCAGTTCTAATACAGAACTATGAACTTTAAACAACACAGAATATATTTATTAAGATCCCTTTTAGGTTAAGCATTCAACATAAATATATATATGCAAATCAAAAGTTAGATCAGTGACTAATTCAGACCCCAAACCAACCACAGGAGAATTCCTCTGAATCAAACAATGCAATAGTAACGTCAAAATCAGGCTGTAATAACTGAAATCAGAGCACCAGTAACCACGAGCATCAACACCTTGCTGAGCGAGAGTCCACATTTGTGTAGACTCACCCTGTGCCCTCAACAGATTCATCTTGCACGTACCCAGAAGGTCAATACATTCAAAATATTCAGTATGGAAGAGGAAACCAAATGCCAACTTAGAGAACATTCCTTTGGTCTCACCACCAGACCTCACTCAAATTGAGGCTGCCAAGTTTCATAGATCTCATGTTACTTGAGCCACAAGAGCTTGACAGCCCTGTCGTGCTATCCCACCTCTCTGCCAAGATGCACAGAGCCAGCTGAGGTCCAGGGAAGCTGACAGCCCTCCAGCACAAGGGGAGCCATCTCAGCAGCTTCTAACAACTAAAGAGATGTAACTGCAGCAGTCACAGCTGCTCACTCACTTAAACAGCAACAACAACTACAAGGATTATAGCAGCACCAAACTCAGGGGGACACCCCAAAACCAGACTCTCCTGACTGCAAGCTGCCACACATTTTCTGCACAACAAGAATAATTGTATCATAGAATGGTTCTGGTTGGAAGGGCCCTTAACCACCCCCCTGCCACGGGCAGGGACACCTCCCACCAGACCAGGTTGCTCAAAGCCCCATCCAGCCTGGCCTTGAACCCCTCCAGGGATGGGGCAGCCACAGCTTCTCTGGGCAACCTGTTCCAGCATCTCACCACCCTCACAGCAAAGAATTTCTTCCTAATATCCAATCTAAATCTGCCCTCTTTCAGTTTATAACCATTACCCCTTGTTCTATAGCTCCACTCCCCGATAAAGAATCCCTCCCCATCTCTCCTAGAGGCCCCAACAAGTTCACACGCTCCTTTAGAAAGCTATGGATACATGAGAAAAAGAACATTGGAAGAAAAATTAAGATCCCTCCTGCAAAAGGGTGCCTGAATAAGAGTCCCCACCCAGAGCAGAACAGCAGAGATGACTTTTAGATTACTGACTAGGGAAAAAAAAAAAAATTGAGAGTCACAAGACCATTTTCTGCTTAATACATACCATATTCAGAAAGAAACAAGATGTCAGTCCTGTCACGCTTATTTAGAAAGAATATATACAGAGAAATACCAGTCACGAGCTCCTCCTCAGGACAGAAGGTACTTGCAGACTCTCAGGTACTGAGTGGCAGCAGCAATTCCCTGCACAGACCAGAACTCCGCAGCTGCGCTGATGCAAACACAAATCACCTGCTCTCAGCAGCTGAAGCCTCATCAGTAGAGCAGAGAACCAGCTGAAAGTCAGGAAGCCTCAGCTGAGACAGGGGAGGACACATTTGCTTTCCTGGCACCTGAATACATTGTCGCAGACAGCCTGGTCTAAGGCAGGGTGACCTGGAACCGGACAAGACACGCGAGGATCATACGATTGCTTTTATTTTCCCCATGGATGGAAGCCCGTTCCTGGGCGGCAATCAGTACTATATGGTCATCTACATCCCAGGCTCCCTCAGGTCCCAGTGACCACACTCCCTCACTCCACCTGTGGAGGAAAGGACCAGTTTTGGAGAGCAAGGAGAACCAGCACATTAAGTCAGCGGCGATAACATATTCCCCTGTGCTCACACACAGACCTGTGCAGGTCAGACCCCACAGCGGCTTCAGTGCTCCGCTTTTGTTAAATGTTTAAGCATATTAAGCTTGCCGCGCTTTTCCAGACCTTCTAGTGTGAGACATCAGCCCACCGTGCTGTGGGCTGACCCCGTCTGGCTGTGCAGGACACCCGACACCCACCACAGCTTCCACTCGGAATATTTCCATTTATTTTTCAGTTTATTCAACACTATTCCTCACATGCACACGCTTCCTCGCATACACTTTTCACCTTTCAGTGGTAATAAGATAAAGACATTTTATTAAGAAATGTCTTAGGCTTTTTGGAAAAAGTGTTGCTGCTGGTCCTACTCTACGGCAACAGACAGACACAGGTGAAGATGGGAGGGATGGAAATGCAGGCATGAAACTAAAACTAATTCCTCCCTTCCTCCTCTGCCATTTCAGGGTTAGAATGGGAGCGATTAAAAAATAGATATTATTCTTAAAAGGTTGTTAGATGGCCCAAGAAATAGTATCATAAATTTAGGATACTGCCACTGCACTACAAGCCTTCAAAAGCTACTTCTGGGGTTTCTTTAGGAATACCTAATGCTCTTATCTCAGAGCCACATCCAGCCTTTCCTCCCGCATCTCTGTGTCAGGAGGAAAGGTTAAAATCACAGCAGAGCTAAAAGCAGAGCTAAAAGCCAAGTTGAAGCCAGGACTACCTGTTTGCTTGACCCAAACCTCCCCTGAATCACCAAGGGAGAACGGTACCAAGAGGGAAGCAGCCCTCTATCACCTGAAAGGTGAGCTTTTAGAAGTCACTGATTTGCCTGTCCCTGATGTTGGGCTCCATCATTGAGCACTGGATGTTTGTTTGTGGGTTAGTTAGCCCTGCCTACAAGTTCAGCTCTAGTAAGACAGAGGATTTATTACAATTTAATAATAAATCCAACGCTTAACTTTGTTGGTTTAAATAAATTTTGCAGTATTACATTAATTCCCTACTTTTTTTTTCCCCTTTCTAGGTGTAAGTCTTCAACCCTCCCATAAGGAGAAACACATTAGTTTTCCTCCACCACCTTTAAAAGTTTTATTGATCTTTCCTTCTATTTAGAAATCAAACACCGGCAGCTCCTGTTTTAGTATCTTAGCTTAGCTAAAGAGAGCAACAGATGAAAAAGCAATGGCTTAGAGCATGCAAAGATCAATGATCAAAGATTACCTCAAATCCTGAGAATACCAAAAAAAGCCACTAAGTGGAGGCCTTTTATCATCCCCAACTCTCCATTTTAAGAACTGCAACTTGATTGTTCTCCCCAAACTTTAATAGAAAATGGCATATTATGCTAGTTTTGCCAACACATCAACCAGCCTTCCAGGAAATAACGTGTCAGCAACATATGGAAACTACTTGCAGGGTTTCTTTTGGCATTTCTCTCCCAGCCTGGCATGTTTTTAGCATTAATTGTGGAAGCCACTAATACTTCTGTTTTAGCTGTTAAATTTAAACTACCAGGGAACATTAAATCAATGACAGTACGTGGTTATGGTTTGACAGAAGTCACCAAACCTCCCTCACAAAGATTACCAGCTTCTGTGTAATTTTTGCAACTAAAAGGTTTATTTTGGACTACATTTAGGCACACAGCTTCAGAAAGTACAAGTAATCTTATTATTCTCCAAGTAGCAAAGAATAAACTGTAAGAGCCACATAGAAGAGTATGATTCTGTATTTCTGGAATAAACAACTTCAAGTAATGCGTTTGGAAAGTTTTTTGGAATACAGTAGCATCTCACGCTAGGGCATGAGGGAAAGAAAGACACGCCACAAACTGCCCACCCTGGTCAAAGCACAAGCCTTTTAAAAGAGACGAGTTGAGGCTGAGTTAGATTAGTCATCAAAAGCTCTCCTCAATCAGTAGGGCAATCAGTAAGATTAAGGGGAAAAGAAAATGAAAAAAAAAAAAAAAAGAAAACAAAACAAAAACCTAGAAGCCAGACTGTGCAGAGTCCTCTCATGAGATTTTCAGCTTTCAACTTTTTTCAGTTCAGCCACGCAGCAATAAAAGGCTCAGGCTGAAGAATTTTCCTTAGACTCTCTGCCAGCGCTGCATCAAAAGCTCCCTGCGTGCTCGCAACACGTCTCAAGAGCAGGTTCGACAAGGACTTCACAGATTTAACAGATGATACTCGCAAAGAGGAATTTTCTGTAACGCTTCAGACCTTATTTACAGTGAGGGACACAAGCTCTGTTCAGCAAAGTAAGCAACTGGTTCGCCTGGCCAGGTCTGGAGCAGGAGGAGGATGGACTTCTTCAATTCCCCTGTTACTGAGGGACTCTTAAGACTTAAAAACCACAAACTGCTATTTTCATAAAGCTGTAGGCTACCACAACTCTGATACAAAGCCAAGCTACAAAACTTCCTCCACAGCAGCTACAGTGGCCAGGAGCCTGGTGTCCCCCATTGCTGTTGGCTCCCCAAGAAGTGGGACGGGATGCTCAGAGCTCATGGGGCAGGGAAACATTGCCCCCGTGCTCCAAAGTGCGAAGAGAAACGCACACGGACATGCAGGTGTTCCCCACCCACCCACCATCCTTCTCCCCTGCGTCACAAATTACAACAAACAGCTGGCCGAGAAGACAATTTTATATTAAAAAGTCTGCAGAGCAGCTTGGAGAAATTAAATCTTAGCCTACTTTCAGATAGCCCGAGGAAAGAACAGTTGTTTGGGAAAAGTCGTATTGCAACACGTCAAGCAATTATTCATTTTTGCCCTACAGAACTAACAGTTCTCCCTCACCTTTAAGTGACATAAACCGCAGTGTCTTGCTCCTGCCTGCTACAGGCAAGGAAAGACGAATATAGTGCTTCCAAAAAACCTCAACGAGAGACTTTCCTGTACTCAATTAATTTAACCACATCACAGATTTACCCTAGAAGTGTATAATTTTCTGTTACCCTTATTTACTGTACCCTTCTCAATTAATTCAGCATTGCAAGAAAAGTAAAAGGAAAAATAAAAGGAAAGCTGGGATACACTAGGTATGTAAAACAGCATTGAAGTTATTTTCACCCTCTGCAAGTATTTCTTTCCTCAGGGTATAAAAGAATTGCAATAAATATAAACAAATACATTTTAACAAAGTCAATTTAAATGTGAAATTATAACAGCTGTATTAAACTCCACTGTAACATATTCATCATTCAAATTAAGACATTTGAGTGGCACGTGCTCACTGATAATGTTTTTAAACACAGACAAACCACTGGCTTTGGGTACACAAACTTAGAGGTGAAGAGTTAAATATTTCAGAGTAATTTATCTCTCTGAACGAGAAACAGAACTTTCTCTCCATTTAATTAATTTATTCAGTTCAATGACTGGGTTTTCAAGAGGTAAGAAATGAAAACAACTTGAAGTCCCTTGAAAGGTCACAAAATTATAGAAATTTTAAAAAGCAACCTCTAATACTTCTGAAAAAAAGGGAGTTAAGAACCTAAGGTATAAAGTGCCCAATGTGCATCTGTTGGTGATACATACGTATTACAAGAACTATGCACGTATCTTCGATTATAAATGAGAATTGATAATACACTATCCTTAAAAGAAGGCACAGAACTTCAACTAACTCTTTTACCTATAGAGAAATGCGTGAAAATTCTTACACTACCAGGACATCCTTTAGCAACAAGTACTAAATGAATAAAATGCTTGCTCTCGGAACTCGAAAGACCTCTTTAAGCCATCCCACATTCCTGGGCCACAATCTCTACCAATGAGCTTTGTAGCATTAAAGTGCTTCAAGGTGTCAAACAAACTGATTTGGCAAATCCAAATCTCTCTCTGTTCTTCAAAGAGCCTTGTAGAAGTTACCTGGATGGCAACAGGCTTCAAACTCCACCTAACACACAGCGTACTACAGCTCCACTGAGCTACCAGTGGAAGACAGCAACATTGGAAGGGCCAAGACTTTGGCTTGTCATCAAGATCCCATCCCAGTGCCTCAAATACTGGCTCCCCGTTCATTGCGTTTACCATCAGAACAATACACTGCACCAGAATTTAACAGAAAAATGGAGCACTGAGCACCTGTGGAATAGGAGTAGCCTCCAAAATAAACACATCACTGGCCAAAGTTTGCCCATTCAGGTCATCCCTCCCCTGCTGTGCCGAGCCTGCCATCACCCTGCCATTACCAGACTTTCCTGGGTCACTGCTGGAAGTCATTATGGCTTTGTCATGACATTCAGGATTTCTGAAAAGCTGCTTTTTGAGGCACCCATTCACCTCAACACTGAGCGGTGGGCAGATGTTTCTCCTTTCTTACTCGCCAATTTGCTCATAACAACCTCCCTCATGGAGATTAACATGCTTTCACTCTGCTTAAATACTGTTCAAACACCTCCAGAACACCACAGATACAAAATTATTTTCTGTTTGACCCATCCCTTCATATTTCATCAACTGAATAAACTTGCATGCTTTCTTGGACAGCTTTCTCAAATTGTCTGCCCACCCCTTTGACCGCTGGAGTCCTTTCCCTTGGCTAAGGAGGGGGCTGTCGGAGCAGGCGGACAACTCGTGGCAGCACCGGGCAGAGATCACTGCAAGCTTTTCAGAGTTGAGCTGACAGTCTGAACACACCGTTCTCTTTCACCCAACTTAACACGCAAAGGTTAGGAGAGAGCCTTTTTCTTCAGAACTAGGATTTTAAAAAATTAATCTTAAACGGAAGGTGTAGTAAAGCTCCTACTAAAAGTTTTCTGGCTGAGGTATTTACTGTCATATTTCTTGGACGAAACACAGATTATCATTTTATTATCCATCTGTAAAGCACTCAAAAGTAAACACCGATTTCTTTAGTTTGATCTTCTCTGTTCTTCTCAACCACCAGCAGATGACACAAAGGAAGAGTTTGGTCAACCAACCAGGTCAACCTGGTCAAGGATAATTGGTCAACCAATCACCCCGGGATGGCAAGGAAAACAGCTAATGAAGTAGAAATTGATTTAATTTATAATGAAATCTGCAGATACATTAAATTATCATAAATTTTTGTCTCCAACTGTTGACATCAATGATAGAAAACAGTAAGGAGTTGTGCACTCGCAGCCCAGAAAGCCAACCGCATCCTGGGCTGCATCAAAAGCAGTGGAGCCAGCAGGGCGAGGGAGGTGATTGTACCCCTCTACTCTGCTCTGGTGAGATCCCACCTGGAGTCTTGCGTACGGCTCTGGAGTCCTCAGCACAGGTAGGACATGGACCTGTTGGAGTGGGTCCAGAAGAGGCCACGGAGATGCTCAGAGGGCTGGAGCACCTCTGCTGTGAGGACAGGCTGAGAGAGTTGGGGTTGTTCAGCCTGGAGAAGAGAAGGCTCCGGGGAGACCTTATAGGAGCCTTCTAGTACCCAAAGGGGCTACAGGAGAGATGGGGAGAGACTCTTGATCAGGGAGTGGAGTGATAGAACAAGGGGTAATGGTTTTAAACTGAATGAGGGGAGATTTAGATTAGATATTAGGAAGAAGTTCTTTCCTGTGAGGGTGGTGAGACACTGGAACAGGTTGCCCTGAGAAGCTGTGGATGCCCCATCCCTGGAGGGGTTCAAGGCCAGGCTGGATGGGGCTTTGAGCAACCTGGCCTAGTGGGACGTGTCCCTGCCCGTGGCAGGGGGCTGGAACTAGATGACCTTTAAGGTCCCTTCCAACCTGGATCATCCTATGGTTCTATGATACTAGTTTTAGAGGTGTAGCACTCGCGCTGCCTGCGGAAGGATGCTTTTTGGCACTGTGCATATTCCATAACAATTTACTGAGGCACCATCCCCTTAGGCCACATAAATCACATGATAATATGTGACGTATTAATTTTGTGCTGGCCATTTGTAGTATCGTTCCTTCCTTTAGGACATGCAAACATGAGCTCAAGCAATTAACTGTAACACTGGCCCAGAGCATTTCACTTCCCTGCTGAAATACAAATACCGCACAACTTAATGAGTGTTAAACAAAATACTGGTTTGTCCAGGAAGTTGTTGCAACTTCAAATATTTATTTCATAGGCTTATGTCATTTATTTCATGGAAGTTATGAGATTTATAATTATTTTCTTGAAAAGTTCTTAAGTGTGAGATTTCACATGTACACACGTTGAAAAATTCACATACTTGTTTAACTTGCATGTGAGATTTGTACAGCAAAGCCAGATGAGGAAAGAAAATTGTATCTTCCCTCTGCTTGGCCAGGCTGATCTCAGCACGCCTCGTCCGCCGCTTCATCCCCTCAGCTACAGAGAGCATCCAGGCACCAGCGCAGTCTGGCTCTGACCTGGCCACTAATAGAAAATACTTAGGATACTTGGCAGAAAACCTGGGTTTGCATCATCTGGCACGATAGACGGGAAGCGCTCTCCCGAGAGGGATGCTTTTAGCAGAGTTCTTGGTAAATTTAAGGTCAGAATTAGACCAGATTAGAGAGATGCGGTCCCAGGGTCGAAGGTCCCACCTCTCTTCCAGATAGAGGCAACACAGTTCTCTGGATTAAGGTAAAGAGCACGAGACTTCCAAAGAATGCCAGCACAATTACTCTTGGCTTTATTCTATAATTTTTTCCATTTCAAGTCATAAGTACCAAGATTCCCAAATTAAGTTTGAGCTCATCAATCCTTTGCTCGACCCTTGCATTGCAACCCAAACTAAGTCATCCAAATTTAACAAGTTACCCAGTTTTCAACAAGTCTCAAATTCCTTCATGCAGGTCAGTAGCTTTTAGGATTATTTTTTTACCGGAGTCTACACTAGCTTGTTTATACTGGACTTTGACCCACAGATAAGTGCTCCCATTTAACCTAAAAAGTTCTATAAAAAGTTCTAACACCATCTGTAAAAATTCCCCTCAGCTAAATAGGAAAATGGGATCAACAGCCCTCCTTTAGGATACCTTTGTACCCGAATTTGTAATTTGTAGCCTTAAATTACCATCTTTGAAGTTACCAGATCACTGCACTATTGAGTAATTCTTATTTTTTTTTGGCTACCCAGGGAAGTGTTTGAGTCTCAGGGCTAAGCACATGCCCTTCTACTTAAATGGCAGCGGGCCAAATCCATTTAAATATTTAAACATTAACCTCAAAGCCACTGGTTTGTAGAAAGGCAGCCGTTAGTTCAGAGAGATTAAACCTGGTCTCCGGGATGTATCGTTGAGTACAAAGGCCATTTTGCCACTTTCTGAAAGTGATTTCTGGAAGAGCTGAAGAGCATGGAAAAATTCCTGGAGTATTCATAATGGCTTCAGTGACAGAGTTCTTTTCTTTGCAAGGATGGACAGACACACATTATGTGACATTTTCGCCATCTGGCACCATAGATTCACCTTTTGTGTTTAAAAAATATTACTGTTTTGCATTAGGGAAGTCAAAAAGTTGTAAAGATTTTATAGGCAAGTTTTCCTTTGGTTATTTCACATTAAAACCCAGCTACCAAACAACAGTAACCAGTATTTCGCACTGACAGCTACAAGTCAAAATAAAGCAAACTTTAAGAATTTCTGTGACAATGAAAAAAAGCCCGTGTAAGGGCATAAAAGAAAAAAATCCCAAACACCAAAAAACACCACCCTGAGCTCATATCTACGTTTACAAGACAAATTCTAGGCAACTAAAAGCTGAGTGAACAAGCACAGGGTTGTGCTGCGCCTTCTCCTCTTAATAGGCTGTATGACTGCACAGTTACTCAATGTTATTTAGAGGAAGAAAAGAAGCTGAATTTGCCATTTCAGATTTCTCTGAGATTGTGCTTCTCTCAAACAAAACCTGAAAACCAACCACACACCAAAAGGCCATTAACATGTAACAGATTCAAGGATCTGCACCTTTGTGCACTGTTAAAATTGTTCACTCACAACTAAATAAGAAACGGGATGAATATTGCATTTTTAAACCATTTTTTGAGGGGGAAGAGGGAGAAGATCAGCCGAAGAGATGCAGGGAAGGAACCAGCACACAGCTTTTCCAACTGTGTCGTAAGCCGCCTTCTGCTACCTGGAGGCCATGACTAGTCCTGGAGATTGAGAAACCCACTTCTCCACAGCATCTGGCTGTATTTACATTTGACAAGCATAAAACTAGTTTTATACAAAGCCATTGGTTGGCAAAACAAAACAGCCGTCAAGAATACATGGCAACTGAATTTTTTTCTTCCTAGAAACCTTTCTCTCCCCACAATTTCTAGGTTGCCCCTCTACAGGAAGCTGGCATTCACTGTGTGTTTATAAATAAATAAGCAGTTTGTAACAGTAGCTTTACTCTGACACCAGTCAGATATAAACAAGTTCTAAATATAACTTATGTGGATACTATGGAATGACCTCTACAGAACCAGACTTCTTTTATCAATGATATGCCTCCCATTTCAGATTACAGAACAGAAAGGCTGATCCCAGAGTCCCCCACCCAGCTTCCATACAGTCTTCAAGAAGAAAGTTAAACATCTGGAAACATCTGAAAGCCTGTGATGGAATGACCTTGCAGAAGAAAAGCTTTCCCCACTTACTTTGTACTGGAAATAGCCCATTGCAGAGGGAAACCCCCCATCACATAGGCATACTATATTTAGATGACAACTTACCTACAGGGTACCCCACAGGAGAGTCAGGGCTGGAGATGTGCCCACATTCCAAGCTATACCATAGAAATGCCAAGCCTTCTGCTAGAAGGGCTGTTCTAACCGCTGCAGTTCATTACCTTTGTTTTCCTCAAACAGTTTTGGGTACGTTGTCTAAAAATGCAATTTTACAAATGTGTGTTTTACAGCAGACATCACTGCCTGGTGCTTGAAACATCCAGCCAAGAGGCTGCAGGGCAGGCGGGGAAGCCACTACTCCAGTACAACCACACACACAAAAAAAAAGCACACTCGATACTTTTCTTGCTAAAGTAATGGCTAAAGCTGCAGTACCTCTTTCAGTAGATTTCAGAAGGTCTAATGATACTGCCTCCTCATCTAGGAAACTGAAGACAGCTGCTATTCAATTATCACCTTGCAATTAAGCTATTAAATGAACCACCAGCTCAAGCTGGCTGAAGTTTGGAACCAGATTTACTAACATCTGAAGTGTTGATATGCGGCACTATTAGAGCAGAGAAGCACGGATAAATACTAGTTATGCCAAATACAACCCTTATGAAAGCTACAGGACACCTTATGAGAAATCTGTGACACTAAAGACTTGCTTTATAGTATTTGACCTTGGAACCCCTTTGCTGAACAGCAGGACACTGTATTACAGGAAATCCAGGGCACACAAACCTAAATAAGCTCAGGGCAAGGAAAGAAAGGTAGTGATGAGTCCTAACCACACACAGAAACTGCTCCGATATCTCGATCTGTGTGTTTGTGTAATAAGGTAGAAGCTCTTACCACAAGCAGTGTACATAATGAAGGGGATGACCAAGAGCTTTTATAATCTCCTGAGAAAACTGTGGAGCTCATGAGGTTTGTACTACTTGGTATTAGAACTTCAAGGAGCTACAAAGGATGAAGAAACCTTGGGTGAAGCCGTGCTCTGCACAACTCCAAATGAGTATCGGAATCAGCTATTCATCAGATGAGTTGATGCAGAGCAAGAACATTTATTCTGCACCTACAGATTGAAGCATGCTAAAATAAGCGAGCTTCCTGACTGCTTGGCAAAAGCCTCTGCCATCCTTCTAGGCAGATCCTGAGAGTGCAAATGCCTGAAGGAATCCAGCTGCCCCAGGCCACCAACCCCACGCTGACTGCAGAACCAGCCATTATTATCTCCTGGCATCAAGGCTCCGGCTGATTATACTGCTACAGTAGGAGACAACACCCAGACACTTCGGTTTCATAATACTCAGCTCTAACAATTCCTGAACAGGTCCTGTGAACTGTTTACGAGCACAAAACAAAGCAGAGGAACCAGAGATGTGCTACAGGGGACACCTGTAGCTTTGAGACACTTCTATACCAAGCCACAATTTAGGACAGAACCAGATCAAAACACCTGTGAGGAGTTTTCCTCTCATTTAGGGAAAGCTTGCAAAAGAAAAAAGCCCACATATAGATAAAAACTTGACAAAACATCTGATTATCTGCAATTGAGCATGAAGTAAAGTGACCCTCACTGCACCCAAAAAAGTCCATGACAAGTATTTTATTAGGTGAGGAAGAGAACCTCTCAGAAAGACCATGCTGGCAGCAAATTCATTAAGTTGAGCCACATGTTAGGTGATAACACTTGTCGCTTTATGAACTACGAATCGTACCAGCAGCTTCTCTTCCAGTACTTTCGTACTGTTGATGGCAGCTGCTGGTAATAAAGACCTGAAAAGGATGAGATTTCACAGACAACAAAAACAGTCCATGCTCCACGCTGCTTGAAAGATAAAAGAATAAAGCACAAAGTCTGGCTCGTATCACTAAATAAGGAGTAAATAAAATATACAAACCCGTGTTCTCTTTAGTGGAATTCTGCAAAAGAGTTTAGCTCCTGCAAACGTACACCTGAGAAGATGCAGACACCATAGAGGCTGCCCAGCTACAAATATCTGGTAAAGAACATACCTAAAACAGGGAGTTGTCCAGATGGTGTTTCTTGATGCTAGCACTAAGTTCCTACAGACATCTCCTAGATATCTACAATGCAATAAAACTATCGAGTCAGCACTAAAGGTGCTTGTCTGCAGAGGCGAAACTGGCAGACAAGCCATGCAATTAGGTGGAATATCGCAATCAATAGGCCTCCTAAGATTAGATAATAGTCAAGCAGGGAGTAATGGTTTGAAGATCCTTGACGACTGGGAAGAACGCAATAACCAGTGCGCAAACCAGATGAGAGGGTGCTGCAACAGACGGAGCCGGCTTGCGGTGCCAAGAACCGCTAGGCCAGTACATCCAGAAGTGGCCTGCACCAAACTGCCTCAAACAAGCAGCATCAAAGGCGAGGTTCCCACTGTCATGCAACACTCTTCCGATGGACTCAGTGGAGACAGCATCAGTGGGAACCTCTTCACATGCTTAGACAGTCAGCATCAACAACGAACCCGCAGGACCATCAAAAACTTGAGCTATGAGTCAGAAATGATCGTGTACACACAGGAATCAATGTCCAAAAGGTGGAAAGGAATAGTTGATAGGATGAGGGGTAATGGTTTTAAACTGAATGAGGGGAGATTTAGATTAGATATTAGAAAGAAATTCTTTGCTGTGAGGGTGNGAATCACAAAGTCCTTATTCAAAGATGGACAAAGCACCACCTGGTTTCAACCAACGCATCTACAAAAAAAAAAACCCAAACCTCCCAAAGAATGCCAAAACCAGGACCAAAACCCTCTAGCAAACAGTGGTAACTTGGCATTGTAAGGTTAATGGTTGGACTTGATGATCTTAAAGGTGTCTTCCAACCAAAACGATTCTATGACTCTANATACAAGTATTCCTTTTCCCTTTTTTCTTCTCCCCAAAACAGTAACTGTGGGGGAAGGGGAGAAATTTAAAAAAAAAAAAAAAAGAGCCACACAGAAATGGTTTGAACACCAGCACCTTTGCTAAACTGAAAGCTGCCAAGCTTCTCAGAGGGAATCACAAAGTCCTTATTCAAAGATGGACAAAGCACCACCTGGTTTCAACCAACACATCTACAAAAAAAAACCCACAAACCTCCCAAAGAATGCCAAAACCAGGACCAAAACCCTCTAGCAAACAGTGGTAACTTGGCATTGTAAGGTTAATGGTTGGACTTGATGATCTTAAAGGTGTCTTCCAACCAAAACGATTCTATGACTCTAAACTGCACTGACCTTACACCAGGAACTGTACGTGGCATTGAAAACAACAGGGGAGCCTGCGTCAAACACTTGTCTAATCTCTGCAAGAAATCTTCTAACGAGGCAGATTAGATCTCTGCCCTGAGTAACAGTAGGAGAGGATAATTTCAGTGCTAATTTCTTAGACCAGCTGACCAAGCTCACCGTTCCAGTCCCGTGCTGTGTGGAACACGTACTCCCGGGAACAAAGACAGAAGATCATTAACAAAAGTTTGTTTTTACAGTCTCCAAAGTGGAAACATTAACACTGCATACACCTTGTTGCAAGAATTAGTTGTCCAAACAACCTATCCTTTCACCCGAGTGGGTTTTGGTTTTATTTGAGCTTTAGCATGTTTAATTGCCAGCTCCTCCTCCAACACCAGTCAGCTTTCAGACACATCTGGGCCAACAAGTCAAGATGGAACAGTTCATTTTTGACTGCATTTAATGATTCCAGTTTTGGGGAAAATTATAGATTGATTTAATTGGTAGAAGAGGACTCACTAGAAGCTATGTTTTCTAAAAAGTGTGACTTCTGGCTTTACTAACCCCAAAGAGCATGAACAGAACCAGTGCAAATCAGTGTTTCAATAAAGCCTAGCAATGAAGACGTCAGGAAAGCTCATGCTCTGTGACAGGTAAAGCTCCATCAAAAGACGAGTTTAATCTCCAACTGACATCACTGCAGATGACATGATACTCCAACAGCACTGCCTTTGGCAGAGAGGAGAGTTAAAAGTCTTTCAAACCCAATACCAAGTTATTCTTTGATTTTTCTCAAAAGATCGCAGAAATTCAAGAACATGACAGCGTCCTGATATTGCTAAAGAAAGGTTTGTGCCAATTCATAATATAAATGGTGAATTAATGTTTTAATATTGATATAAATAATCCTAATGTTTAGACACATACTGCATATTGCTTTTCTTTATGGACCAACATCTCTCCAAACGAATACCTACCCCAGTTACTTTCAAACGTTCATGGTGAATGAGTTTGCCCCAAGCTATCTTTTTAATTGAGCAGTTTAATGGCCACAACAGACACGAGAAACTACCAGTATGGAATACTGCAGCTACAGAGAAGTGACAATGAATAACACAGAATTCTAGGCATCAAAATCAATAAAATAAGCATAAGTAAAGCAAAACAAATAACACCAAAAAAACCCACAACACCAAAAAAGCCCACACCACCAAAAAACACAGTCAAAACCAAACAAACCCGAAGTGAAAAACATGTCCAATTTCAGGAATTTCTAATCAAACAGTCCTTTATATTTCTCTCAAACTGGACACCCAGTTTACAAGTAACAGCCAGCTGTATATGTAGCTTTTGGTCCACAGACTGGAAGACACACTGACCACCACAGGGTAGCAGAGCTTCAGAAACTGCAGATAAAGCTTGCACAGACAGACTTCTAAGTTTACATATTGTCTATATACCACTTTTCTGCAGGATAATTATTTATCAAGCTATTTGTACTTATGTCCACAAAGCAGCCCTCCAATTTCTCACCATTTAAGCATATACCACGAAAAAAAATTCAGGTTTCCTGCTAATCTGTCCCAGAATTGCAGCTTCAACTGTTCAACTGGACAAAAGGCAAGGCAGGTCAAAGCGGGGAGGCAACTCAATTCAAAGGGAGCATACGAGAATTTCTCACAGCAGGAGCCAGCATTCAAAGAACTGCACAGCATCTACAGGCATAACTACCATCTTCTTGCAAATTGGAGCTGCAATAAAGAGCTAGGGCCCTGCAGAGCAACAGGACAGATCACCTCATAGGTGTAATTTTACAGACAAGGGGCACCAACAGCTTGTTTTAGTCTAATTCTCTTGAAAGTCTCTTTGGGTTTCATCTGAAAGAGTGCAGTACCAAAAACTGAGTACAATTGCCAACTGACTTCAGTAACACCCCCTGCCTTTAATCCTCATCAGCCATCGCAGTTCAAGTTATTTCTCTCCTTGAGCAAAGTTATTTGCAAGAATATCCAAAACAAGTTGACATAACCTCCATCCACAGAGATTTTCAAGGCTCAGCCAGATCCTGCCATAGCTGACCGGATCCCGCAGGGGCAGCAGTCCTACTTCAGTCTGGAGGCTGGAAAGAGCGACCTCCAAAGGTACCTCCCAGCCAATCTCGGATTCTGTAAATTAAAGAACCCCTTTTTTTCAAAACAAAAAATAAACAAATAAAAAAAAACACAAAAAATGCACACTCCTAGAAAGTATTCTGCAATCAATTTCCAGCTTCCCTTTTAAAGTCACATCAGTGGTATTTCAAGTATCTCTAGTAACCACAGCAAAGGAAATATTTTACTACCACCAAAACATTTGGATCAGAGATTAAGAGCAAGCTCCTCAAACTTTGTCCAAGAACTGATGACTGTTATAGGCAAGGCATTAACAGGACAAGTGCTATGCGTAAGCCACTGTCAGTGGCATCTTCCATTTATACCTTCAAAGTGGTCTCACATCACGGTCTTGAAATGCTACAACTATCTTACCTTTAGCTTTCTCAAAAAAAGAGTAATTCCATTTGACTCACTGTGAGCATGCAGGTAAAATGCCAAGTAAAATTAAAAAGAAAAGGTACATAATGTGTATTGTGAGAATGGGCACACAAACCACAGCTGATGGACAAGTTCACAGTTTTTCTTGTTTCACAGCAGTTTATTTACCAGTCCATACTCTTTACCACAACTCCATCAGACTGCCCGTTGGCATACATATCCTTAGTTCCCAAATCCTCCTGGAATGATGGTGCAGCAAAATCCTCCTATTTTCTAAATTTTTCAGATGAGATTATTTAGTCTGCTGCAGTTCAACACCAGGGACATGACTATTGAGTACCTGTCTCCAGCAGTCTCAGCTACAACTCCAGCAGGAGATGACAGAGGCAAAACAGAGGTCTGTAATTCTCCCAGCACCAAATACTCACGATCACCCAACAGTATCATCTCACTCTTTCAGGAGCACGACAACTAAAAGCATTTTCTTTTTGGCCAGTTGAATAGATTTACAGCTGATCCCACAAAGTGAAAAGGAGCATCATTCCACAGGTCACTCCATCCAGGCCTCACACGGTGCCAGCTGATGCCATCAAACCAAACTAACAAGTCCAGGACACACCACACGGACCTCAGACATTGCCAGGAGATCAGGGAATAAACAGAGTTACTTAACATAGCTACAAATGTATTTTTCATAGTAAATAAAATTCCTCTTTCAATAGCCCTGTTCTTGCTTGAAAAAGGCATGTCCATCTTCTTCACTGACAGAAACGGGGCAAACACAGTAGGGAAAATTGCTCAGGGAGCAAGATTTTCTTGTTTCTTCCTGTTAAAGACAGTGTACAGAGTATACAGTAAAAGGTACTGGAGATACTGGGAATGCCAGCCATTAGAATAAGGAGCTACACCACCCACATTCAGATGTTTCACCCCACCTCAGGGAGCTTGTGTTTCTATTAAATGCAAAAATGATCTAGTGTCCCTTTTTTACATAACATATTTAAGAAGGCAAAAGGAAAACAGAATTGTGAAATCTCTAAATATTTGAAGATCGCTGAGAGCACATTGGCAACTTCATATTTAGATTTCAGTAAACTGGAAGAGCTAAAATAAATTTTATGACTAAGTCAAACAAGATGACAGACCTAGGAGAACCATCCAAAGAGAAATGACGACAGCGACTGGGGAGTTGATACAAGAGCGTGATGTGCAGATGGCATCACAGCCATCCATAACAGCAGCTTCGGGTCTTCCTGACACAAAGCCTAAACAGAACACTGACAGAAGCAGTTTGAGGCAAGCAACTTCAACTGAAAAGTGTCAGAATCATCAAGGATTAATACAATTCATCCAAGGAAAGGAAAAGTTGACGAAATAAAACTGGAGTTAATATAAGGTGCTAGGAACAGGGGGAAAAAGCAAAATCCTACAGTTCAGTGGAAAGTTAAGTCCTGACATAACTTTTTGGTACTGGAAAAAGCCCACTAATGTAGAAAACTAAGGCTCCTGATTACTATTATTTTGTCACTTAGAGGACAAAGAAAATTATCAAATAGCACCGATTCCTATTCAAGTACTAAAGTATACCTAGGCATAGCCAATGTGCTTTGTGGAATAGTCTCAGTGACACCAGAGAAAACAGGAAAGCAGAAAACAACTCTTCACATGGCTCTATCAGAGCAACTGCTGAGTCTAAAAACTCCTTCATACATGAATTAGGAAAACACTCCACAGTGCAAGTACTCCCTCAAAAAGAACTAGGCTGTTATCATTCTCACTTTTGTGTTTGCTTAAAAGCAAGTGCACAACAGGCAGTTACACTTCCTAAACATTGAAGAAGTACTAACTCCTCTTTCTCTTCCCATAAGAAATAAAGTAAAGCAGAATAAAGAGCATTAACCCTGTCCTGCATTAACTCCAATCTGAGCATTCCACAAACTCACCAGGTAATCCTCTGAATTTATGGCATAAAGGCAACTTTAGAAGGGCTCGAATCTCTCAATTAAACAGTAACTCAGGATATACTATGAAATTGAACACAGAGAACAAAATGACCTAAACAGAGAGAGGAACAGGCAGTTACTGGAGCACTTTCTGCTGGATCATACCACCGTTGCTCACAGAGGTACCTCTCAACACAGAATCACAGAACAGTTAGAGTTGAAAGGGACCTTAAAGATCATCTAAAGACCCTGCCATGGACAAGGACACCTCCCACTAGACCAGGTTGCTCAAAGCCCCATCCAGCCTGGCCTTAAACACTTCCACATCACACAATCCTAACACAGCAATGGCACACTTTATCATCTTACATGAATATGTAGCATACCACATTTATATATATGTGTAAAATGCACATATATATGTATAAAAACATCTGTATGTTTTTATTTTTATATATATAAAAATCAGTCTGGTGCTATCAGCTGGTTAATCTGCATTCCACAGTTTCTATTACAAGTCTAAGTAATTACCTTGCTAGATTGCTGAGATCATTAGCTACTTGACACGTTAGCTCAATACTAAGTCCTAGAATTAGAAAAAAAAAAAAAAAAGCCTCCTGATAGTTCGCATTTTTCGTAACAATCCAGCTCTGTGCAAGAATCATGGCTGTTATTAAAAAAAGAAACCCACTCCTTCCATACGTGATTGCAGACAAAAGTCTGAAACCACAAAATGCAAGAGTTGGAAACAGGAGCCCCAAATGCATTTAAAGTGTCATTACTCTGTCAATTCTCGAGTTTGTCAAGGCCTTTACGCTGCATTTTTGTGGACTTAGTCTTACAGATGAAATCAATACTTCAGAAGTGACCACGTAAAACACATGAGAACCAGGAGCAGCTCTGCACCCAACAGTAAGGCTCACTGTTTACTGAAGCTAAATGGCTCAAAAAGATACCATTAAACACAGTTTTAAGGTGCCAGCTACTAGAAGTTTAACATTTGTTCAAATATTTTCAAGTTCTGGAATCTTTACATGTTTACCCTGGATGAAAAATGATGCTAGCTAAAGTTATGCCATCAGAATTCCGAGACCGCCTGATCTCAGCCAGAGACCAGAACTCTGCAATAGTTTAAAAGTGACTACACGAATTTTAAATACAGCCCTCTTACCACCTCTACAATTAAGTGCCATTAAAAAAAAAAAAAAAAAGCCAGAGCTCAAAAAGCAACCCATTGCTCACCCGCGATAATTAGCACTCGGAGAACTAAGCTAGCCCCGGCGGCTGGCAGGGAGTCACGCGAGCCAGCCGCTACAAGGAAGGCAGGGCCACCACTCCGCCGGCGCGCGTCACGAGGAATAAGCAAGTGTTAATACCTGTATTATTTAGTAATCCAGACAGCGAGCTCCATCTTACCGGTCACCACCACCCACTCTGAAAAATCCCAGTGATACGCTCCAAGCAGGTTAAAGCTTTTCTGCGCCCGCAAAAATAAGTTATACGAAAAGCTCACCTCTCCACACGGTAGAGAAGTATTACGGCGTACTGAGCTCATTTAGAAAAAAGGAAGAAAATTATTAACCACGAGTTGTGTGCTCAATAGTGTATCACCTCATTTGTTAGGCTTAATATAACCGGTGTTTTACATTATCACTACTTTTAGACTGTTACCAGCCTTATAATGCACAGGCAGTGACCAATAACGATTTATTTTACCCACCTAAGCAAAAGTCATGTACCTGCCACCATATCTTTCAGAGAATCCCCCCCGGTGTGGGGCGTAACCAGCCGTACTGGCATTAAACCAAGCAACCAACCCACCGAAACACGGCCGTGGTCCTGGTGGCAGCCTGTAAAGAGCCCTGTCTGAAGCAAGAACCCTTGCCCAGAAAAGCTGTGGCTGCCCCATCCCTGGAAGGGTTCAAGGCCAGGCTGGATGGGGCTTGGAGCAACCTGGTCTGGCGGGAGGTGTCCCTCCCCAGGGCAGGGGGGCTGGAGCTCGATGATCTTTAAGATCCCTTCCAAACCATGCTATGCTATCCCTAACGAGAAGGGGATGCTCAGTCCTCGGCTTTGATCAGAAACTAGAATAATGGCGGGGGAAACAGGGGCTCGGGCTGTTCTGAGGGGTTTTTTCTTGGGCTTTTTTTCTTTTTTTGCTTTGTTTTATTTTAAATACTCCCCTCTTGCCTTGGCCTTGGCACAATGGTATCAAGTTTAAGCTCAGTGTCCTTCCCAAGCGCCGTCCCTCCTCTCCTCTCCTCGCCAACCTTGCGGGGTATAAATAGCAGCGAGCGGAGGAGCGAGCGAGTGTTGAAGATATCCTTTTAAAAAAAAAAAATAAATAAAATAAAATA
>VXAK01009950.1:105749-268073 GCA_013399435.1 Arenaria interpres
GGGAGGTGGTCACGGGCAACCGCCCGGGCCGCCTGCCCCCGGCCCGAAGAGGGAGGGTGGGTGGGTAAGGCTTGGAGAAGGCAGGGTTCTCCCCGGTACCAGGGCTCTCGGTGGTGGAGGAACGTCTCCCAACAGTCTCCTTGGCCCCAGGGGTTTGGAACTCCGGCTGGGAAACCTTTTACGCATCTTTACAAGAGTAAGTTTGGGCTGCCTGATGTCCACGGAGGAGAAGCTTCCCCATGGCAGCGAGGTTGGAGAGCCCAAGCCAGCGTGTGGGGTGTAGGAGGACACGGCAGCCATCGGCCTCGCCATAGGCCGATCACAGAATTGTAGTGGTTGGAAGGGACATCTCGAGATCATCCAGTCCCACCCCCTGCCAAAGCAGGGCCACCCGGAGCAGGCTGGACAGGAACGCATCCAGGCGGGTTTTGAATGTCTCCAGAGAAGGAGACTGCACACCATGTCTGGGCAGCCTGTGCCAGGGCTCTGCCACCCTCAAAGTAAAGAAGTTTTTCCTCATTTTCAGGTGGAATTTCTTGTGTTCCAATTTGTGCCCATGGCCCCTTGTCCTGTCACCAGGCACCACTGAGAAGAGTCTGGCCCCATTCTCTTGCTACTCGCCCTTTAGGTATTGATAAACATGGATGAGATTCCCTCTCAGTCTTCTCCAGGCTAAACAGACCCAGATCTCAGCCTTTCCTCATCAGAGAGGTGCTCCAGTCCCTTCATCATGTCTGAAGCCCTCTGCTGGGCTCTCTCCAGCAGTTCCCTGGCCTTCTTGAACTGGGGAGCCCAGAACTGGACCCAGTACTCCAGATAGGGCCCCACCAGGGCAGAGCAGAGGGGGAGAATGACCTCCCTTGACCTGCTGGCCATGCTCTTTTTAATGCACCCCAGGATGCCATTGGCCTTCTTGGCCACAAGGGCTGATGCAGGAGTCGTTCCAGGACAGATTTGGTGACTCCATAGGAGATGCTTTCTTGACATCAAGCAAGTTCCCTGACCCTCCCCTCCGCTACTATATATAGTTGGTGGCTATTTATATATGTGAAGAATATGATTCAGAATTAAACATGCCAGGAAGACACTGAATCTTTCAACCTAATAATTAAAAAAAGGAATAGAGCATGATTGCTTTGTATCATCACCACATGAAAGGGAACTGTTTGTTTTTATTGTGGTTAGCTGAGTAGTAACAAACAAAATATTTTATTCCCATCCATGAGAAGCGATCTTGCCCATCTTTATGGGCTTCACCCAAAGCGTGCCGGAGTCGGTAGTAGTACGCGTGGGCTTTTGGTTAGCATGAAGATGAGGAGGGGACTGGAACATCTCTCTTATGAGGAGAGGCTGAGGGACTTGGGTTTTTCTAGTCTGGAGAAGAGAAGGCTGAGGGGGGATCTGATCAACACCTATAAATACTTAAAGGGTGGGTGTCAAGGCTTTTTTCAGTGGTGCACGGTGACAGGACAAGACGGAACGGGCACAGACTGGAACATAAGAAGTTCCATCTAAACATGAGGAGGAACTTCTTTGCTTTGAGAGCGGCAGAGCCCTGGAACAGGCTGTCCAGGGAGGTGGTGGAGTCTCTGTCTCTGGAGCCATTGAAAACCTGCCTGGACATGTTCCTGTGCAACCTGCTCCGGGTGGCCCTGCTTTGGCAGGGGGTTGGACTAGATGATCTCCAGAGGTCCCTTCCAACCCCATATCATTCTGTGATTCTGTAACTAGCAAGCCAGATGACACCAAAAGCGCTTTCGGGCTACAAGACTTCTACATTGTAGAAGACCTGGCCACCCCCAGAGAGAATCATGCCCATCTTTAGTGAGAGTCTATAGGGTGCTCCATACCTCGGAAGGCAAACCCCACAGCTGAGGCCCCCTGGCAGGAGCCCGCTGCTGCGGCTGGACGTGTGGAGCGAGGGACGTGGTGAGATTTTTGTGGTGTCATTAGATTACTGCCCATGTGAAACAGAGTGATGGATGGTTTGCACAGCCAGCCTTCCAGCGAAGTTCACGGGCAGGGCTCCAGCTGTACGTATCGAGGCTAATCTCAATTACAACTTAAAAATGCCGCGGCCTTTGTCGCTGTGGGGACGGTCTGGAAAGTATCGACTGATCGCTACAGCTGAAAGCTCGTCACGTTGATCTTTATCCCACCGAAGATCACAGTTCATTCAGCGTGCCCTGCAGCCGTTCCACCCCGGCTCTCTCGTTTTTCCTGGGTTTGTTGTTTGTCTAGGCCTTGCGTACAGCAGTAATCAAGGAAAAAAAAAAAGAGAATTCATTTTAAAAACCAGAGACTTGGCTTCTTTTAAAATGAGATAATAGCGAGGGAATGCAGGAACAGTTGAACTGGTCTTCCTTTAAAATCCTCCCTCCTGGGCAGATGGCTTCAGGTTGATGGTGATAGCTGAAATCACTGCATGGCGGGAAATTTTTGTCAAATCACAGATTTGTCAGAGTTGGAAGGGACCTCTAGTGATCAACTAGTCCAGCCCCCCTGCTAAAGCAGGATTGCCCAGAGCACGTTACTCAGGACTGTGAGGAGGATTTCAAAGTGGCCAAGTGTGAGAACCCGACGTTATGGACCCCTCCTGGACCAACAATTGGACCGGGACCAAGGACTCTCAGTTCAAGGAAGGAGAAGGAACTAGGGAGGCCACAGAGGTCTGTAAAATTTACATTTTTGTAACATCATTTGCTCTCAGACGTCCTTTTCCTGAGATTCTAATCAAAAGGTGTTGGAAAACAGTTATTCTGCTCAAAACCTGGTGAGAGCCCTTTCTCTTGCTAAGTGGCCATGAATGACTTTTACTTCTCTGCCTTTTTTTTCCTCCTTGGCTCTTTTGGTCCATGCATTTTGAGTTTCATAAAGGTAGGAGGAAGACTGCGGTATCAAGTCACTTAATGCTGAAAACGGAGGGAAAACGGAGGGAAGAAAAAGAGAAAGAAGAGGGATGGGTTGGAAAAGAAAAAAACTTACATGAGGAAGAGCAATGGAAGGCAAAGGATGCGGAGGAGGAAGGTAACCGAGACCACAAAGAGGAATAAAGCATGGGAAAGAATTGGAAAGACCAGAGGAAGGAGTGAATATCACAATAGCTGGGAAAGGGAAAAAATGGGGTAACAGACAGTTTTTTTATATTCTTTCCTCATGTCTTGTCAACAGGAGTTATTCAGGAGTAGGTTCCACAAAGGCCTCTGAAGGGGCTGGAAAGCAAAATGACCCCGAGATGGGTGTACGTCTGTCTTTAATGATAGATATGATTGCAGCAGGTGTAAATAATTTGACGTAGTACCAGGTAACTTGAGTATCAATAGGAGGAAAAATGCAGCAGCACAAGGTGGCCAAGTCTGTGTCCTGTTGGTATCCAGGGTAATGGAGGGGTTTGAATAGGTTATTAGGGCACTCTCTCGGTTTCTGCTCCTGACTCTTACTGGTTGCTTGGGTACTTTAATATTACATGGTAGTCGGCTGGAAAAGCAGTCTTGTAACAGGGATTGAAATTCAAATTTCCCCGCTCCCAGCTAGTTACCTTAATTGTTGCGTTCAAAGTGATGCCTTGCTTCCCTGGCCCAATGAATGGGGATTATTTTGTTCAGAATAACAGCCTCTCAGCAGGCACAATGAAAGGCATTCCTCCCAGTTAGCCTCTGGCCTGGTGACGAAGGGAATCACCTGGGAAGTGCCAGGTAGGGATTCAGCGTTTTCCTCAGGACTCTCCAGGTCTGAGCTCTACCTGTTTAGCTGCTGAGAGGACCTCTCCGTCCTCCTGTCATGCTTTTGAAAGACGCCAAAGTCTTAAGTGCAGACCCTCCAGCATAACTCAATAATTAAATGCTCTAGATGCCAAGAAGGTTGTAGTTGCAGTGTTAGTGATTGGCAACTCAGGTGCTTCTCACACTGGCTGTTAGAGATTCTGGTCCAAGGTACCCAAGCTTCTGGTGTGGTTGGGCACCTGGCCCGGAGATGGAGGCTCCTGGCTAGGAAACTGGTGCCAGAACTTACAGAATCACAGAATCGCCTGGGTTGGAAGGGACCTTTCGGATCATCTAGTCCAACCGTCAACCTAACACTGACAAAAACCATCACTAAGTCATAACTCGGGGGTTAGAGCTCTTCCTGCTGCAACAGCTTCACCTGTGGTGGATTTATAGTCTGTGATAAGCCTTATCTTGGCTGCATTTGGGGAAACAGCCACGCTGTGGATTTGTTCGTGATTCACAGCAGTGTGTTCATGGGGAATTCTCAGCATTGGGACGCTGACTTCTGTCAGATAAAATTCCAACAGGCCAGAGGTTAATGTACTCTATTGTGATTTTTTTTTTAATTTTTTTTTTTGAGGTGGAGAGAAGGCCAGTGGAGACATGTAATGCCTGTCGATAACTGCGTTTAATTTCTTTGGCGAGTGGTAAGTACTGCTCCCCTTCGTTTGCTTACGCAGACGACATTTGGAGTACTGCACAATATAGAGCAAACCTTTCTGGAGGCCAGCGCCAATTTTGGCTGAAGAAAAGTATAGCACCACAATTGAAAGTCTTCGTTAACCTTCTGAGGCTCAATTACTAATGAATATTCTTTAATTTTTGTTACCACACACTTGACATTCATGTGACTTCCTTTCTGCCCAAGGCCTATTTGAATAAAATTGCATACTTCCTGCTTTGACAACATACTGATGATGTATGCGAGGGAAAATCATGAGGAGTCGTCCTGCTGAAAATGTTGGAAATGTCTTTGGATGGTAATTTGGGCTCGATCCTGTAATTTTACTGGTGAGTTTACCTGTAATGGCTACAAGTAAAATCATTCTAAGAATCCTTGGTATTTCTCCTCCACAGTTCAGAGAAGAATCGGAGAGACTGTGGGTACCCCCCCCAAAAAGAACTGGTGAACAGATCACAGATCTCTGGGCGAAATTAACCCCTGAAGGAATTTTTTTTTTATATGCTTTTCACTGAAACAAGGTTCAGTCCTCTAGTTATAAGCAGTGCTGGTGGAGAACTGGAAAATACTCTTAATGCTTTAACCACTAGACTAATTATAGTTCACTTGATTCCCTAATGTAATAAAACTCTTCCTTTTGTGGGCCATTATCTGTTAGATAAACTCCTGCATTGTATATGTTATTGATTATTTATTCCTTCCGTTATTCTTAAATGCACATTGAAGAATTGGCTTGTGGTTTTTAGCACAATTCATAAGAACAACTCTGTTCAACAAGTTTTGGAAGCATTTTCCTATGGGAAATCAAGTAATAAGGAAAACACTGAGTTTTATCTTCTGTGGAGTTATCGGTTTAACTGTTTTATTCCTAATAGTATTTTGAGAAATCTAGATAGGAGGGGTTTTTTTTCCTTCCTGATATTTGTATATTATTTTATTTTAATTACTTTTCTATTTTTTCTAGTTAGAAAAAAAAGGACTAATTTTCCCCCCTTTTACTTCTTTAGTGTCATATCAATGAGCTTACACAGCCACATGCAGAATGACAGCTTCGCTGTTCTCTACCTACTGTTGTTACCCCTTGGTATTTTCTACGTACACTGTTTCCTAAGCAAACGTACTTTCACATAAGCAGCTTTATGCAAAAATACCAAATATGGCTGTTTGTCTATTCTTCGAGGGAAAAAAAGGAGATTGTATAGTGAACGTGATGGCCCAGCAGAGTTATCTTTAAAACAATATTTTCAATCCATGTGAGTACAATTGAGAATTTAATTGCCTTTGTCGAGGCGATGGGGAAGGGGTATTACAGCAAGGGAGATAGCTAAACCTTGGAAAAGTGCACGGCTGGGAGGATGGCTGCTTGGAAAGGTTAAATCACAGATCATGTGAAGATGATGTTTGAGAGAGTCATATATTGCCACAGCGTGAAGATTTCCAGTCAAGCCTGCCCACCTCCTAAGAGAATAGCGGTGTTCTCTGTAGGGGTCAAGAAGTGACTGAACAGAAGGAAAAATTAGAATCCTGGTTTTCAGTCACTGGAGCTGGTGTTTAAATAACCAAAGGGCACTAACTTGATGAATGACTTGGTGAGAGTTGGGAGAGAGAGAGAGGAAGAGACCTGTAAAAAAGGTGCCTGGAGATGCTGACTGGATCTCTTTGGAGGTAGGACTATCTGATGTGATAAAGAGACGATGGCTGATGACAAGTTTCTGTGGCACCCCATAGGAAATTTGTGAAGAAATTGGAAGAGCTCTCCAAACAAGATGCTGGCAGATGGGTCCGAGAAGCTGGAGAAGGAGTGGGAGATACTCTAGCTATTAGAGACAGTGNAAGAAGCTGGAGAAGGAGTGCTATATATACTCTAATGTGCTCTAATGTGCTCTAATACTCTAGCTATTAGAGACAGTGAACAGGGAATGGAGATGTTGAGTAGAGGAGGAAAAGCAGCCAGCATCACACATTCTTACTTTTTTCTAGTACTGATTGTTTCTTTGCTTCTTTCTCTTTTTTTCTTGAAAGGAAAACACCTTTTCTTCTAAAAGTTCTCCTTAAGATCTTTCGGTTCAAGGAACCATCTGTGGGAAGGAAATGAAGGTGAAGATAAAATTCCAAGAAAAAGCCTCAGAAAGTGTTTCAGAAACAAGTGCTGCTGAGCCTTTAAAGGCTATGCCTCTGCAGCAGCTCCCAGATAGGCTTGCCTTCAGCTATATAGGCAGTGGTTAACCAGGACACGGGGCTCTGCAAAAGAATTACTGGCACCAAGACATTATTTAAGGGAAACTAATACAAGGGAAAAGTTACACAACCAGTTTCTTTTCCGACTTTTCAGTGGTTTCATCACTGACCTGCTCATGTTTTAGCGAGCTTGACTTCATGTTTTGCAGAAATAAAATTTTGCTGAAGCAAAACCAATTCCATTCTTCTCTGCAGCAGGTCAGCTGTTTAAATGGTGCTGAATATTATTTGCTTCTGTGATCAAGGAACAAATAAATCACGGCGCTATCGACGCATCTCCCCGGCACGAGGCTGGGATGTGAGATTCAGTTAGCGGGGTTTGGCAAGTATCATTTGGGCGGTGGTGAACGCGGGCATGGGGACGAGCAGGCTCTTAGCCAGCGGCAAGTACAGGGTGATGGGACTTGTTGTGACAGGAGAGGAGGCTAAGCTAACTCACACACGGTTTGCCTATAGCAAACGCAAAGTAATACGTGCTGACAATTTCTGCAGACCAGCTGATGCATAGTAAGTTGTTAATAGATGCTAAATTAGTACTTCTGGACTCACAAGACAATGAAATGCAGTGGAGCACACTGCTCTTTGCTTAGACCCTGGTCTATCAGTAATGGGATTTTTCTGGTCTTTCTGCAGGTTCCGATCTCTGTGTATGTGAGTGTGGCAATTGTGCAGTCTTAAGGATTAATTGAAAGTATAATGAACTATGACAAAAAAGAAAAAGCCAAACATATAAAGTTACAAAATCATTAACATTGTCTGAGCAACCTATTTCTTTATTTGTTTTTATTTCAGTTCCTTTTTCTGATAGGCCAGTAGTCCTGGACAGTAGAAGGAAAAGTTAAATTGGAGTAGGAAGGAACATGTTAGTTTCTTCATTGAAACCTGCTTTTTCTTCAGGCCGGCATGTAGATAAGCCACCAAGATGCAATGTCGGAGTCTTCTGAAGGCAGAAGTCAGTTTATTTGCACAAGGGATTATAAAAACATGTATGTTTTCTATTGTGACCAGCTTCTGAGTCAGCTGGAATGTGCAGCGGAAGAGTACTCATCCCTGCTGTCCCACACGGCGCCCTCCTTAACCACAATCTCTTGCTCAGCCTCCTATTAGTGGGCATTTGTCAGTTTTTATAATTTTCCATAGTCTGAAAAGCAAACTGTAGTAACAAATAGCATTTTCTAAGCCCCTACGTGTTACTAGAATTCCCCAAGGAATCCTTGTATGCCTGACTTTTTTTCCCTACTCCATAAGTATCACAGAAAAGGGACAGAAATACCATACTATGCACATTGACTTGTGCTTCTGGATTTCATTTCCCGTTTACGATGAGCAGCTTGCAGTGTGTTTAAAATGGCTATAACAGGCAGGGCTCTCATTAAGAGTTTACTGATCCTGTGTCTGTGAATATTGAGATAATGGATGGTGGTGCCAACTAGAGCCGATTGCTTCCTGCTCTTCAGCGCTGCTGTCTCCGTGGAAGCTGAAGCTGCAGACTTCCTTAATTAATCATGCCAGTCTAGAAACTGAAGACAATAAAGGCTAAGTATAGTGGAGCCTTCTGCTGTAGTCAGCACTTATTTCCTTTAAATACACAGCTTGGATGTAAGTGAGCACAGGTGATCTTTCAGGGAGAACTCTGGGCATTCTAAATATACCCTGAAATACTGGCGCAGTTCACCTCTGCCAGAGACTGAATTCATCACTGTGGAGGTTGCTTCTGAAACGGAGCCACTCTGCTACCATAAACCAGTAAGCAGATGGGGCACAAAAGCCTTAACCTCTCCCCCTGTGTTGTATAAAGTCGAGGAACTGCTGCTAGAAAGGCTTTATGCAAGTGAAAAACCTGAAGATTCCTAATTATAGACAGGGGTCATACAAAACTACTAGCCAGGGCTAGTAATAGTAGAAAGCGTAGTCCTTGAATTACATATTTCCTGAGGAGGTTTCAAAGTGCTCTGTAAAATGGTGGTGTGTTTAGGCTGGACTGGCCAATAAACAAACTGCAGATGCTCTCTTTAAACAGTTAAATCATATTTCTCTCACACGAGGAGGTTATCAAAACACTCAGTGATGTGCTGCAAGATAGAGAAAATCAGATGTGATGTATGAAAACATTCATTCTCGCTCTTGTATCTACTAATTCTAGGGTTCTCTTCTTAAACCGAACAGGCATACATTTGGGGTTTATTCTTCTTCATATTAAGAAATAGAGATCCATGAGTCAGAAGGGCTCCAGATTTTCCCTGCCTTTCAAAATCTGTATGTCCCAATGAAGGGATTTTAATTTTGGACACTTGTTCTCTTCCCACTATAATTGGATTCCTTGATGGTAAAATAGGTGGTGAAATAAACAGTACTGCAGTACGTTCTTCTTTCAGAGAACAATATAGGCTTTGCTTAAAGTATTTTATCAAAGAAGCATGTTTGTAGCTGAAGATTTATGTCACAACATTTTGAAGAAACAGTCTGCTGAGACTTCTTTGTTTTTAATGAGTAAGCATAAATACACCCCAATGAAGGCTTTCTCTGGTATCACATCAGAGCAGCTTGCATTTCAATTAGTGGGTCAGCAAGAAAGGACAGTGGAACCTTTTATTAGCAGCTGACTTCTCTCGAGTCTCATTTTACATTTTTGGTTCCAGCATTATTCAACTGAAAGGAGATACTGTAGGTAAAAAAACACCACAACAAAACAATAAAAAACAAGGAGGTGAATAACAGAGAGAAGGCAGCTGCCAGACATCAGCTTCCACTGCGTCCTTCAAAAATATCTGTATCCTCACTTATATTATACAGAAACATAATGTGACATGTTTCTTTGTGAAACAGGTAGTCTTTCGTAAGACCTTCTCATGAGCAGATACAGAGTTTAGTGGTTTTTTAAAGCTGTCTTAGATGAAGAGGCTGCCCATCCAGTAAGAAACAGAGGTAAATACCCACAGATATTATCTTTCACCTGCTGAAATCATTATGGTGGGGCTGTTCTCTAAGAAAGTCTGTATTTTCCCTACAGTCACTTTGTGATGTACCAGAAGACCTCCGAAGTGAATTTGATAACGTTATTATTTCTGTCAGGAGCTCTTGCAGTGTTGGACAGGCTGATGGTGTCATTCCTCATCTTTAGTGATGGTCTTCTTTGAAAAGCTGCAGGATGTCTTAATTTCCCTCAAATTTTGGTTTCGAGGGTTAATTAGTGTGCAAACGACAGAGACGTTGTGAGACCTATTTAGAGAACGTACAGCCTGTTATCACATGCATCAAGAAGTAAGTCTGAGATGTCATGGACTATAGCTTTCTTGCTTTCTGGCTCCAGCTCTTTCTAGCTCAGGCTGGACATAAGCACAGGTATTTTTTTGTTCTGGTAACACAGGAGAGGGTTGTTGATCATTAGTATAAGATGACTTACAGAGCACATACAGACGTACAGGGCTACACTCCCTAGAGAATGCTGCATAATGAATATGGCTGATAGCTTTCTAACAAGAAAGTCAAGTAATGGAAAGGATTTGTTGTTAAAGCTGGGTTTTCTTTGGGACACAATTTAAATGACCTGCTTGAGGAGCAGATGACAGGGCTAATTCATCCCCAGTGTAATTCCACTGGACTCAGTTGATTTGCATGAGATTAATTTTGTTCATTCCTTCGGGGAGAGAAAAAAAAGAAGTTGAGAATTACACAGCTGGGAAGGTGTCCAGTTAGTATCTTATTTTTGAAACTATTATGCCACGTTTAGAGGATCAACTGCTTTAGTTTAAGGTTGGAGAGTTAAAGAGAAATATAAGGTAGAATTTAAGGTTATTGTCATGGATTGCAAATATTAATGACTTTTTTTTTCAAGTTGCATTATTAATAACTTTTTTTTTCCCAAGTTGTGTAAACATAGAAAGGAAGCCCTTCCCTTCCTTCAATACTCTAGAACTTTTTGCTTAGAAATTTTATGTTGAGTGACTTGCGTTCTGCCAGATGGGTGTGATTTTTCTGTTTTCTTTTTTCTTTATTGAGTCAGAGGGGTAGGGAAACCAACTCAGAAGCTGTTAAGCCCCTTGTTAGGAAAAGTTAAGAAGAGGAATAGATGAGCACTGTGCTAAGATCTTTAATTAAGCATGCTGCCTAACAGAGGTAGAGAGGATTCAGTGACAGAGAACTGGAACAATTTGAATTAGCATTATTTCAAAAACTTCCATGGGATATTTAAAATGAGTCATTCAAAGTTATTAGAAAATAAGAAAAAAAAGGAGATGCATTATAATAATGAAAATCCCCTTCATCAGAAGATAAAATGTTTGTACATTTTTCAAGTGTTAATAATTCAAACTTAGGTACTAGCCTATAGAGTGAGACTCGCAAGACTTTCTAGCAGTTACATGCAGCATGAATGTTCCATTTGCTGGCTACCACATGAATAACTCACCGATTTCAGGGGGGGCGTGCCTTTCCCAGATGGGTGTACACCATCTCGGCAGGAGATGGATTTCCTGCTCTCCCTGCAGTGAATTCACTGTGGCACAGGCACTTATTTCATCCATAAGTGTTCACAAAATCTCTGTTTCCTGATCACAAGATGTTGCTGTTGTAACACAGGGCTTCTTGAATTAAAGAGACTGCAATTTAACTGCCTGAAGATAATTAGATGCTGTGAATTTGTAGGGTTTAGGTAACCTTAGGAATTCGTGTATAATTTCAAAAGTGAGTGAAGGACTGAATTCACTTAACTATTTTGACTTGTTTTCTATCATTCAGTAATTAACTTCATCAGGAGAAACGTCTGTACTAGTTTACAAATGTGGTATTGCCTAAGAAAATACATGTACAGAGCACCATCTAGTGCAGGATATAACTAACATAAAGGCCTTTCTGCTCATATGTCACTTGTCTGTGTTCAGCTAATTTAATATAAGCTATCGTGTTGCAGAAAGTGCCAGCCCAGTGGTGTCTGCGGCAATATAATTTTGCAATTAGATGGGAGACCATGGATTGAAATTTACTTGGGATCTTTTGCAAGGACAACAAAACTGGATGCACTGAAATACAGGTAACCATTTGTGAGAACCATATACTTTTAAGATGAATCTGCTTATCTTCCTGTCCACGCTGTTGGGTGAGATATTCATTAAATAGTTCAGTCTGATCTGTTTATAAACTAGGTTGGACACTGATTCTCACAATAGATTTAGAGACTTAAGTGTCATTTTGCGTGCCTGAAGTGCACCATTGAGCTGCTCACAGCCTTTGCTCAGCTCCTACAGAACCTCAGAGCCACCCAGGTCCCTTAAGCCAGGCAAACCAGGACTGGGCAAGATTAAAGATCAACTGTCATCAAGAAGAGAAGAAAAGAAGAAAGGAAGGAAGCTTAGATTCTGTAGGGGACAGGTAAAAGAAACTTATACACAGATATTTACAAGCTGCTGAGGAAGCACGGAAAAAGGTGAGCTACAAGGGTTTTTTTTGCAAAGGACATCTTTTGGTTCTTCAGCAACACACGCATGAATTTGGCCCCAGGGTTGTTTAACCAATGTTTGGATATCAACATGATGTTTCTGATGCAATCTTAGCATTAGGGTAGGATTAAGAGGAGCAGTCTTAGTTAGCTGAAGATGTAGCAATGACAAGCTGGATTTCCTCCTGCACTAAACAAAGGTTAAGATGGCCCTCAGGTACTTGGAAAAGGTGATTTTTGGATGAACACTGTGTATTCAACAAAAAACTAATTGAGCATCAAGGAGCCACTCTCACTGTAAAGTTTTACATGCTCTTTGAACAAACATTTTAACTAACAGAAAATGATCACTTTTTTCTCTCTGAGCATATATTGCATATGGAATTTGGCTGAATGCTTCAAACCTTGCTGATTTCCCAATTCTCAGATCTACTCTGAGAAAACAGCGAGCATACGCTCATAATAATTTCAAAGTACCTCCTGGTTTTGAATAGCGCCGCTTTTTGCTTTCTAAGCTGACCCCTTAATAGACAGTTTTAAAAAAACAACACAGAAATAAGTGGAAATTTTTGAAAATTTAGATAAAGAGTAATTCCCTGAGTGCTTTTTCTACTCTGTCTATCTCTTTTACAACTGCCAAAGAGAACCTGTGACTGAAGAAAAAGCTGCATTTTCATTCTTTTTGAGGTAATGATGGGTGAAGTGAAGGAACATGACAGGAATGTTCACAGATCTGGCAAGCTGTGGTTTGGTTCCCCTTTCTGGGCATACCTTTTTGCTAACAGCAAAAAAGAGAAATAGCTTTGACAGAACAAAATGTTCTTCTTACAAAAGGGGTTCAAGAATTGGTTTCAGGAATAAGAGTTTTGGGGATGATGGGGAGAGGTAGGTTCTAGCTGGCAGAAGAGCTGGAGAGAAGAGTCTCCACTGGAGAGCAGGCGGCCAGATTGCAGTACCTCACCTCTGTCAACACATACTAGACACTGTAGGGAAAACAAATGTTGTAGCATATAAGGATCTTTTACTGCTCATTTAATTCACCTGGGTTTGTGGTTTCCATTCTTTTAATCTCCAAAATGTGAAGCAAATGGAAAAGAACAGAAACAGGCAACTGAAAATAAAGAGGTGTTTCCCTTGAACAAATATTACAAAAAGAGGCATTTTTGATTACATGTTGCTGGTAGCGATAATTCTGTTCTTTATTAAATCATGACTGACAAAACATTTTCTTTGTTATTTCCTTGATTCTTATTCTTCACCTGTTGGGTTATATGATTTGTATCAAACGGTGTGTATTCATTTTCAGCTCCTTGGGAGTTATTATGTTGTTCTGCCTAATGCCTGAACAAATAAACTGGCCTTTGTTCTGCTATCTTGTAAGAATAAAGACTACATTAGAAACATGTTTATACCTGTTGAGGTAATAAATTAATACAAACAGGCCAGGCCAGGCAGAGAAAAGAATTCTATTCCAAGCTGTACTCTTTTCTCTAGTAGCTATTTAAACTTGCCTTGCGAAAATAAAGTTTGTTTATTTGAGAACACTTCTACAACCATTTCCAATTACAACACTTTCACGTGTTTTGCATGTGGACAAAAAGATTTATTACACAAAGAAAAGCCAGAGAAAGATGGTGGGAACTAAATACTGTATTTGCATGTTGTGAGCAGTATGCCAGATGCTTTTTGAACAGCAAGGATATCAAAGTCCTTGTTCTGAAAAGCATTCAGTCCAAATAAACATATAAATGCATTCTAAGATGTACAAAGAAAGATTTGATCCTCCTTCATTTTATGATTTCCAAGGGAGAAATGGAGTCAAATTTCACATCGGATTATGCCAAAGCACCCTAACTCAGCCGAAAGATTTCGTTAGTGTTTTCAGAAGTAAAGAGGATGGATTTATGCTGCAGCAAACAAAAAAAATACTGCAGATTTTACGAGCACAATCTGTACGTGTTAAGAGTCTTTTTTGTGTGGTAAAGATCCAACTTTGCTGTACTTAAATCCTCCGTGTCTTTTATTTAAATTATGTGGAATATGATCTGTCTTGATACTCTCCAAATACATGAGCTAATCTTTCCATTTTCCTGTGAAAAACTAAGGGTGTTTTTACAATTTCTACATAATGTCATCTATAGTTTTGCAGAGAATTAAATCCCTCTCCTCTTAGAGTAGAAAAAAAAACCTGAAAATTATTACGGGAAATATTGTACTTACAACATCTTTTTAAACTATTCCAAAACTTCCATCCTGTTATTAATGACCCATACCTACAGACTTACACGTAGAGTTACAAAGAAACCCATTTTAAATTCTGCAATAAAATTAGAGATAAAGATACATAGCAGATTATCTGTTTTAATGTTGAATACTGAAAATATATCTATATATATCTGTATATAAGTATATACATATATACATACACACTCATGCATACACTGGTACGCCTTCCTGTCAGATACAGAATTTAATTTGGTTGAACTGATTAAAGAAGGTTCCAAATAAGCAGCTGTAGAGCTATCCATTGGTCCAGTGAGGCTAGAAATCTCTAGCAGCACATCTATTGATACAACACGAAAAAGACTGGATTATCTAGAACACCTGCTATTACCACAAAAAGCACAGACCTCAAAATGTCTATACTGCAGATTTTTGCCAGTACCATTTTTACATGATCAAGTTCTTTTTAGCTGCCTGAACCCCATTTTTTCTCTACTTAATTATCTTTGTTTTTATTGTTTAGGAGTAATCTGATTTAGTTTACTGAGTGAGATTGTTTCCTGTGAACCTCTCTTTTTTTCCCCCAGTTATTCTACACGTCCTCCCTCCCTATTCCATGCAATTCTTTCAAGGTTTCTTGCCACACTTTCAGTTTTGAAGGATGGAAATGGAAGAATGGCCACGCAGGGAGTCATCATTGAGCTGACCTGTGTTCATATCAATGTAGTTATAAACTGACTGATAGATTGCCAAAAGTTAGTTTCAATTATGTTAAGCTTGACTGAAACTGGCTGCCAGGTTCAAAACCTGTATTTGGCCAGAGGGAGAGAGACTGGGAGTGCAACCACAAAAGCAAAATTATTTTAGAAAGCAGGCGAATGAAAGTGCCCAAGTTTGGCTCAGATCCATGTGGTTTTTAAAATCTTCATTTGCATCTCCTCAACGGAAACAGATTAAGTTTCATCAGATAGCTTTCCAGAGAGTGTTCCTATCTTCTCCATGGCAGCAAACACTAATCAGCAATTCTTGTTACTACTGGCTATTAGCACAAAAGCCGGGGGTAAGCAGAGTTTTTGTTACGATTTTTCTTGTAAATCTGCAGCTTGAGAAGGGGGAAGCCCAGGGAGCAACAACAAGGCCATAGGAAAAGAAGAAGATAATAGGCTTAGAAGCAGAACCATGTTGAAGTCACTGAGCAGGGCATTCGAATTTGGAGACTTGTGGAGACTAACAGGTCTGTAAAGAATATAAAGAAAGTAAAGATTTGTGGAGTAAAGCACTAAGAACCTCTAAAATGCCAGATTTTAGTTGCATATGAAATACTTCTGTCTACACATGCAGTATGATAGCCGATGTTCAAAGCATAGCTCACATGAAAGTTAGCTGCAGATTTTGTTATTTAGCCTTTTGGTAAACTCCAAATGTCAATACATTAAAGTTGTTACCAAATGTTACCAAAAAAAAAAAGGAAAAGCATAATGAAAAGCAAATATTACCAAGAAAAAGAAAGGCATAATTACTGACCATCAGCATGTTAGATTGAAATGACGTGACCAGCCCTAGAAATGCTTGAGCAACAACAGACAATCCACTACTGTACTCTGCATTCAATTGATTCTAGCCTGGTAGCATCCCTTCTCTTCCTTCAGTTCCCCTTCGTTCTTTATACTTTTTATGTAAGCTGTGTACACGGCACATGCAAATAAATCAGAGGAATTTACAGGCAAGTCACTTCTAAAGCTCTGAATCATTCCAAAGAATGGATGTTCCATCCACAGAGTAAACCAGCCCTACGCTTGGATTTAAATAGGATTTTGGTTGTGATATGTAAAATTAATTTTCATCTTTGAGACAAGACAGTGACAATACTGTTTTTTAAAAAGGTGACAGGATTTGTAGATGCTGGAGAAACCAAAAATTCTTCATGTTCATGAAGATGTCCTTATGCCTAGTTGAATGCCTGCGTTTTAAAATAAATCCTGTACACATACTAGCACTAATATTTGTATCTACAGATTCATGGGCCAGATTGCCTTCTCATTTACATCTCATAAAACTCCTGGTTGCAGAGGAATTATTCTAGATTTATATATGCAGAGATGAGAAGCAAAAATCTGCCCATCTCTTTTAACTTGGACTGATTTGCGAAAAGATTAACTACATAAATCGTCTTAATAAAATACTTAAACGATATTAGGTTCAAAGTCTGCTGGTCTGACCTTCATGACAACGGATTTCAGGGAATACCACCACCCGTGCCAAGTGTACCAAACGATCCCGTTGTCCGTCTTTGCAGTATAGGGGCCTTTGTAGTATAAACCGTTCAAGTTGGCAGAGTGACACCTGGTGGAAAAGCAAAGGAAAACATAAATAAGGCCTCCTGTCCAAAAGTTGCAAGCCTTTCTAGCTTCTGTGCACCTCAAAAATGTTGCCATGTTGGTAACAGCCCAGTTTGACGGCTCCAAAAATTTGCATTTGTGGATTTCAGTGCAGCTGAACAGTGATTGTTTAATGAGGGCACAATTGCTCTGAGCTTCTTTGAAACAGAAGTTCCTTGAGTTTTGCCTGCTAACCTGTTTCAGGGGAGAAGTATTCCAGAGTTGTTCAGGCCACGTGTGGCAGCGGGGTACACCCCAAGCAAAGCCCTGGGAAAGAAACTCCATTCTACTTTTTTGTGGGTCTGGAGTAGCCCCTCTTAAGTTTTGCAGTTACCCCACATGGTGTTTCTCACATGGTTTTTATGACAAAGCCTGAAGACCACCATCAGTTTGCCTATTCAGCTGGGGACTTCTATTTACAAACAGATGAAATCTGACAGCTAATTAAACGTATGTATACCAATTCACTGGATCTGGCATTTTATTTGACTATACAAAGTACTTCTTTTCTGGTTTTTGGTCCTTTTAACATACTGAAGCAGAAATGCTGTTGCAGTTTACCAAATACAGTAGTTCAAACAAACAAATAAACAAACAAAAAACCCTTGCAAAACTCAAAGGCTTGAATAGGTAGCAGCACAACTTGATACTCCTTTGGTTTCTGCAAGAAAGAAGTTTAGATCCTTATGCGACCGTATGGAGAGCAAAATGGTTGTTTCTTCTGCAGCACATTGTAATGAACCAGCTTGGTTTATCTGCCAATTCAGTATTTTGTTGTAAGTACTGTTAATATCTAGCTGTTGAACACCATGATGGACTTCAATAGCAGACTTCAGAAAACACTCAAATACAAAACAGTCCAAATGAACCTTATGGATATTATTACTGGCAAATCTTAAGTCTTGTTGGCTTTGCTTACACTTCTTTAACAACCGTTTTTGAGAACTGAAATAAAAACTGTAATCAAAGCCTCATAGGAAAATTCTTATATATATACGCTTATTCGTTGCTTACAATTTTCAAGCTCAGTTTTGGTAATGTGTTAGCTGAAAGATTATAAACTGCAGATATGAAAAGTGACCTTGTTTTTGAGAATGACAAACTTGTATCAGAGCTGACATAATCTTTTTAGCCATACGGATTCTGCGTTGAGCCAGCAATCTGTCTACTTTGAATCAAAACACAGATTTCATGAGAGGAATCATAATTGCTAAGAGATATCTAGATCTTTTACTTCCTTTGATGGAAGCCAGCCAAACGTGATTTTGTCAACAGCAACATGTGCCAGTAACAACTCTTAATTAGTGCTGGGCGGCACTAATAGCAAAAATACACAGTATTCTGTAACGGACCGCATGCTGTCTGAAGTTACCGGACATACTAAAGAAACAACTGGTATGTGATTATTGATACGATATTCTGAAGCAACACTCATTATTCACAAGTCAATAAACACCTTAAAGTTAGCCTGTGTTCCTCCTTCCTTTCTTTTTTAAAGTAAAAAACTGCACTGCAATAGTTTCAAAAGTACAGTCAACTCTCAATTATCCGTGGACATTTTCTCTGAATTATATGTTAACTTTATGACAGATGCAGAGAGATGGAGCTGGGTCCCTGAAGAACTCTTTGAATTCTGCCTGGACTCACAGGCTCCAGTAGGTCCCCACATGGATGTAGCTATGCTGTCCCCAGGGTGACTGGAGAGGCAGGAAGGCCAGGTTTGTGAGATCTGTGGCCCCAACTTGATGCTGGGCAGATTCCCTGTGATCACTCATGCCTGCTGTAACTGAAACTGGGAGTGCTGGGGGGGGGAATAAGCTCTTCTTTCACCAGTTATGAACCTTCTGACATTCACAAGGCCCTGGATGCAGGAATAACCTGAATGTAGTACCAGAGTGAACCCAGCTCTGTGGATTGGCATCCAAGCTGGAAAATCCCTTCTAGAGCTTTGCTTACAAAAGAATTCAGAGAGGCCATTTTTCTGTACAAGCCCCAGACGACAAGGGCTGAGCTGGAGCAAGACCAGTGGCTTTAAACTAGATCTGCGCTACTTCCACGTGGCCTCACTTGTGTCACGTCCCTTGGTATTCATATTATCTGGGCTCTTCTGTATTTCATTAGTCCGGATAGCACAGAGCTGGCTATAAAACATTCCTTCATAGCTGGGAGCTCCTATATAAACCAGCCAAGAGCACTAATTCCTTCTGTGTTTGCTAATCTGTGCATGACAAATACGTGTTCTGAGTGCTTTCCTGTCGCTGCCAGTACTGTTCTTTTGGGTAGGATTTAAGGATACCGAAATTTTCTAGTATTTTGCAGCCTTCCGTTTTATGTTAGGCTTAACCTAATGGAAGTCAGTAGCAGGGCAGTGGAATAACACTATTAGTAACTCATTTTCATTATCCAGATAGACTGTGACTTTAAGAGCACGAGCTACGCAGCCATAATAGGAAGTAGCCTGGTGGGAGTCAGCTATCTTTAGTAGTTATGTAGCACCAACTACAAGGTATTAATAACTGTCCAGTTCTGCCCTACAGCTATTTCTGCAAAGGGGTCATTCTTTTGTCCATACCAGTCCAATATTAAAAAAATACATACAATTTTAAAAGACAAAAAATTTATTCAATGGACTAAAAGTGAGTGATGATTCACTCTTAATGAACCCCATGGTATGGTGTCAGAGTTCTATGCTACTTGAGGTCTAGATATTCCTCTAAATCCACAGAAGTTCGGATTTTATTGGAAAAGGATCTCCAATACAGTCAGCTTTCCCTTTTATATCTTAGCTTTCGTGACAACTGCAAAAAAATTTTGTCTACGTGTGATTTTTTCCCCTATGTCTCAAACATTCTGCTGACCCACAGAAAATACATTAAAGTGTATTAAAAAGAGTAATTAATTGTGAAACATTGAGTTAATAGCACATCATACCAGCTAAGGAGGTCACAGACTACTTATGGAAATGGAATTTGGAAAATGAGGAGTTAAAAAACAGAGACAAAGGATGACACAACAAAGAGAAACAATGGAGTTGATCCAGCCTGGCAGCTCTTGCCAAGTGAACTGAGATCACAGCGAGGGAGAAGTCTGCTTCCCTGAGTTGTATTTTAAACCTCTCGATTACACAGCTAGACTGCATAGTTTCTCTTCACGGCTATATTTATCTAATTAATTAAGGGAACGAACTTCGCTGCCCCAGACAGTGCTAAGGCTACCAGTTTTATCCTTTCCTTTTGAATGGGTATTTTGTATGCAAGTAGGATTTTAAAATTCTTTTACTGATCCCTATTTAAAAAAAATCTTCCTCCCAGACCAGCCAAGCTCACTAACAGAAACTGAGTGGACACATTCCCATCCTGATATAAAAGGAATAACAAGAGTGAGATGCTGTGAACTGAAGTGAAAAAAAAATGAGCCTTAACAATCCAGCACTAGCTTAACTTGTCAGATACTCCGCAGTACTGCCACATCTGGTCTGGTGCAAGGCAGGAGAAATGCAAGAATGAAGCACAACAGGGATACATCTGCAAACTCCACATGACCTACTTGTGTAAAAACTGGTTACCTTAAAGGGGCAGAATTATCTTCTCCTTAGCGTCTGACAGCAAAGATGATGGAAGCCTATGGAAAACACCATTATCACAGACTCTGCGGTAGGTGCTGTCCCTCCTAAGGTGAGTCTCAGTCCTACCAGCACTGAGATCTCTGGTAGGGATCAAGGACAGATTGCAAATATATAAAAAAATGCCAATGCTATCTTCTACCATACGTTATTATTGCATGAACACGCGTGAAGCAGAATAGTTGACAAAACTGATATGAAGTCAGAATACCTGTTAAACCACCAGCCGGCCTTTTCCTCTTCGGCACAGTTCCCTTCATAGTTGTCATTATCCCTGTCTCTAGTGCTGAATTTCATTCCTCGATGATCAGCCCACCATTGTACCTCGGGATGAAATCCGCCGGTGAGGGAGTCACCAGCTGTACCAGAGTATTCACCACAGTTCATCTCGTAAGAATGCTAATGAAAAACGTGAAAAAGGAAAAAAAAAATATATAAATTCCAATATGTCTTTAATCTTTAGCATGTCAGAGAGTGAAACCACAAAGAGGAAACTAATCTGTTCCATTTGCTACTATTTTTATGCTCAGAAATGTCATGCCACTTAAACACTGTGAACTAGATAATGAGCTTAGCAGTGGTAAAACTTGTCAATAACCTTATGCATAAATGACATAATAAAAAGGTGATTAGAGTTAGCTTGCAGTGTGTATTAACGAATCAGAACATCGTGGACCGTTATTGTTGGAAATATCAACAAAAATAGAAAAACTGCTTTTATCCATGGCTGCTAAACCAAATGATTCACTCATCTTACAGAAAGTGGGAAACTGATGTATCAATGTCAACTACTGTTATGACATATTTGAAAATTCCAAGCATTTGTAAGAAAGAAAATATGGTAAGAAGGTTCTACACAAACATTTATGAAAATTAGGGAACCCGTATGTTTACTGTCTGTCTGTCTACAGAATTCATATTCATTAAAACCTCTAGTCATTATTTAATGTTTTATTACCTCTTCGCTTGCAACTCGGAAACTTGCATATTGTGCAAAACGCCGTTCTCCTTCAAAATCAGTTAGATCGATTCTTAAAGTATAGTTCCCTTAAGAAATAACAACACAAATTATTTTGGTTAAAACAGCCTACCTCACTACTTTTCAGAACAGAGTATTATAGTAGAAGATTAAAATGCTAACCATGTTTTTATCATGAATCTTATCTCTATCGTCACAGCATATTTTATGGGGTTTTATCTTCTTTCTTTATGCATATTAAAGCACATCTTGCTATTCTTTGTCTTTATTCACCTGATTCAGCTTGGAAAATTTTAGAATTATTCCAATACAGATTTTCAAGTGTAGATAAAAAAAAAAAATAAAAAAAATAAATGGCCTTATGGGCTTTACATTTTAGTAGGGTGTTTGAGGTGGTAATGAAAGGATAGTGAAAATCAATCAATAAGCAGACACCCAGGAAAATTAGATTTTTATACTCTGAAGAAAAAACAGTTACACTAGGACCACATCCTAGTGGCATTGATTTCCACATGAATTAGCTGACTGAGTCAATGGGTAAGTTGTGTGCATGCAGCATGCTACAGCAAAGCAGAAGTTACCGTGGACTGAGTGACTATTAGAAAGATGGAAACAGCTTTCTAAGACTAGCCTAATCAACAGGACAGGCCTCGATTTACCTCCGTGTGGCCTATGCAGCCACATAAAGCCCTGATTAACTGAATTGTTACATCACTGTTAGTGATGCTGACTAAGAAAAGGGTAGAAACAATTGTTTTGAGGTATCTTAAGGCATCTTAAAACTCCTATCTATTCTTCCCCGTTTTGCAGGGGCTCCCTGCGTGCCATCAGGCCCATGACAGTTTGGAACCTTTTGCTAGAAAACATATATTCAAGTGTGTTTTGCTCTGAAACTTGGAGAATTCCACATGGATTAAAAGCAGTTATGCTAACAAAAAGGGTAACACAAGATGGCCTGGAAAGAGTAAAGAAACAGAAACAACAGAAGGCTAATGTTACAATACAAATCCTACCTTGATTAGTCAAATAATGAAGGTTTTTATTTCCAAGCCAATATTCACCATTTGTCGAAACAAAATTTCCAAAGCCTTCTTCATAGTCAGTCCAGACTCTGAAAAGAGTATGAATTACTAATTTATCAAAAAAACAAGGTTGCTTGGATGTCCATTTTATCGTACAATTATAGATCACAGAATAATTCAAATTGGAAAGAACCTCAAGCGGTAGTCTAGTCCCATGCCCATGTTATTTAACATTTTAGACTTTATTCTCTTATTTACATTGTTGATCTTCACAGAATTATTTCTGTTTCTCACATGTGAAAGGCTGGATCCCACACTACACTGGTCACTGAATCCCAGTGCAAAGAGTAGTGCTAAGGGGTACATTCAAGGTGGTTTAAAATTAACGGATTTTCAGACCAGAAGAAAACCCATTAGCTCAGTCCAATCACTGGTATAGCACAATTTACCTGAAGTGAAAACATTTTTCCTGCCTAAATCCAGGGGATCTAACTGAGTGTGTAGGTGTATCACAAGTACTGTTTCTTTATTTTTTTAAATTTTTTAATTAATTTTTAAATTGTTTTTTATAATTTTCTGTGATTTGATTAAGCTGTGACACTCCTGCAGCCGGATCTATAATTTTGTAAATTGAGGTATCAGCTGGCTGTTTCCGGCTTGTTTTATTGACTGATTCTAACAAGTTTTGAACTTGTACTGGTGCATAGTTTCAAGAATTAATGTGTATACTGAAAGTATTGAATATTTTCCCTGTCTGCAGTGGCTTTTAAACACATTCTCAGTGGTTTTGGTTTCATGACATGTTCTAATGGGGACAAAAATACAATCTATTTCCTTGATGAGAAGCAGCCATCCTTCAACCAATGGGTGAAAGTATCAGGCTGTGGATGGGCAGCCAAAAGAGGAAGCAGCCTCTGTGACTTAAGTCGTTGGTAGTCTCTGGCAAGGAAGAAAAGAGGGTGCTGTGTGTTGGCAACAATTGTCAATGGCTGCAGATTGCTCCTGTAGCTTGTCTGAACATATTTTATAAACTAAAAATAGCAAACTTTCCGCGGCTGGACTGCAGTTTTTCATCCTCTCTGGGGATTGCTTCTCAATTTCATAAGGGTGTTGTAAAGTTTGTTACAGTAATTGTAAACGCAGGTAAGACACAAATCCACAGAAGGATGAAGATATGTGAAAAGCAAATTGGACAAAGTGAAGATTCTAAAAGCCTTCTTGTTCCTTCTAATATCTGTAAATATTTGTGGGTTTTTATATTCACATTTCACAGCACCAAAAGTTTCACTTCTGGACATTTCTCCAAAGTGCTTGAGTCTTGGCAAAGGCGAGGAGGTTAGGTGTCCACAAATCAATTTCTCACCCATCTTCTCTTTCTTGGAGGATACCAGAGCTTGGGTCTGAGCTAATGTGTTTTCTTCTGAGCTTCAAATTGCTCTGTGGAGGATTCTTCTCATACTTGTTTGCTGATGGTATTGCAGTTCAAGCAGATTGCTTACATTTTTACTTTTTTAGATGTTTAATATTTGCAAAAGACAAGATAGTCCTCTACTGGTCATTAAGGGTTCTTGCTCCAACAATTGTTAATGCATTTGACATTGAAGTGTCCTCATGTAAAATGCACAAGCTGTCAGAAAAAGACTAGAAGAGATGTCTCGCAGAAGAGAGACAGAGCTAGAGGTGGTATCTCATCTGAGGGCTGTCCCACAGAATAATCGTTCCTCCCTTTTATTTAACAGCTTATTCATATAAGCTTTAACTTAGCTCCATCTGATTTAATGTTTCTTCACTTTGTTTCCAATTCTAATGCCTACATCTACGTTTTTGTTTTTTGTTTTTTTTTAAAGGTTGGACTCAACGATCTCAGAGGTCCGTTCCCACCATGGTGATTCTGTGATGGAGGACTGTACCTACCTATCAAAATTCTGGCTGCCATCAGAACGTCTCTGAAAAACAGTCCAGCCACCCCCTTCAGACATGTCACAGAAGGCAAGGAATTCAGTAGGACTCCGGAGAGGTTTCATCTTATAAAATCCACTTTGCTTATGGCCGTCATTGAAGATTTCTGCACAATCTGTTCATAAAACATGCATTGGACAGTTTTTTTCAGTACTAAAATTACTGGCAAAATCAGAAATCAAGTCAATATCAGAAAGCAAGTCATGTCATAGAAGAGGTACATATGAACCAGGCTAATGCAAAGGAAATACCACTGTAAACATATTTTTATTACTTTTGCACATTTACCTGTATTTGTGTTGGTTTAAAACTTTATTGAGCTGTAATTATTTTGACATTTCTTTAAAATAATCTTCTCTCCACCATAAAATACTATCATTTTTGGTTTCATTCGACTAGCTGGTTTAAGTGGTGTCACTTTTCATTTACAAGGGCATAAACCACATTAGAATCCTGTTACAATAATATAAATTCTCTACATAGAAAACACACAATAACCTTTAAAAACAAACATGCAGTTCTATGTCCAGAAAGTCCACAGGAGAACTGCCAAAAACAAGAGTATAGAACCACTAGTGTTATAAAAGGGGAACAATTTCTGGATCTGATATTCTTGTCCCTTGTAGCAAAGAGGTGCAAAAATTTATAGAAGACTACCCTCAAAAAGTGCAATGTATGTGTAAAATGATACCATTTTGGCTTGATGCCGCTTACAATCTGGTCTCCATTGGTGCTGATGACTGATCAGCATTTGCAGCAATGACAAAACTCAGAGCTCGTGAAAATATAACAGCAATGTAGTTGTATAATCTTATCTTTTTTCCTCTAGGAGTTAAGAATTGAAAGGAGTTCTTTGTTTAGATGTAATCTACCATCAAGCAGTCATGCAGGAAAGACGTATAATTTTCAACATTTCTGTTTTTCCTGGCGAAGGTAGGGCTGATTAACTGCAAGATTTTCCCTGAAAAATTTATGAACATGTTGGCTGAACTTCCAGGCCAGCTCAGAACTTTCTGAATTATTATATTTCTTCTCAGTGAAAGTGTCAGTGAAGATTAGACATAGAAAATAAACACTTTATACTGAGAAAAAATAGCTATGCCAGGATTTGAATAAACTCTAATAAAAACCATGATTTAAATAACAGCTAAGTTGTCTTTCTAGAGAACGTTTGATTTGCTTATAGAAAATAGCTTTTCTTGTCCACTGTTTTCTTAGTACGTTAGCAAAGCACTTCATATTTTAATTTTTAGCAGGTGTATATAGTGTAGAATTCTCCCTCACTATCTAACCCCAAATCATCCAGCTCTGTTCACGCTAAAATGCTACAGCAGCTTGAGTGAAATAATGCATTACCAACAGGGAAAAGCATTTTCCAAGCTATAAGGAAAGTGAAAAAATAATCACCAGAAACTGGAACAACCTATATCTGTTATTTAGAATCCCATTTTAAGATCAAAAACTGAGGCATATGCTAAGAAAGGACAAATAGCTCTCAGCAAAATGTGGTTTTAGTAATGTTTTCCAGTTAGAAATGAGTCAGCCAAAAAAATAAAAAAAAGTATTCCAGGATGCTGAATACATAAATAAACATACAGATAAAATTTAAAGTCAAGCTTACAACGGCTTTTAATTTCATTTCAATGGTGCTTTATTGTATTTGATGCCTTGTTATATGTTGTGATTTCTTCCAGCAGCATAAACACTACAGGTATATTCAAACAAAGCTATTAAAAATCTTAGAAGTTTAGACTCTCTAGCACTGGACAACTGGAAACAAGCATTATCCAAGAATCAGACCCCCAAATTGTATTTTCAATCCGACTCTCGTTTTGGATGGTGTTTTATTATTTTAAGAGTTTGGGCCTCACTCCAGCAGCTATGGGCTAACACACTCAGCCTTCTTCCACTGCAGAGAGATGGGATCACCACCAGAATGCTGGTGAGATTACAAAAACAACTTTAAACCAATATTTCAGAGGCTGTGATGTCCTGAGCTGAACCTAACTCAGTCAAAATGGTGCAACAAACTGAATATTATTAAAGTGAGATGCAGATGTCATTATTCCAGGCTTATGTGTATAAATATGGATGTCTCAGGGACTTTACAGATTGGGACAGAGTTGGTGTGTACTTGGAGCCCAGGTGACCCTGTCAATGTGAACTGACCCTGTGGGCTAGAACTTGTTGAGATTAGTCAAAGAAGCGTGTTTAGAAATCTGTAGCTGTTTATTAACATTTTGTAAATGTCTATTATTGGCTTTTATCTGTTGCTGACATTTATTCTGAATTTACTGCTCATTTATTGGTTTTTTGATTATGTGCTATTAATAAATCAATAAACCCTTTCAATCCTGATTTGGTTTATACCATGTAACACTAACAATTCTTCCCTGCAGAGGCAGGCCTAGGTTAAAGCTGAACACTGTGTTTTAAACAAACAATTTTCTATGAGCTTTTAAAACAATGAGTCAATGGGCCCAATTGTGCTAAAGCTTCTGGGTGTCCTTACAATGAAAGGAAATCAAAAGAATAGCTTCATTTCTAACCTGAATACTGTCTTTTTCCTCCCAAGTCAATGACACTGTTTTCATCTCCTCTGTCACTGTACTGAATCTCTTTCTTCTCTAGAAGCTGTATAATTTTTAACTGCTGCTGTTTCACACGATGTTCCAGAAGCCTCACCTGGCCCTGAAGTCGTATCTGCTCTTGAAAACAGTTCTGTAGATCCTAGAGAGGAAAACATATCTTGTGGTAAAATCAACATTTTTTTGTTGCATTTAACATGCGACACAAAAAAACAACCAAACAAACCATAAATAAAATTTAACTTGAATAAAACATTTCGGTCATGATTTGGTCTGTGGGACAGACACTATGTTGACTTCTTCTTGCTACTTCTATTTAAATGATTTTGTAAATTGCAGAGTGTCCCAAAATATACATGCTTTTCAAGGAGTCCTTCTCTTTAACGGCAATAACCACCAGCTCTCACTGCAAACAGGCAGAGGGGACTTCTAGGGAAAAACATGATACTACAGGCCTTATCATAAAGATTGCTTATTCTGTATCACCTGCCATGTACAGAGATTTATTATCCAGTGAGGTCTGCTATTAACATTGTGAAGGCTCTAAAATTCCAGAGTTTTAAAGAAACACAGTCCACACTGATACACATTGTGCATTTATCAAATGCTTTTAGATTACACACTTCTTATAACAAGACCCTTAACATTGCCAAGATAAATATTGTAAAGTTTCAAGCTCATTTTTGGCATGCTAAAATAAGCAGTCCCTAAGAAGCTGCGCATATGTGTGAAAAGGAAAAGTTAAAAACTTCAAGTCAATACTGTGAGGTGACTTGGACACTTAATTTTGCCATGCAGAGTGGGTGAGGAATGCAGCGATTCTGATATGGTGATACAAGCGCTCATTTCACCCCGGTGCAAATAGGGATATGTGACAAGAGAGCTGGAATAACTTTTCCAAATCCTGACATGCTGAATGTACGCACAGCAATAAATAATTGGTTTTAGATTAATGACTATGGTAAAATAGCCAAAGTGAACAGAACCAAACCTAGCGAGCTTAAATTAAAACAGCCTGTACGGTTTCAAATAGATATTAAAGAAATTTGATTTCAAAAAAAGGCTTTGGGGTTTTATGATACGTTTTACCAACGTGACATGAGGTTTTGCATCAGTAATATTGTGTCTGCAATTTTATACGAGCAAACACGAGTTTAGTAGCTATGGTGCTTGCATGAGAGGAGAACTAGCACTGTAAAGGCAAAACCAGAGGGCAACCTTTTGGAAATCTGATATGCAAGATCGAATATGCGGTAGTTCTAAATTGGGGCAGCCTTATTCACAGGGCAACATTATTTACATAAGCTAAGGATGTAGACCTGTAACAGTTGCTGATATCATATGGAAGAGCTGATACCTTAGAACATTGCCCTCTTACAGTGAACTACAGAGAGAGATCCAAGTAGCACACGGATGTGCACCTCCAGTGCCATCCACATACTTCCCTTTGGATCAGGTTCAGGCTTCACCTATTTTCCATGAACACTCCCACCAAAATGTTTCTTGCCACTTTCTTGCTGCAGTGATTATTTTTTTTCCTTCTATCTGAAAAGCTGGTACCATTCTGTAAGTTCATATTGCAGCACAAACACAGTTCTGGTGAGATTGACTTCCTTGCAGTACCATTGACCACAACTCCAAGAATAGACATGCTGAATTAAATTAATAGTATTAATTAGAATCTGCATGTTATGACTCTAGAACATATAGAATTTTTTTCATAATTAATTTGTGGTACTAGTTAAAAAGCAGAGGAACTTCTGCAACTGTCAAGGAACGTTCATATAAACCGTGTCATGACTACAACCTGTTATTTCAGATAGAAAAGTGTTGCAAGCCCCTTTGCTTTTTCACCGGAGAGGACGCAATTCACTTTCCAAAATTATAAACATTTCAACACTGAAAAAAATGGATAATCAGACTTTGCAGAACAATCCTGAACGCAGGCCTGTGCTTTAAGTATTTCTGATTTAATTCATACTCAACTGCAATCTGATATATATGGTGGAATAAAAGAATGGGGAATACACATGTTGGCAGGGCCGGGCAGTTGGTCAGTCACCCTCTGGCTTTGGGCTGCCCTGACAGCCGTTGTGTCTGCAGCCTCCAGCCACCTGGAGTAGCCTGCTGGCTACTAGGTCCTGAGAAGCCATGAAGATGTTAGACCACAAGGAGGAGCCGTACAGTAAGAGGCATGTTTACCAAAGGCATTTTCAGAAGAGTAATCAAAGCAGCCAATGACCTCATATCCCTAGAGTCCTATCTTATTTGAAAATACTCCCTTGGAAATCTTTTTCAGTTGTTGATGGCTATACAAGATCCCTAGCACACCCTCCTTTTTTTCTAGCAGGAAATGAGAGAAGAAAATACTTAAAATACATCCACATACAGAGGCGAACTTGCTACAGTGGCTTAGAGGGATGTTATTTGAGCATAAACCCTGGTTCATGTGTGAAATACTGAGTATTACAAAGAAAGGATGTGCTATTATGCAGTCTTTCTAGGGTGGTTGTCTCAACTTGTATCTGCAGCTTCATATAAACCCTTCACAAAAGCTGGGTTAAATTGGGAAATTCAGAAGAGGCTTCCTTGGCAGGTCTCTGCAAATTCTCACACTAGTTCTGAGTACATACAGAAAATTATGGAGAACCAGAAAGCTGCATAGATGGGTTGAGAAAGAGGAAATAAATAATGAAAAAATATATTTCCAGGCTCACCCTGACAAACAAATGCTAACTGTAGAAGTAAAGCTGTCAAAAAAACCCATGTCAACAGTTAGACCAAATATTAATCCCAATCATATTAAGAGTGATAAAGGAGCCACCATGCTACACTTACCAGTCCTACTGCAGCCTTTATTTATTGAGAAGGTTGTCCTGTATCAGTCTTTCAGTACTGACAACTTTGGAAAACATTTAAAGTACCTTAGGAAAGACCTGAGAGATCCCGGAAATGGTGGCCCCTGTCACCAGACTCTTGGAATTTCACAGGGGAGACCTGAAGGTGGGCAGAGTCTTTAACACGTGGCAAGGTCTGGGCCACAAAGAGCTACTTTCAGTTCTGGAGAGAGCACGAGTCTGCACGTTTGAGGAGAGGCAGCTACAGGCAGCCAAGTGCATTTCTTCCAGGTGTAGTGAAAATGCATCTGTCACTCCACCTACTCATACTGCTAAAAGGCATTCTCCTGCCATGATTAAATTATATAGCAAAAGCACAGAACTTCTCAAAAAATATTACTGTACCTTAGAAAACTTGGTATCTAAGTTCAGTAGGACACTACTTCATATACCACCATAAAAGGTCCTTTTCTTTAAATCAAATAATCACGAGTCTGCAACAGGCTAGGTCTCTAAGTGCTATTCTTAACTTTGCATTTTAAAGTGATCTTTTCTTTTTGTTTACTTAAAAATTTGGAACTAACTCATGAAAATGAAAAACTAACACCGAGCTGATTCTCATCTGCTGTGCAGACAAGACACTCATTATGGGGTGAACAGTAATATAAGTGCTTTACATGTAGCAATTTCCTGATGAAATGGATTTAAGCTCACAGTGCTGGTAAATAGTAAGTGGCAGCCAAGAAATCACCAGCCACACTGAACAACTACACTGTAAGAAAGAAATGACTGAGCAGAAACAAGAGCTTTGAAAGCAACCTTCAGAGGAAAAGTACTGCTTTCTGATACTTTTCTTTCTCTCCCTGACTCCAGCCTTCTCATTGACATCTCTTTCTGCCAACTCCAGACAAATCCCATTACACTTTGCTGCTGGACAGCAAAAACACAATTCTCATATTTGGAATTCCACACCTGTTTTTCCCATGGGACAATCACAAGTTAGCTGTGTAACTGCAGGGTGGATCAATGTGGCTTTTAGATCTGCAGGTTACCAGACTGTCCTCTTACTGTACTGCTACACGTTTTTTATGGGATTACTCTTTTAAAATCATTGGAGAGAAACCAGTGCACTTCTAGAGTAATATAGAAGCAAAATGTAACTTAGTGTTGTTTGAGTCAGCAGCTCTAACATATTGTTATTCCTTTTGTTAGTTACGGTTTAACCACAGTTAAACTATTATAATGCTGAAATACTCAAAAAAGTATGAATTTGAGTGGTGCTGTCTCCAGCGGTGCCCACTGGTTGAAACCAGACTGAACGTAACCTGTTGCGTTTGTTTCAGTGAAGCAACTGTTTGTACTACACATTGAGAAGCAATTACTTAACAACTGCTGACAGCTCTGCTCTTGCACGCGTGGTCCCGCATTTAACCAGCTGCTGCAATTAACGTGCATTCACTGTCTTTATTGCGTTATTGTGTGAATTATTTAGCAGCTCGTGAGCTTCCGTTAAAACTGATGCTATGAATTAGGCTCAGAATACATTATGAAAATTATAAAAATACACAGTTTTCACTTACGATGTAATTTCCTATATTGTAAGAAATTTTCAGAATGTTCCCACTTTTTAGTCACAGGGCCAGCTAAAGCCCATAGTATTCCAAACGAAAAATCAGAAGAAAGCAAATGCATTTCACTTTAATGCCTTTTTCTCAGTAGGCTTCTATAAGAATTAGTAATTATTTCTCTCTACGGAGCAGAAGTGATTAGGGAGGCAGGTGCTTCCTATTCTGCACCTGTAGAGCTACTCATCTGAACAAAAGGCTTCCATAAGACAACGTAAGCCCCAAACAATGATGCTCACCTAGTTGTAAATTCATCAACCACTTCCACCTAAGCAATTATGAATCAACAACTCAATCTCCCAGGTCCCTGCTCGTTAGGACCTGAATATCAAACTAGGAAGGACAGCCAAGACAGGCAGTACAGGACCGGTGAGGTTAGATGTATTTTAAGCAGTGGAGTAAGTGCGATTGTGTTAGGGTTTTTGTTGGAGGGGCAGAAGGTTTTGGGAGCAAGAAGTGAAGGAGATTTGGTCATTGTTTCTGAGTGTGAATTATAAGAAAATAACATGGGAACAAGTAAGAATATGAAGCTGCAGATCTTATTTGAGAAGAATTTGTATGGCAAGTGGGCAAGGTAGAAAAAGATAGGAACATTCTTCATCCTGAGTGTCAATAACCAGAAATACTACTGCTGAAGCCACCGCTGTAGGAGTTCCAGGGTTTTCCTCTCTGTAGGTATGCTGCTCAAAACTCAAGGTGTTATTCTGAGTTAGCGTTACCCCTGAACGGGAGCATAAATGTCTTATCTGCCTTCTATACAATGTGCCTGTTAATGCATCATACAATACCTTTTTTAGTGAAGATGTTCTATCACCTCCTACTTTGTGTCAGATCTAGTAACAAACTGACTAGATTACTTTCGTCAGTGCTATTACCCAGTCATTGTCTTCTATTGTATATTTGTGCATTTGTTTCCTCTTTCTTTACCCAAATCTCCTCCCCACTGAACACTGTTGGAGGTTATTTTCCCACTCTTTCAGTTTTGTTCTGCATTCTAATCTTTTCCATCAAAGGTTCTGCCCTCCCATGTAGCTGAGATGATACACTGAAAGCGCTCTGGAGGACAAGGAATGAAATATTTAGAAGAAACTCTTTAGGCAAATTTAATTACTGGAACTTACAGAGCTGCCAATGGCATCCATCAAGCTAGTGGCAAGGACAAAATCAATCATTATCAAAATCTTCATTCTTTGGAAGCTGTGAAGTAGAGGAACAAATGAAATACTAGTTAACTTAAGCATTAAAACTAAATATTTAGACCTGAGATTAAATTTTATTCAAAATAATCTATTTAACTAGAATTATTTTCTTACAGGTTGTAAATATAATGTGTATTTAGGTTTCATTACAAATGTCTGAAATAGTCTGATCAAGTACAACTCCAAAACCCAGCAAAACCAGAATTTATCCTTTCAGGCCACTTCGTATCAGAGCTCTTAGGACAACTATTCAAGATTCAAACCCACGCATTCCACTGTGAAACAAGACAAAAGCAAAATAGCATTTTAAAATGCTCTGAAAAGCAGGGCAATATTCCTTGTTGGTCCTTTAAGGTTGGGAGAAAGCTCTCTATTGTAGTCAAGTAACTAAAATCTGAATTGGGCTAGTTGACCTTGAACTAAAGATTCGTGCAATTTCTGTGTGCCAGAAAAGGTAATTTTACTGTTATAGAATAATTTTTGGGAAAAATGCAAAATAGTTATCAGCTTTTATTTGAACAGTGTCAAGGATGGTATTTTTCAACCGATAGCTATGCATATTTTGTACTGTATGACCCACAACTTTTTAAATCCCATTGTTTCATATCAAAAATATTTTATATGCCAAAAGAATCACCACTGTATCTCACCGCCTTGCAAACATTACTTGATATAACTTCACCATTTTCTGTAAGGTAGATGTGTGCTTTTCAGCTCAGAGATGAGAAATCGAGGCCTCCAATTACTAAAATATTTAGATAAATTATACATGAGCCAATTTTAAATTGCTCAGTTAAACTGCTGCAAGCAATCAACTGAGGAATGCTTCTTTTTTGGTTTTTTTGTAACTGAAAATGTTTTTATTTTCCATATTCTAATGCCTGTTCAAACCAAAATATGTGTCCACTCTGCTTTTTCTACTTCTAAAACTAAATCAGCTAACTGCATGTTAAAACATTTGTGGTTAGACAAAGCATAAGACCTATAATAGAGATTAATGATTCAATGTCAGCATCTGCTTATTGAAACACCAACTTCATGGAAATTTCCTCTCATGTTTCTACAGGAATTAATATAAAACACCGGTGGAATTTTGGCAGAGCATGCTTTTTACTGTTCAAAGATAAGCAAGGTGCTTGTGTGAAGTATGTTTTTAAGTTTTTGTAAAAGTGGCCAAGTCCAACTTTATTTTCACCAATCTCTGAAAACCTCATGCATGGGTACAAATCACAGCCCAGCCAAATTTCAGGCTTTCAACACCCACCTATAACATACTTAGGATGCTTTTTTAAAATCAGTTATTTTAGTAAGCAACATTTTTTTCTGGTTTGAAAGCATCATATTTGAGCGTATAGAGTTGTGAAGCTCTAGTGTATCTGTATAAAGCTCGTCATACCCCTACTTGCACTGGACTGATGCAGACACAAGGTGTTGAGGGTACTCTGTACCCATTGACTCATGTTACAGACAGCTCAGAAGGTTTTTTTTAAGCATTTTGGACATATGCAACACCTACCATTAAGCTGTAAAGCATTATACTAAGCTGATGTCAATCTCTAAGGACTCCAAACAAATCCATTAAAAATTACCTATAAAATATTTCTTGAGTGTGAAAAACTTAGGCTAAGTTATTTCCATGCCATAAAATTTCTGAATTTTAAGTTGTAAATTGTTCTTCATGCTAACTAAATCAAAGTTACATAATTTGAATTAGAAGCTTGACCATAATTCAACGCAGAAAGTTCTGCTGCTGTTTGAAGTGGTGAATTCTATGAATTTCAGGCTTAAAAAAAGGAGGCAGGGGAGCGAGCATCTGCAAGAATTGCCTGGCATTGAATTCTGTTAATTTAGACTTCAGAGGTTTCTGCTGTGATAAAATATACACTTTCACCTTACGACAGTATTAATTATGGCTATTGCAGCCTGTACTGTTTTGAAAGCAGCTGTTGCCATCTGTTGCAATGACACCGTCTGTGAGAGGAGTGGCCAATGAGTAAATTAGTTATCTGGACAACCTGCAAATGATCGATCTCTGATAATTGCTGTCCCGACTCCATGCATATCTTAAATATGTTTTCTAGGAGAGAGGGAACTATATTTTTTTCACTGGAAGAATCATATTTAACTGTTACGCTTCATTCTCTGTTATTTTCATTATAAAAACACACTGTTCTCCCTTGTGTTAATCTTCAAACTCTTCTATCGTGATTTCACTGACTGTGAATGCCTGAATACTGCAATCAATCTTAAAAGGGTTACACAGCTTTACAACTACAGTATTCTTATTTAAAAAAAAACAACCTACAAACTATCAAGTTAAACTTACATACTGTTCACAGAAACTTACATTAGTAAAATAATTAAAAAATAGAAGACTAAGAGGCAGAATCAGAGCAGATCATGTCCCTCACAGCACATGTGAGCTGCTGCGAGCAAGCTGCCCAAAAGGAACGAAGAGCTGAGGAGTGTAGAGGGTGTGCAGTTGGTTTGGTTTGTCAGCTCCAGATGAAGTCACCTTTCTATTTAAAGGGTTCCTCTTTCTAAAGCGTGTTCCTGATGTGGGGAACTTCATAAGGGCTGCACTTGGAAGGCAACTTTGCGTGTATCAGCCTTAGCACTGAACCAAGATATGCTCAAAAGACATACTGATTTATAGGAATAGGCTCATAGATAAACGTCTAAATGTGATGATTTAAATACATTGCTCAAGATATTTTAATCCTGGAGTTTCATTTTTAAGATAGGAAGTTAGACAGTAAGCCCAAGATGGATTATTGATCCTGTAGTTATTCACAATATGAGCTCACCATGAAGGTAAGGGAATTACGAGGTGTTAAAGAGGGAGCGACTGAGAGCTCCGTTTGGCAAACCTGTCAGTCAGAAACAGGGAAGACATTGAAACAGAAGAGGACACAGGAAGAAAATCCCACAGAGTGGACCTGAAGTAGGAACAAGGGTTGTGGGGAACAAAATCTTTGGGCTGTTGTCCTCCCAGAAAAGGAGAAAGGTCAAGAAGACTAGGAAGAGATGGGAAAACACAAGCTCTGAGAGGAAATGTCTGACCCAATGGTATTTCTCTGCTGCTGTCACTGCCCAGCAGGGAGAGCCAGGCAAGGCAGGGGACAGGGAGCGGGGATGGTCCTGGAAGGGGCAGCACCTTGTACCTTTGAGCCAATTTCTCAACAGGTATAAACTCCCGTAGTTTATCTCATCCCACGGTGGCAGTCACAGGAGATCCACTGCCAACCCTACAGCGACAGGAAAATGGTTAATAGGGTCAAGCCCCATATGTGTTCAAAGTGATTTGCATACGCTAACTGATTCATTAGCTTCAGTCTTGGAATTAACGTGGCTAACAGTTCTCCGCATCTCTACAAAAAGTTTCAGAAAAGACTGTATTAGTAAGAGTTCTCTGGAAGTGTACATCTGTGCTCTTTGGAAATGTGTAAAGCTAGAGTTCTGTTTAAGGGAAGCTCGAAACCTTGCTCTAGGAAGGCTGCTTTGAAGTCAGTTTCTTAAACTAATTTCTCCATTCATTTAAATATTTACCCTGGTTGTAATACAGTTATTTAAAATGCATTATCCAGAAATGGACATGGAGGGTAAAATAATAAAAAATGTAGGGAGAGAATACAACCACTGACAAACATTCACACACATGAAATAAAAACATCCACTCCAAAAAAACTGCAAAAAAAATTACAGATCTTAATCCACGCCACAGATGAAAACAATTCCATAATTTAGCAATTATTTTTGTGTTGTTGATGCTAGTGAATCCAAAGAGGTGATAAGTGCTGAGAGACATCCAAGGCTTTTGTTATAACACCAATGTTGGTTCAACAGTAACAAAAAACCCCTACAAATTTGTGTGGGGTGATCCCTTTCCAGGAAAATCTTAATCTCATACATGTAGATAGACATGTGGATTAATTATCACATGCCATGAGAGAGTGAAAAGAAGTTAGTGTAACATTTTCAAGTTGAAAACACAAGCCCTTAACAGTTCGCTGAAAAAATGAATCACCTTCTGCTTTAATAAAATTGAAGTTTAAGGGCAACTCCTGTGAAACCTTGAACTATATCCATATGAGGTTACCCAACAACTATTCAAAGATTACACCTGGAACGTGCATTTCCACAGCTGTGCAGAAAGATTTCTCCAAAGCTATGGAATAAAAATTCTAGAAAGGTACCTTTTTCCTTCTCTCTGCCTGGGCCTTCTTTACAGGTTACTCAGACAATCAATCCTCTGTTCAAATTTCCCCTAAATTTGCTGTCTTTCCAAGTATGTCAATAACAAGTTCCTAAATCTATTTGATGACATTAGAGAAACTCTGAGCTATGAATATTTTGAACTGTCAGCCTGTTTTCTTGTTTTTGAATTCTGGAGACGGCAAGCTAGATGGAACTCAGATGTCTGCTTGTACAGTGCCAATAAGAGTTGCACTGCTAATAAATACAATAAAAATAAGAGAGAATCTGCCAAAAGGCCAGATAATGACTTGAAACATTATTATTTGCTTTCTTAAAATTCAAACTGATGTTAATGATTAAGCTCGTGCACAAATTTTGCTACATTTTAATTAGGTAATGTTACAAAAATTGCCCCTTTTCCTCATATGAAAAATGGAGTATGAAATATGAAATAATGAGTAATTCATTATTCGATCCACTTTTAGCCCTTAAGAGCAGCCTTGTTCGTACAGCCATACATTATCATAAGTTTAGAACCTACAGATTTGAATATGAGGTTTATTAACTAACTAGATATTGTAGCAAAATAGCTATATCCTGCTAAAACATTCATACATCATTAGCAACATTGCACCAATTATACGGCCTTCAAAAACATATTACTTTCAAACCATAACTATAGCAATTGCCCCAGATTCTTCCTTCTTCCCTCACAGGTACCTAAAATGTTTACCTTTACCCTCTGGACAGAACTCAAAGTTGTTATATCTTCTTAAGCTGATGCAAAGAATTCCAGAGCCCTTCCCAGCCTGCGATTGTTTTTGCTATTAAATTGTGTAGAGTTGAGGCTTACATCTGCTATGAGTCACTGGGCAGGAATGTTACTGAGAAGTTGTAGTTATCAAGACTAAATTGCAACATAAGAAGGAGAAGGCGGTAGTTCCGTGCCTAGCACAACAGTTCTGAAGTAAAAATAGACCAAAAATAACAAAGGATCATCCATTCCCTTTCACTGCTCTGATCCAGGAAATTGCTCTCAGCATCATATTCCACTATATACTCCAGAGCTTTCCTGAATCAGAGCCTAAATCTCTTAGGCTTCAGAGGTACAGAGAGAGCATGACTGACTCCACTGATTTAGAAATAAAAAATAATTGCTCAGACTAGAAGTTATATGTTAGATGAGATGAACTAAAAAGACATCTGCTAAAAAACAACCACAGCCAAAACAAAACCAAAGTAACAAACACCAAAGGGAACAAGAAATAAAGGACAAAGAATCTTGTTTGATATAAGCCAGTATTTTTTAGCTAAATTGGAAGGCACTCAGAAGCACATGATCTCAGTGACTCGGTTAGACAAAATCACTTTCTACATAAGCTTTTTCGAGCCAGATGAATATATCAAAGAATGTTTTAAAATGCATTTTGGTTTGACCGTTTGCCCTCTTTCTATGTTGGCTCTTCCCAAAACGTTCAATGTATGTATGTATGCTTGAAGGAATGCTTCTGGAAGAAGTGAACTCTTAAGGAAATGCTGAACAAAAGCCGTATAAGGAGTTTTACATGCCACAGTATAAATATTCACACCATCAACTTCCCTTTGAAGACTAATACTTGGTGCACATTTCCTCTGAATAATTAATTTCTGGTGTAGTATTTGGAATCTGTTTACCTGGCAGTATTTCTCTTTACTAATTACACTACATCAACTAATTAACTTCGTATTTCTTCATATTTCTAGTATTTAATAATTGCAATATGTTTCTCATGAGTAGCCTACACTAAGAATCCTTCAAAAATTCAGACTCACTCAGCACGTTGGTTTTACTGGGAATCTTACTAATGACTTTTGCAAGGAGGGAGATACCTGTTCACAGCGTGACTCAGCTCTTAAGTGATTGTTACTCAGTGGGTGGGCTCTGAATTTACAAAGTGGAAAAAAGGCATGGCATTTTAAACTTGGATTTATTAACCATTTAAACAATTTATTGAGGCTTAAAAGTAGATTCTCCATCACTTGAAGTCTTTAAACAAAGGCTAGATGACTAAAATGCATGTCTGTGGTTCAGTTAAACAAGAATTATATATAGCATCAAGTCAGAGATTTGTGTTATTCAACAAGTCTATAGGCTACCCATCATCAGAATGATTTTGCAAGAATAAACGTACTAATTAGAAGACTCCCAAAGAATATACGAATGGAAGTCATATAAGCACAAAAGGAAGAGAGAAAGGCATTTCTTCAACCTGTTGGATACATCTAATACTGAAGACTGCCAAATGTCACAGATCTTAACGCAGCCAGTGAAGAACCTGGCTGTTCAGACAAATCTTACTCAGATGTGCTGCTCTTGGGAGAGTTTAGACAGAACTGAAGTAAAATATGGCAAGGATCATTAATTACTCTTTTATTAGTTTTTTGACAAAAGTATATCTAAAGGATAAAATGCTATTCCGCACTTCTACACTAAATCAACATGTTCATTCCTTCCTATAAGCAAGGTAAGGACAGTCAGTTATGTTAAATCCATCTTACATCTTTTGTGGATGTGTAAAAGAAATAGCACAAGAAATCAGTGGTCTCTATTCCCATTGTATTAGCACTTTTAGCTGTGTACCTCCTCAGGTGTTTTATCTGACAGAAGTTTAACAGCTTTGGGCAAATCCAAACATGGATACAGACTGGGGGATGACTGGGTTGAGAGCAGCCCTGCCAAGGAGGACTTAGTGGATGAAAAACTGAATATGACCCAACAATGTGTGCTCGCAGCCCAGAAAGCCAACCATATCCTGGGCTACATCAAAAGCAGTGCGGCCAGTAAGTTGACGGAGGTGATTCTGCCCCTCTGCTCTGCTCTTGTTAGACCCCACCTGGAGCACTGCATCCAGCTCTGGAGTCCTCAGCACAAGAAGGACATGGACCTGTTGGAGCAGGTCCAGAGGAGGCCACAAAGACGCTGCGAGGACTGGAGCACCTTTCCCATGAACACAGGCTGGGAGAGGTGGTGTTGTTCAGCCTGGAGAAGGATCTGGGGAGACCTTAGAGCCCCTTCCAGTCCCTAAAGGGGCGTCAGGAGAGACGGGGAGGGACTCTTGATCAGGGAGGGGAGCCATAGGATGAGGGGGAATGGTTTTAAACTGAAAGAGGGGAGATTTAGATGAGATCTCGGGAAGAAATTCTTTCCTGTGAGGGTGGTGAGACCCTGGCCCAGGTTGCCCAGAGAAGCTGTGGCTGCCCCATCCCTGGAGGGGTTCAAGGCCAGGCTGGATGGGGCTTTGAGCAACCTGGTCTGGTGGGAAGGGTCCCTGCCCATGGCAGGGCGGTTGGAACTGGATGATCTTTAAGGTCCCTTCCAACCCAAACCATTCTATTTTTCTATGATTTTGTGAGTACGCAGAAATCACTGCTATCAAATACATTTTGGTTTTCAACTGTAAAAGAAAAAAGGTAGAAAGCACCTACAACCTTTTCTTCTTAGAATGAACTCTCAAATAGTTGTATGGCATATTTCATTCTCTACACTTAGAACAAAGGAAAATAAAACATTATTTATTTAAGTGCAAAATGGAAAAAAAATGGACTATACAGATAGGCATGAGAATTCTTGGTTCCAAACTTTTCTTTATAATGTGTGGTGGGGTTGCTTATTTCTTTCATATTCTTGTCCTTTGACCCAATTCAGACAGAAAAATTTATGTGGCATTTCTAAGCTATATAATAATTTTCTCTTTCTCCTGTTCACTTTTAAATTTTTCTTTGCTTGTTGCAGTGTAGCACATACTTAGATTGTGACTTCATAAATCTAAATAATGTGAAAGTGGATAGACAGCATCATGATATAGAATGACCATCCAAGATATTATGAATTAAAGGTTGTTCCTACCCTCTTTTCTGAGGAATCCACAGATAAACCTGTTTAACTCAAATCTGTCATTTCAGAACAACTGAAGTATTTTGTTCCTTCTTGGATTGCTTGTGTTAGCCAAGGAATAAACTGAAGATGTTACTGGACTGGAAATAGAAAAAAAAAATTAAATAGATGAGACTGCATAACTAAGAGTACGATGTGTCAAATATAACGCTGAACTAAACAACAAACAAAGAGAGACCCCCAGATTAAGCACTGTATTTGTAGGTTTGTTGTGAAACTGGATCTTAATTTCTTAAGAGTGAAATACTACTTATGACCTTGCTAATTTCTATGCTATAGACAACTCCTTATAAATGTTTTTCAAAATAGGTTTTAATGGAGCCTGACTTCAAAAGGGACAATGAGAAAAATGTGGTCCTAGGGCTTCTAGGCAGGGCAGCAGTGGTGCTCCTGGTGTGTTTTGGTTACCTGAAACAAGTGTGCATAATAAAACAAGACTGATTATGTCTCGTGGCCCCATCCCATCACTGTAGAGTGCTAGGTCTGATACCAGTCACTAATATTTTAGTAGAATGTACTACCTTGAGTGCATATAACAGCAAATATTACAGACTGGTGAGACAATAGCTGGACCAAGAGGATTACTTTCCCCACCCCTGCGGATGTGGGAAAGGTTTATAACAGGGATCCTGTCCATTCTTCAGATGAGATTCAGGCACTTTTCCAGCCTCTGACCAGGTTAGCTCTGAACAGGTCTGACCTATCTCCCAATTCCTCTTCTTTCCTTTATTGCTTCTGATAGCTGTTAAGCTTGAGTGGATCATCAAAAATTGTTTTCTTCTTCACTGGTAGTGTACTGGCTATTCCTCGATCAGCCTAACACTTGGCTTTGGGGTCTTAAATGCCTGTGCCTCTCCCCTACACCTGCTTAATTTATTATCAGACCCCATATCAGTAAGCGGACACTTTATGTTCCTGTATAAATCAACTCAAAACTCTTCATTAATACCTTTAAAAAAATCTTTCCAATCTAATGTTACACAAAAAAGAAAAGCCACCTTTCACTATCAGTAGCCTGATAGTAACTGTGTAGCCAAATTACGGTAGACCAATCATTTTTGCAGCAAAAACCTCTTTGCACAAAATCAGCAAAAAAGCAGACAGTTACTGTTTGACCGGAATGCCCTACTAATTACTGCCTTTGTTTGAGAGCCTTCAAACATCTCTCTCCTCAACTACTCCTCACATCCCCTCTGTCTCAGTAAAACTTTATTCCTTCACTTCTTCTTGTCTCTAGTCCTTACATGCCTGTATTTTATTTGCTTTCTTTCCTTTCACTCTGGAATAATAAAGTAAAATTAAAAAGATACAGCCAGCAGATGTGAGAGGAAAAAATCATCACATGTCTCTGACATAACTTCAATCTTAATTAAACTGGGCTATCTCAAAGATAATCCATTCAGTTTCTGTGAGGGTGCGTTCATTAGCATGTCTGCTGATGGAAGCACTTACAACAGAGATCTTTGTAGGAGGAATTAGTTACTGTCAATCTAGAGGCTCATTAGCGTTGATACAGGACTTCCCCCAAAAGATTTTTTTTTTTTTTTTTTAATTAACAAGACATTCTTTAAGCCATATTAGTTTTGGCTCACAGCCATTCCCAAATCCTGAGATGTTATTTCATAACAGTAGTGGAGAACCACCTACTGGAAAGAATGCTTCTTGCAGTGCAATCCATGATTTCTTAATGCTTACTGTATTTTATTTTTTTTTTCAGTCCCTGTCCCCAGTGAAAAATGGCTCTGAGGAGCTGGTACTGTTTTATTTCTTTTGAGCACTGTTTTGATTTCATTTTTTTGTTGTAAAGAATAGGCTTGCAGCCAGTTCCAGGAGAGGGACAACAAATAAGAGGAGAAAAATCATTCTGCGAATGTCAAGCACAAATGAGTGCAACGATGCTCCTATGAGAGACTACAAATATATGTCATCCTCTGGTAAGGAAACTATGCAGTTATGACATATAGGGGACTACATTAAAGACATAGCTACTGAAACATACTAAAATCCATTTAATTTATTGGTTTTCCTTAATAGTGTATTATATAAATTTGTAAGATTTTTTTTTTTTCCTGCAGGAAACAATAGGAACAAGGGAGCTGTATTTTAACAATAAACTACAGCAACAAAAATAATGATAGTCATTGTATTAAGGCACTATTTTCTCTTAAATTCTGCCTCCACCTGCCGGGCAGTGGGAGCTATGCCACTGTGACAATAAAGTGTCCTGCCAACAGCAAACACTGCCAATATTGTGCTGAATATCCAGACATGATACCCGAGGCTAGGATAAAAGGACATTGCTTAAGAGCAATAAAAAAAAAAAGCTGATAAATGAACTTCTTTATTAGCTGCAGAATGGCAATACAGAGGAACAATATATATTCATTATAATATATATTAATTGGCTTCCATCAAGTTGTTGCAGATCCTTCTTAAAGTGATTTCAGTTACAGATATACAGTCATGTAGCCCATGGTAGAAATGGGAGAAAAATGCTGCTGTAAAGGCAGCCTTATGCTCACCTCTTTCACACGCTACATATTGTCCAGAAGTATTCCCTTGACGTGGGGGCATCTGCTGGAGAAAACAATATTTTTATTGAAACATTTTTATTTCACAGGTTTTCTTATCATTTAGTTCCTTTTCTAAATTACAGATAGATTTGTGTGTCATTGAGAAGGATTTGTGTGCTACTTATTTTTTGGTGGAGCAAAATACATTGGTAAAAGTACTAATATGGGAGACATGAGGGGGATCTACCTGCATTTCCACATAGTGCCAGTATAAATTTTCTTGCCCAGGATGAATTGTGAGGCCTATGTAAATATTTAATGTTCTGCTTTAAAAACTCAATGCAATGGAAATGCTGAAAATCATAACTTGGTTTTCTCATCCTGACAAGGGACAATCCCCGCAAATGCAAGAAATACAAATGCTGTCAGCTTTAATGAAAGAGACATTGAAAATCCTGGGTATACTATGCAAGTCCAACCCCCTGAGGACTAACAACAACAACTTTGGCTAAATACAAGTTTATCTGCCTGGAACAACCAGGTGATTGGGGTACACAGTAAAGCACAGCATGACTATTACCCACAACTATTTTTTTAAATGCCAAACCCTTCTTTTTTTTTTAGTTTTTCTATGGTGTTTTTTTTTCCCCAAGTGAAAGTATGGAGAGCCCAGACGTGTAAACTCCAACTGTCCAGCTCTGGAGTCCTCAGCACAAGAAAGACATGGACCTCTTGGAGCAGGTCCAGAGGAGGCCGCAAAGATGCCGTGAGGGCCAGAGCCCCTCTGCTGCGAGGACAGGCTGAGGGAGTTTTAAACTGAAAAAGGGGAGATTTAGATTCGATATCAGGAAGAAATTCTTTCCTGTGAGGGTTGTGAGATGCTGGAACAGGTTGCCCAGAGAGGTTGTGGCTGCCCCATCCCTGGAGGGGCTGGATGGAGCTTTGAGCAAGCTGCTCTGGCGGGAGGTGGCCCTGCCCAGGGCAGGGGGGTTGGAAATAGGTGATCTTTAAGGTCCTTTCTACCTCTAGCCATTCTATGATCTACGATTTTCCTAGTCTTCCAGTCAGGTAATGTCATTTATAGAGTTCATAATCGTTTTCGTATTTCATTTTACCAGCAAAACGAGCCCGTCACCTCACAACCCGCCTCAGGCCGCCGGGGGACGCCCGCGAAGCCTGTCAGGGCGCCGGGCGGTGCCTTGCCTGGAAAACTACCGTTCCCAGAAGGAACTGCGCCCCGGGCAGGTGGGAGTGGGGCAGCTCCTGGCGCAGTGCACGCTGGGATTTGGAGTTTCGACCGCTCCTCCGCCCGCCGAGGCGGCGCAGGGAAGCGCGGGAAGGGCCGTGGCGGGGGGCGCATGCGCGGCGCGGAAGGGCATGGTGCGGACGGAGGTTACTAGGTAACGGTGTGTATCCGTCCGCTGGGGGCCGCCTCCTGCACCCCTCAGCGGAGCGGCGGCCAAGATGGCGGCGGCCGTTGAGGCAGGGCTGTGAGTCCCGACCCCCGCAGCTCCGCCAGCGCCCTTCCGTGGCCTTCAGCGAAGCCAGGCCGCCGCCGGAAGACGTAATCCTCGGCCGGGCGGCGAGGTAGCGAGCGGCGGTGGAGGAGAAACCAGGCCTGGGTGACCTCCCCTCCGTCGCGGGGTGAGCCGCCCCCAGCTCCTGCACTGGCGGGGAGGGAGNCTCTCCAAGGAGACGCCGGCGGGGCTGTGGCAGCGGCCGCCGTTTCGCCTGAGGCGCTTCGAGCAGAGCCCGCCTACCGCCATCCCTCCCCCTGCCGTGCCCGGGGGTTTTGGCCCCGTGAAGGAGCGGGCTTTCCGCCGCCTGCCCACCGGCCCGGGCCTCGGCAGCGTTTCGCCCGCCTCAGGCAGGCGGAGCCGTCGGGGGTCACCCGATCTGCTGGCCCCCTTGGCGGCGGGGAGAGCCTCCGGGAAGGGCTCGGCAGGCTGGTAGTGCTGAGGAGGTTTACATTGGACATTGGGAAAAATTTCTTCACCCAAAAGGGTTATCAACCACTGGAACAGGCTGCCCAGGGAAGTGGTGGAATCACCACCCCTGGAGGTATTTATAAGACGGGTAGATGTGGTGCTGAGGGACATGGTTTAGTGGTGGTTTGGGCAGCGTTAGATCAATGATTGGACTCCCATGGTTTGAAAGGTCCCTTCCAACCTAGACTGTTTTATGGTTCGGTCCCTCCCTTGCCCCGGGTGTTCGACTTTGCAGGTCTCCTGGTGCCTGGTGGTGTGAGGGCGGTGCAGTGCAACCAGAGAGGATGTTGTCAGCTCCTGTGTGATGGTACTGTATGGTTGGCAACACTCAGTCTAGGCATTCAGTGAGTTAATGCTAAATTAATAATTAGTGAGGAGTGCGTGCCCTCAAAAGCTAGACCTAAAGAAATGTTTGAACCCATCTTTATGGCTCTGTGGTGGCTTTTTACAACTTCTTGTTTTCCATTTAATTTTTAATTTCCAAAAATTTCTGTGTGCAGTGCTCTTGCAGTTTGCGTGAATGGTATAGAGAAAAGAATGTCAAAAACAGCTCCGCTGCTGAAAAAAAGCTGTTTAAAATACGTATCTTTGATTTGTTAGCATGTTTTGTAGTGATGCTTTTGAGCAATTTGTATATTGCTGTTACATGTAGAAAATATGTTTTGACTATAATCTTAACATGTTTTGACTATAATCTTACATGTTATCTTAAGTTATTGTTTCTGTAGAAAATGTCCTTGAAAGTCTTTTTTTTTTCCCAAATCCCTAGTAAATGTTGTAAGGCAGTGTGTGCATAGTCAAATAGAGCTTATATGCAGATTCTATAATGTGCGGGAAGCTGAGATTGGTAATGGGTTGCTGGATGCAGAAATAGCATAATGGGAGGATACCAAAGCTTTTATAAGAGGATTTCTTTGGGAGTTAGCAGCTAAAACGCGAAGGAAGAAAAAATATGAATTAGTGAAGTCTGTGTTTGGAGGTGAAGAACACAGCTTCGTATGGGAGAGTTTCATACAGAAAAAAAGCTGTTTTTTTTTTGCGTTTTTAACTGAGTTGAAGGGATAAAATACCAGCATAGCTCTGTGATCTTAGGCTCACTTGAATGTAACTCAGTTGGAAATATCAAAGAGTATAAGATGAATGTTTGGAGACTTGCTTTCTGGGAAGGGCACAGTTCTGTTAGAACACTTGAAAGTCAGCTTGCTGGAAGTCGTCAAGACGTTGTTATTTTTGAGCTGTATTTAGTAGGGTGCATTGGTGTCCTTGTTTGAGAATATTATTCAGAATATTCCATCTGTGGCAGTGAATTTATTTCAGAGATAATCAGAGACCCCTGCAGCAAAGAGAGTTGAAGATAGCCATTTTATTTCATTTTAAACTTTCACAAAAGCTATTTATATTATGTAAAGATGAATACTGCCGCTTCTTGTTTTTACAGTGGAAAGTAGGGGAAAAAACTTCCTCTGCTATGGTTTTTTTAGAATTATATAACATGATGATGAGGAAACAGCTTACTGAATTGGACTGTAAACCCAGATGGCCTCTAATCTTGTCAAGATGAACTCATTATACTTAGTGGCAGAGGTCAGGATAGAGTACCAGTTGAAATGTTGGGTCTTGCACATCTACGAAGCTGCACAGTTTATCTGTAACTGAAGTAAGTTCTTACAAAATGTAGCTGTTTTCTAAAATTAGCTAAACTGATAACTTTGTTTTGAATGCTTGTCAAATTCACCTTGAGTTGTCAGGAGAGTTTCCTTGAGAACTTTTAATGGGATGCTTGCGCTTCCACATGAAAACAAAGAAAATGCAAAAGCATTGCGTTCATATTTTCTAAATAAATCTGACAGTTCACCTGGGTGAAATGTGCACAGGAGGTGTGGTTTTACAGTTGATCTGTCTTGGGTTTGCTCCTTCTGATGACATGGCTTTTATTTGCCTTCCTTGAGCCTGCAGACAGTTCTTATCTAGTCACAAATGTAGACAGATTAAGGAGTTCATCCAGCTGAGAACTCATCTGTTGGGTTTTTTTAATTTCCATTTTGTTTGATGGCTAACTGGTTTATAGATGGTACCCTCTGGTTGTGTGGCTTCGTGGGCACTTCTCTTGGGATGAAGAAGGGAGAATGAATGAATGTGCAAGGACGGTCGTGCACAGATCTGCCGGTTCCCAAAGTAGCTTTATTGTACCTGTGGTATGATTCTGATTGTGAGATGCATGAGTTGGTGTGATGTAGGTTGGTACGCTGCCCAGTAGAGATGTGGTTATGATATAATGAGCATAACTGGTAGATTTCCATTTCCTTAATGGTATAGTAACAGGCTGTGTTTGCATAAAAGCACTGCTTTGTGCACCTACTGAGGGGGCTGTAGTCATGCTTTTAATTGAATACTGTACCCAAGCAAGATAGCTGTACTAGTACAGCTTTTAAAATTAGTTCAGGATTAATTTTATTTTTTTTCCTGGAACTGATTATAAAAAAACCCACCTTCTTAGGTAACTTCTTCATTTTGAGTTTTAGGTGATTTCTTTACCTGCACTGTGCGACGTCTTAGCGTGAAATTTTATAGTAGGTGGCTTGCAGTAAAAATCTTGAGAAATAAATGGTATTTTAAAATATTATTTTTTTCACTTAAAGCTAGGATCATGTCCTAACGTAGCGGTTAAAAAAAAAAAAAAAAGTAATTCTCTGCAAGACTCTCTTTCTTCTGTATCTCTAACGGAACTCCATAGCGGTTATAGAGAAAAACTTTGTAGCTTGTGCAGTGGAACTGTGCCAGCAGCACTTCGGCTACACAGTTTTTATCGCAGCCTGAGAGCATGTGCAGTTATGTATTCTTCACCTTTTTCAACAAGCTAATCTCATTTTACTGCTGTAAAGGAGTAGTTTGTTTCTGATGGTTTCAGCTTTAACAACTTTTGTTGCTGATGTCAAGACTAGCAGGGAAGATGAAGACTTTTAACATACAGATTGCTTTATACTGCACAGAATGTCACTATTGGAGAGCAGCAAAGCTCCAGGAAACCCAAATTATTTTGTTTGGTTTTGCTAGAAGCTGTAATGTAAGTGGCACGGCGTTCATTGCTTAAATAACTTAACCCGTAGAAAAGAAGGTGAAAATCCTTTTGCTGATGTCTGTTTTCTGTGCATGTAGTGCTCAGCTCTCAGCATTTTAGTATTGAAATAAACACAAAAGTTTGACATAGGAGGTCTCCAAGGTCACTTAGTGTATCAAATAGACATCACCCTGGACCTGAAAGTGCAGGCTTTATGAATCACAAAACAGTCTTCCCAAGCACTGGGTAGTGTGGTGTAGAGTGAGGAAAACTGAGAGCCTCAAAAAAAAAAAAATTATTTTTCTTTACCTTCTAGGAGCAGGGATTAAAAAAAAAAAAAAAGAGATAAAAAAACCTCAAACAAACCCACAGCTACTTCTTGTTTAATTTTTAATGCCAGTATCTATGTTCTTCTCACTGTTACATTTTTAGTAACACAGTTTAGTAAACAGGGGGTTTAGTTTCCTAAATCAGCCTTGCGTTTGCATTTTCTAATAAATATGTAGTTGTCATCTCAGACTGTGAATCTTTAAAATATTCTACATAAACTGATTTTAATACAGCACATTTCTTTCAACTATTTCTTTTAGATTCTTTTTATTGATTACTTGTCATGGCAACAGGAGGTGGTCCCTTTGAAGAAGGCATGAATGATCAGGACTTGCCTAGCTGGAGCAATGAGAGCCTTGATGACCGGCTGAACAACACGGTATAATTCATCTTATCTTTCAGTTGCCATTTTATGCTGTACGTTAAAATTACCACGTAGATTCTGTTAGTGGCAGGTGACAATGCAAAACCCTCAGCCTTGTCAGTACAGCTTTGCAGGTAAGTATCCGTAAAACCAATACAAATAATTGAGGTAGATATAAGCAAGCAATGAGTGTAATTCAGGGTCTGTAGATGTATCTATGGGAAGTGTTTTGTGTAAATAAAGCAGCTAGACACAAAAGCGCTGTAGGTGTCATCAAAGTGAAAACTCTAATTTTAAAAGTTCTAAACTGCTGAAGAGCCTTCAGCAAAGAAGAAAAATACAATTTTAGCTTCATTTGAAATTAATGTAATGCATAGTTGGATGAAATGGGTTTAAATTTTCCTGACAAGCTATTTTTAATTTAGGCAGTGGAGGAAATTATATTTTGTACTGTGACGTTTGCTCTAGAAAACTTAGTGCATATTTTGATACCGCTTTTTATTTTTACTTGTAAAATGAAAGTAAACTCTCTTTCACTGAGTTAAAACATTTACTTTTTATCTATGTGGATAACAAATATGACGTTTTTTTCTTCCCTCTCCTTCCCCTTAAGGACTGGGGAAGTCAACAGAAAAAAGCAAACAGATCTTCAGAAAAAAACAAGAAAAAGCTTGCTGGGGAAGCGGAAACGAGGCTGACTAATGATATATCTCCAGAATCCTCACCTGGAATGGGGCGACGGAAGACCAGAACTCCTCATAGTTTTCCTCATGCTCGATACATGACCCAGATGTCTGTTCCAGAGCAGGCTGAACTAGAAAGGCTTAAGCAAAGAATAAACTTCAGTGATCTGGATCAGGTTTGTGTGTGAATACTCGCTCCCGCTATAAATGTGATGACAACATTTATTCAGCTATCTCTTAATAATTTGACAGATGAATAAAGAAAGCTTTCATAAACAATTAAGGTAAAAAAAAAAAAAAGTTTATAGGCACCATGGGAGTCAAATCATAATTGTGGTTTTAAACTTGAGAAGATAATGGAAAGTTCAGGACCAGGGCTTTCCTGTGCTTACAGTATGCTAGCTCTCTTCACTTTCTTCCTCTCAATCGTTAACAAATTCCCGTGTCCTCAGATCGGTATTGCTCACTCATTGTACTTTTCTGCCACTGAAAAATATCTGTTACCTTATTTTGAAAGTCTGTTTTTGAAGTGCCGGTTTGTGATTCTGAACGTTGTTATCCTTGTGGATTAAGCAGAAGAGTAGCATTAAAAACTGCTGCTCAGTAGAGTGTAGAGAAATATGTGGCGTGAATTCTTGAGCTGTAACTGCTTCTTTGGGAATATGGCACACTCATCCCTCCCTTGTCCAAAACAATCAAAAGTATGAGGGATTAATTGTTTGGTAACAAAGTGAGTATTTGTGCTAACAGCTTCAGAATAGAGGCTTGTTAATCTTTGCCCAAGTTTGTTGTTGACTTGTTTGGGTTGTGAAGATTCTTTCAAATGCGATTCATTGCTTTGGCTTAGAATATAAAGACTGGGCTTAACTTCCTCCCCAGATGTCTGTTACAGCAACAAGTTGCTATTCATAAGGTTCTAAGGAAAAACTGAAGTTAGGAGGTGTCATATTCTGCAAGTGAATATGTTGCCCTTTTATTATTGTTATTCTCTCAAATGTACCTGGAGAAGTAGGATGCCTTTCGCTATAGTAAAGGTGGAGGCCACAGCAAGGATGAGGAACTAAGCTCTGAGGAACTGCAGAACGCTTTTGCTTCTCAGCTGTTCTGGGACAACAGGAGGGTGGGCTTACTTTCTGAAAACTACATGGTGAAAATAATCGGTGCTGTCTTCAGCTTTTGGCTAGTCAGTGACTAATAAGGTAACTTTAAAATCAGTCAAATAATACTGCAGGACTGGTAATCCAAGCAGTGAAACTAATCAGTGTTGAGAATATATTGGAGGGAAAAAAAAACCCCACAATTGTTCTTTTTTTTTGTTTTGTTTGTAGAGAAGCATTGGAAGTGATTCTCAAGGCAGGGCAACAGCTGCTAACAACAAACGTCAACTTAATGAAAATAAAAAGCCATTCAACTTCCTGTCACTGCAGATAAACACTAACAAAAGCAAAGATCCTGCCTCAGGTTCCCAAAAAAAGGAAAGTGGGGTAACAGTGCAATGTAAAGAGTTGTTTGGAGCTGCTCTAAGCAAGGATTTCTTACAAAATTGTCAAGTCTCTGCTCAAGAAGATGGAAGGAGAGAACCAGCTATGGATAGTAGCCAGGTATTTACATGGCCTCTAAAGTCTACAGAATATTGACTCTTAGAAAGCTTTTATTTACCTTGTGACTTTTCACTGCATCTTTCTAAATTTCGAAGTATAACTATTAAATCTTACTGGAAATGGTTATCTTCCCGCTGTTCTAAAAGGCAACTTGATGAAAATGTGAAACCAAACTTAATCGTGTATTGTTCTTTAGAAAGCTGCTTATTGACAACACAAGCAGTATTAATTTTCAAGTTATAGGTTGGTTCTCTTTTATATGGTTCCAGAAGATACTCTCCAGTTTAATATTTTCATATATTAATGAGCTCAATTGCATTTTAGCCTATGTCAACAAGAAGCCCTGTGCTTCAGCCTTGCAAATTCACGCATGCATAAAATCTATGCTTATAAAAGCTGTTGACTTTTAACCACTTGCAGAAGTGTGCTCGTAGGATTGAAAGTACTAGTATGTCACCCTTTAATTACTACTTTGCTGTTGCTGTCACCGTGTCTTGTGCGCTAAATACGTTAAAGCTGTAGCTGAATGCATTCAGTAATTTCAGTGTCTTTACAGATTGTGAGCAGACTAGTTCAGATTCGCGACTATATTGCTAAGGCCAGCTCCATGCGGGATGATCTTGTAGAGAAAAATGAAAGATCGGCCAATGTTGAGCGTTTATCACACCTTATAGGTCACCTTAAAGAGCAGGAGAAATCCTATCTGAAATTTTTGCAAAAGATGCTTGTAAGTTTCAGAATGTAATATATATTTTTCTGCATTGTAAGCTTTTTTTAGGAGTTGACCGTTGATGTTTTGATGGTGCTACTGGGGGTGTTGGTTTTGTTTGATATGTAGTACCTTCCGTAGTTCATTTTTACTGCCCCCTGTATATAGCTTTTGATTTATGCCAATGAAATATTTCAGGCTAGAGAAAATGAGGAGGATGATGATGTTCGGACTATAGATTCAGCTGTGGGATCTGGTTCTGTAGGTGAGAGCACATCGCTAAACATTGATGTGCAGTCTGAGGCTTCAGATACCACGGTAAGCTGCCTTTTAGTAATTAAGGTGCTAGAAATGAAGACCTTGTTTACTTTTGTTCTTGTCCTGATTGTTGTGATAGTGTCATAATCTGCAGTTCAATTAAAAAATAGTGAGTCTCCAGGCACTCTGTTCAGGAGGTGTTTATGCATGTGCGGATTTATTTATTTATTTTATATGGGGAAAAAATGATTCTGTCACAACAATATAGCCTGATTAGTTTTCTTAACTATCTTCAGTCTTTTTTCAAAGTAGGATGAAAGATTAAATGTTTACTTTAGCAGAGCATGCACTGCATTAATGTAGGAAGGAATAGTTTTGTATACAATTTTTCATCTATAAGTTTGTTCCTCTTAGTGGGGTAAACTTGGTGGTGTTGGGTGAGGAGAGGGTTAGAAATGGGTCATTAGTGGGCCATTGCCCAAGCGTTTTTCTAGTGAAATGATGGTATTGACCTAACACAGAAGTTTCTCTTCATCTTTGAAGAGATGAGTACCTTTTAGAAAATGTATTCTGAATTTAGTTCTGAAATACACAGTCAGTCTTCCTTTTTGTTTATAAAAGCTTTTAAATGAACATGGTAAACAATTCTTGTAGTAGATACGAAAGCATTTTAATAACAACTTACATTTTACATCTTCCAATACCAATATTCTGAGAAAAGATACTAGAGAGCTGGTTCTCCTTTTGGCAGTTACTACTATGAATGTTCTACAGATGAGGAGAATCTACACGTTCAGATGTAAAACAGCAGTTCAAACGTTAAGAAGTATTTATAATTATTTTTAGCTTTGTAAGAACTTTTTCTATCCCTGTAAGGAAGTGAAGTGATAGACATGGAAGATGTACTTTCACCTTAAAAAAAGAAATACATTGAAAAATGCAGAAAAAGACTGGTATAGTTTTTAAGTAGTATGCATGTAAACCTGCATTTTTCTTCTTTTTTTTTTTTTTTTGCAAAATGAGGTTTAATTTTAATGTTTGGTTCTTCATTTTGCATCTAATTTTTGTTAACATGCAGCTTGAATATATTAAATGCAGAATGAATATGTCTAGTCTTAGAAGGTTAATTGCTGTCTAGAGCCTTATTGTTATGAAAATTCCAAGAATGACTAAAAATGTCTTTGCTCTTTAGTAGATTTTATTTGATATTCGTTTTCATTATTTGATGAGATACAAGTGGGTAGGTTTGTAACTTAAAAATGCATGCTAAGTTGGAGCACATGTTCAAAATCTAACTTACTAAACTATTTAATAAAGGAGGTATCTTTTAGTTTGAGCATTCGGCCCCGCATTGAGGACAAACTAGGGAATTCAGCTTCACAAGAACAGGTTACAGACATTGATGTTACAGCAAGCCCGAAAGGGAAAAGTGACAGAGCTGCTCTGAATGACAGGGAAATCTGGCCTTGTAGGATTAATAGCCAAGAACATGGATTGACTTCAAAGGTACACTTCAAAATATTATTTTAGCCTCACATAGGGTTTATACATGCTGATTTTGTTTTATTTTTTTTTTTCTCCTGTTAACTGCTTCAAATATATTTGTTACTTACACTGAATGTTCCCATTTGGCCTCTTTGTCTGTATCCCGCTGTCTTTTCATTTAATGAATCTTCTTTGCCTAGAGTTTGGGGTTTTTTTTTCCTTGAAATAGAAATGTTTGAGAACTTTCTCTTCTGAAGTGTCAACATTGACAGAGAAAGTATGACATGTAACTGTGCAGCAGGTGTTCTGATTTTATGTAGACGATCCTTCTGGTTTTACTGTTTTCTTTCTGGGAAAACATTGTAAATGTGACTTTCAGACACTTGTCATGTTTATGCTAATAGTCTGCCAATGCAAATTTAAGCTAATACCATATGGAGAAAAGTAAATTAGACAATAGTAGCCTTAACTTGTTCCACAAGTGGGGTTTTTTTTATAGCTGTTTATATAAATATTTTATTGGAAGGGGGAAGACTAAGGGGCTTGGAGTCTAAAGCTTCTTTTGTTATTTGTTACCAGCTTTTTCTGTGGCTTTTTCTCTTACTCTGAAAAAAAGAACACGAAAAAAGTTTTAGGTTTGATTTTATTTTTTTTTTCCACAAAATTATCATTTCTTTTCTGTAAAAGAAAAGACTTAAATGTTTTGTCAAGCGTATTAGTCTAAATGTAGAACTAAGCTTGAAAACTTTGTTGTTTGGTTTTAATGAACTCAAGCAAATCTGGTACTTCACCTAAAGCTTGGTTTAGTTAATAGGTGAGCGAGACTGAGATGCATCCCTTTTTTCTCCTTTCTGCCCCTCATTCCTTCCTGTGTTGATTTCATTGTGTACTCTATTCTGCTCCACTACATATATAAAAGATAAAAAATTAACAGGAGTAATCAGTGCCAGCTGCAGTATGTGTTTTAGTGACATTTTGAGTAGTTTAGAATTCTGAATATGCTCTCCTTTCTCTGCTGGAAAGTTGAGCATTCCCTGGTACCCAGAACTAGTTAATAAGATGTGTTCTTCCATTCTGACATTTGGTGCAGAATTTTTGAACTGAGAATTCTGTACTTTAGGAACTCAGCACTATGTAGAGAGAAGATGATACTTTTAAGTTAGTAATGTTCTTTTTAAATACTTGTCGACTCTAACAAAAAGGAGGCAAATTTTTCCATGGTTTCATCTGCATAGTGCGATAATCCAACTTCAGACAGGATTAGGATCTTAACTGGATGTCCCATTAAAATACTTAATTTGCTAACAGTCCTTGAATAAAAGTTTTGAGACAAATCTCCAGCTTTTAATGAGGAAAATAACTTAGTTTTTATATACATTTTAACTGCCCAACATGCTTTTGTTCCTTCAGATCTAATTCCATGTGTTTGAAAATAAGGTATAGAGGCGGTTCTGTGCATGGTTTTGTTTTGAAATTGGTTTACCTAAATCTGGTCTGTTATAGTACTTACGGCACAACTATAGGTTACAAAACTAAACACGCTATAGGTTAGAGAAGAATAACTGCCCAAAAGACTCTGCTGAGAACTTAGACACTTTAGGTCAGTAAATCAATCTAGATCTTGTGTTATGTGTAGCTCCATGATACTATGCCTTATCTTGCTTAGCTTTGCCAGTCTTATAGCTTCATGTGCTCTTCTGTGAATTTGTGATTTCAAATGCTGGAGGGATGCTTGGGTTAGTCCTTGCAGCATGTTAGGGCGGCTGGCTGGGTAAGGAAACTTAACCCCCAGGAGTGGTAAGCGTCTCTTGGTGGAACAGGCTTCTCCCTACTGGATATCTAAAGTTTTTAGACTGAAAAGGACTACCGGAAAGGTGAAGGTGTTTCATTTTCACCTTTTTAGACTAACTAGGCTGTTTGAATCTATTAAAGTCCTGCTTGTTTTGACGCTTTTGTCACTAGTGCTCAACAAATAAACTGTCATGATTGTGGTAACGCTCTTCGATATTTTGCAGGCCAGAGATCCTCAACAGGAAGCTAAAGAGGAGTTGGAGAACTTAAAGAAGCAGCATGATTTGTTGAAAAGGATGCTACAACAGCAGGAGCAATTAAAGGCTCTTCAAGGAAGACAGGCAGCTCTTCTTGCTTTGCAGCATAAAGCAGAACAAGCAATTGCTGTCATGGATGATTCCGGTACGTGGAATGGCTGTCTGTCGATAGCGTGTTAGCACGCTGAATGAATTATTAAAGCTGGAATCATGGAATAGGCATTAAAAAGTCTTTTATAGTGCACTTTTAAAAAATACTGCAAGGCTTCTATTTCTGAAAAGAGTTGACAATGTAATGTTGTAAAATGATTTGTCAGTTAAAAACCACACAGCTGATCTGTGGTTTACTTGTAAAATCCTAAAATTGTGGATTTTTCTCCTAAAAATTGGTCTACCTGCTCAGATTAGGAGTCTGCCTCTCCTCTCTGTCACTGTACCAGGCCTTTGAAGGAAAGAATTGGAGTTGGGGGATACAGTGTTCTCTCACTTTCTGCATCCTCCTGGCTATAGGCAGTTCATAGTGTGAGGTTTTGTTTGCTTTTTCATGGAATTCTTTCTTTTTTTTTTGGTGGCTGGTTGCTTGCCAGTTTAATAGCCACTGTTATGTTAATGGTTTATCCAATAAAAGAGGAGGAAGTTGCTAAACCTGTTATGGAAGTAAATATGAAACTAGAACCCTGAAATTCTATGTATGTAAATTTGGGGCATGGTTCTGATAATAGATCACCACCTTTATGCGTTAACCTTCAGTTTAAAAGCATTCTTCTAACTCATTTTCATACATTCCCAATTTTTCAAAAACTACCTTTGGGACAGAGACTTCTTTTTGATAGCTCCTTAAAGGTTGTCAGCAGAGTTGTTTTCTCAAGAATTCAGTCTTGAAAGGGATGCGGTTGGCCTTGATTTGTGTGCTGTTGACATGTGAATTATCTGTTTTTTGATGGAAACTCGTCCTGCCCTTCACCCCTCCCTAAATCCTGTTCAGTTTTCTTTGGAAAAGGGGTGCAGTTATGTGTCCAGTCATAGGGAATGACATTTTTGCACTGAGCAGGTTTGGATTCAGTCTGTGTTACTGTTGCCTTGGGCATGATTAGAGGGTATATGGGGTAGCAGTTCTTATTACAGTTAGTTTTTGTATTTAAAATTGCTTAATTTATAGGAATATAAGCATTGGTTTCTGTGTTTACAAAAAGTCTCCCTTTAAGGTTCTTTGCTCTGATGAGCTCCTCTTCCTGCTTTTTCTTCTGTCCTAGATTCAATAAACTATAGGAAAGAAGATGGAACTAGTTAAGAAAACTCTAGCTTTTAGTGTAGGGATGAGAAACTAGTAGGTAGAGAGATTCTAGAAAGCTACTGCAGGAGCAAAAAGCAGCAGGTGCCATCCAAAAGTGTTACTTTTTTCTCAAATGGTTTTCAGTAGTTGCTTTTCTCCTATCTGCTCCGCAGTGGTAACGCTGTGATGCTTTCTCTTCTTTCCTCAAATATACATTTCTCCATCTTGATGAGGAATGTACTCATGACGTAGGTAGAAGATAGGATTACTTATGATAAATTAGAACTACTTTGGGTTTGTTTTTTTTTTTTAACTCTTTGGTGTTGTTTTTATTTGTTTCACATTTCCATTTATGTCACTCTTAATGACAGTTTCTTACTGCTGTTTGTGTTGACTGACTTTAGGATGTGGTATGTGCCACAACTGTAGGGCAGGAAATGTAAAGATTCAAATCCAACATAGGACAAAATAAGTGTTTTTAAATTTGAAAATAGTAAAACTTATTGTGACTAAATCAGGTAAAAAAGCCATGATCTATGGGAAAAAGAAATAATATTTGTGCCTGATTTTTCTTACAAAGTATTGCTTCATGTTGGCGGAAAATATTTGCATCTCTCAACTGCCAGTTCCATGTCTTAGTACTATTTGAATCTGAGTTTTCGAGGGCGCGGAAGAGCTTTCTTTTTAATGTATTCCTCTCATAAAGCTTTTTGAAGGACAAACCCTCAAGACTACAGCTGTAAATATGACAACTTATACCAAGATGAAAGCTTGCTGTCTTGTTAATTTGTTGTTTTAAGGAAGTAAAATTACATGAACTGTTCTTGGTTTGGCTGTATTGAGTTAATAACCATTTTGTTTTTAACAAGAAAAATGTTTTCATCAACTCTAGGTGACTTGGTTGTTTTCATTTTGCTCTGACCTTTTTCGCAAAACACAAAATGGACTTAAATCCTTTTGTGTGGTTCTGCAGAAAGGAGCTGTGAGTGGCTTGGTAGCATTTCTGTAATGGAAATAATCTTTCAAGTGTTAAGTTGGTGGGAAGGACACAACATTAAAAATAATTGCTGTATTTCAAGGGGTACGGTATATTGATGTTCTTGTTAAACCAGAATTTTTCATCAAATAGCCTTTATTTCATCACTGTGGAAAAGTATTTACATTTTTTTCCTCCCTCTGCATGCCCAGTTGTCACAGAGACTACAGGTAGTGTTTCAGGGGTAAGCCTCACATCAGAACTGAATGAAGAATTGAATGACTTAATTCAGCGCTTTCATAACCAGCTTCATGATTCTCAGGTCAGTCCTTGCACTGTGTAACTTTTGCCATTTTCTGTTTTTTAATGTTCTTTTGAACAGTGCAGCCAAATGTTTGTCTTGCTTATTGGTGGGCGTTTGCTAGTGGAGTAATTAGGATTCTCCCAAACTTGAAAGCCTATTATCTTTCTGAAGACTTGTCATCTGACTGATCTATACTTTCTACCTCTCAGTTTTCCATGAAAGTCCAGAGAAGTAGTTTCTATATTGCAGTAGAATTATATGTTAACTCAATATATAGCTGGGATACCACGAGAGTGTTTTCAGTATCAGTTTCCCTGTATAATGTTCTTTGTTCTGGTGTTGAGGCTAGCAAGCCTACAAGAGGGCTTTTTGTTTCTTACAGTATGTGTGGCTTTTTTCATAGTAGTCTGAGTAAAATGAAATTACTCTTTTTAGACACAGTCCGTGCCAGACAACAGAAGGCAAGCAGAAAGTCTTTCGCTTACCAGAGAGATTTCCCAAAGCAGAAACTCTTCAGTGTCCGAACACCTGTCAGAGGAGAAGGCACAGCTTTTTAACAAGATGCGAATGTTGCAGGGAAAAAAGCAAAAAATGGACAAACTGTTAGGAGAACTTCACACACTCCGTGACCAACATCTGAATAACTCCTCCTGTAAGTAAACGTAGGCAGAATTGTATCTTTTCAAGAATACAGGTGGTTTTTTTTTTACTGTGAATGTTTGTAACGTGGTCTTTCAGCTTGCAACTGGTTTATGAAATGCAGGTGATAAAGCTGTGCTGGGGCAATAATTATGTAAATTTTTTTAATGCTGTATAAGTTTCTAGGTTAATGGAGAGCTCTACAAGCAATGATGATGAGTGTTTTTGCTTAAAGTCTTTATGTGGGCCTGCTTGCTGCTCTCGCTTTCTATTTCTAGAAAAACATTTGTACTGGTGAAGTTTATCCTATAGCTGGAAATTTCTCAAGGGTGATCACAGCGTATTCTGGTTAACACTTAGAATTGAGACACTTGAAGCATGGTCCTGGAGGAGGGCAGACTGATTTAATAGTTACATTACTATAGCCCCATCTTTTGACATGTACTTAACACATATTATATAGGCATGTTTGGATATGATTTCGCATAGCTGGAAAAAGCAAACATCAAATCTCAGATCTGCATTCTATAGCATATGGGTGTAGGAGCTTAGCAGAGGAAAAAAAATTAAAGAACTTTTATCATATTGAAATGTTAAATTTCAAAAAAAGCAATTCAGCCAGAAATAAAACCTTAAAATAACTCTCTGGGCAGATTCAGAGCATGAAATCTTCCACTTCTGAAGCGTGATAAAGCTAAAAGGAACTGTCTGAAGTCTTGTTTACAAAAGCTACTTATTACTCTGCTTGTTGGCGTTGCATGCCATGAAATTTAAGACAAAAGCATTTGCTCTTCTAAGAAGAGAAGTTATTAACTGCTGTTTTCTGTGTTGGTAATATTTTCTGTAGTTACATTTTAATGTAATTCAGTTTGGCAGGTTCCTTTTGCAAGTTGTTCTTATGAGCTATATGTCTTTTTTGTAGTTTTTCCTGCTTCAGGTTCTCCTCAAAGGAGTATTGATCAACGAAGTCCAACTTCAGCTGCTTCTGGCCCAGTGGGCATAGTTACTGTTGTCAATGGCGAATCAAATAGCCTGGCACCTGCTCCTTACCCTCCTGATTCCCTGGTTTCTCAGAATGAGAGTGAAGAGGATGACAATCTAAATCCAACAGAAAAGCTTCAGTAAAAGCTCTTTCTTTTTTTTTTCATAACGTGCTTTAGTGATTTTGCGTATTATAAGTTCTAGGTTAAGAAACCATTTCATATTTTAATCTGCTTAATTTAGTATTATAGACAATTCAGTAAATGGTCCAAGACAGTTAAATGAGTTCAGAGCTTCAAGCAGAAGGTTCTTACAGCTAGGAAAAGAGTCAGTAAACTTTAAAAGCTTTAAATTACACGCACATATATATATGTAGTTTTCAACTCTACATAATTTGATTAATACATAGCATATTCTTTTTTGTTTTCTCCTCAGGAAGTTAAATGAAGTTCGTAAGAGGCTGAATGAGTTACGTGAGTTAGTTCACTACTATGAGCAAACATCCGATATGATGACAGATGCTGTGAACGAAAACACTAAGGAAGAGGAAGAAACAGAAGAATCGGAAAGCGATTCTGAACATGAGGATCCACAGCCTGTTACAAATATTAGGTTATCATACTTTTTGTCCTCCTGTAGTTAAGTTGTAACAGGTTTCCGTCAACCAGAAGTAACTTAATTCTGTGATAACATTAACTTTCCAAAATTTTTAATTTGACATAGTGTTCTTATGCAGATGATTCATAATAATCTTGTCCTTGGTAACTTATTTATATAGTAAATGTCGATTAGGTTGACCATTTAGAAAATGGCTATAAGAGACTACACAATCTGTAATTCCTTTGGGCTTAAGCACTGAATTATGTGTAGGAAGTTCCACTAGAAGGTTAAAAGGCCTAGACTAAGGAATGGGCATCAAAACAAACTTCAGTTTAGAGAGGCATTTAGAGCTATAGTCTACAATGGCAACTGTGTGCATCCAAGGATCTTCACTGTGCAGAAATGAATGCTAATTTAGCTATGAATCAGGTAAAGCTTTCATAATATAGACATATACCTTGAGAACCTTTTATATTGTTGTAGATCTAGCAGGGGATAATTCATAACTGCTTCTGATTGCTTAAAAAAAAAAAGTCTATTGGAGAGATGAATATTGAGAAATACCAAATGTCTGGACTATTTTATATGAGGTCGACTTTTTTATTTTTTTAAAGGGTTGCGACACATTCCTATAAAAGCCAGTTAATAAAATAACTGGAGCAAAATTCCGTTGACTTAAAAGTTAACATGAGTAATGTATTTTACCCTAGAAACCCTCAAGGAATGAGTAGTTGGAGTGAAATAAATAGCAACTCAAATGTACAGTGTGGAACTAATAACAGAGATGGAAGACATCTTAATACAGACTGTGAAATAAATAACAGATCTGCTGCTAATATAAGGACTCTAAAAATGTCTTCAACTCTAGGTATGTTCTAAAATATTTTAATTATTTTAAGTCTTAGTGCAAATAATTCTGATAGATGTTTGATGAGGAAAATGTTTAAGTGCCTAATCATTAAGCGGATGTTTTTCTAATGTCCAGTAATTACAGTGCGCTTCAGATGTTTAATAACAATGTGTCATTTGTACTGTTTTGTTTCTTCCTTGCCCCACCTCCAGACTGTCGTAACAGGGAGGATGACAAAGATATTGACCTACCCCAAGGGGAAGATGATGAAGTGGAAGAAGATAGAGTTAGCGAAGATTCCGTATCTAGCCATAGAAGTAGCCTGGGTGATGCTGCTGAAGATGCCGAGTTTGAGCAGAAGATCAATAGGCTTATAGCTGCCAAACAGAAACTGAGACAGTTACAAAACCTTGCTGCTATGGTGCAGGTATTTTATGAGTATAAATCTACACAGAAATGTAGCATTCATTATTTCCTGTGAGGTATAACTTTTAATAGGGAAAAACACTATTTAGAGTAACATTTAAAAAGCTCATTTTTAGGCTGGGAGAAAGAGATTCTGTGTGGTTTTTCTACAGTCAGAAGTTCAGAAGTTCTGCTTCTGAAGTTCAAATCTAGAATTTTCTTGGGAACTGCTAAACTAACAGAAGAATGGTCTTAATGCTTAACCTTAGCACTGGATTACGAAATACCAACCAAGAAGTCTAATACTTTTTTTTTAAATAATACTGGTCTGCATTTTTAAGCTTATAATATATATTCATCAGTTTTAGGTTTTGAATCCTAGGTTTTGCAACCTTGTTCAGTCAATTGACGAAAAATTACTTGGTTTTGATTAAAATCTTCAGATGTTGCAATATGTTTGAGTTGGGGTATTTTGGTTTGGGTTTAAGGGGGTGTTGTTGGGTTTTTGGAGTTTTTCTTTAGGCTCGAGGGCCAGCTATGAATTGCAGTGTTTTTATTTTAAAATATCTCATGCTAATGAGATATCCCCACAGAATGTTTACATTTGAGCACCGTCTGATTCAGTGTCTGCATACTGAATACACATAGGTGTATCAGAAACATAAAGGCTTTATGTGAGAACTCCAAAATCGATCTTAATTAGAACTAAAGACAAAGCTATTCAGACTGCTTTGTTTTGAAAAACTAGTTTGACAAACTGAACTTGTTACGTTTTGTGTATCGACTCGATAAGGGCCTAACTGCCTTTCTGACATCCTTTCAGGATGATGATCCAGAACCTCAAGCAGCAATTGCAAACGGGTCAAATATTGGTGACTTGTTTTTGGGTGAGATGGAGGAGACAAAGCAACAACCAAACAATGTCCGAGCCAGCACCAACAAGTTCCAAAAGGACGCGGGACTGAATGAAAAAGCAAGGTATGCCTTTGTCAAAGGATAGTAGAATCATGCTTTAGGCAACTTCTTGGCAAGTAACATGCGGTTAACTTATTTACGCAGAGAGAAGTTTTATGAAGCTAAACTTCAGCAGCAGCAACGGGAGCTCAAGCAGCTGCAAGAAGAAAGAAGAAAACTGATTGAAATTCAAGAAAAAATTCAAGTGTTACAGAAAGCTTGTCCTGACCTTCAAGTAGGTAGAAAGTATTTCTTTGCTTTCCTAAGCTGTTGAGCAACAAACCAAAATATTTTTCACACCATTTTTTCACTATAGAAATTGGTAAGAACTTAAAATTGCTAATATTTTCGTGCTGTAAGCAGCTGGTCTTCTAAGCCTAGAGAAGAGCTCTGGTCACCTCATTCCACTGTAGGTTCTTGCTCAGCAATTGCTGTATCAAGCTCCAGTTTCACTGAATTTTGTTCTCAAGAGCCTTGTTCTAAATTCTTCAAAGATAGAGAACGTTCTGTCTTGTCTTTAGCCTGAAGTTTTTCTGTCCATACGTACTCTAGTCACTGCATCTTCACTGCTCTTGGTAGTCACTTGCAGGGTCTGGTACTTTGAAACAACATTGTGTCTTGTAAACAAGATCAACACTTTGTTGTATTCAAACTTAACTGCACAATATTGTACTGTTGCTCATACTTTTTGAAGTTGAACTTTTTTTTCTATGAAGTGAGCAGTAAATTACCGATGCTGGGCATCTACAGCATTATAGAACAGTATATTACATAAAAATAAGTTTTGTTGATTCCTGGCTGAGTTCTGAAATAGTATTTGATTTGAAAATCTCCTCTCGCTGAATACTAATTCTCCGATCTCATAAAACCTGAACTGTGTTGGGTTTTGACAGCGGGTACATTTTAGAAAGCTACTCTACTCTATTTTGCCATTTTGCTTTCTCTTCCAGTTGTCAGGTGGCCTGGGCAGCTGCCCCGGGAACAGGCAGATTTCACCAGCAACCTCAACTCCGGGCATGAATGAGTGTAACGCAGCTGGCAAGCCTTTGCTTGAATTGGATGAATCTGTACCAGTAGGCAATGAGGTATTTCATACTTGATATTCTGTGACATAAGAAAGGTTTAAAAAGGAAAAAGTCTAGGTAACTTAGAGACTTATTTAAGTATTTAGCATGGGAAATGGAGTAGTAGCCATTTTAGCAAACTATGTATAACTTCTTTGTTTCATTTCTGGAAAGAAGTGAATATTGATCTGAAATGACAAGAGATCTTCCCCAAATATAGCAGTTGTTGCCAAATATTAATGTGAAAGTTGGAAGGATTTTGAATTTGTACTGTGTACAAATTTGTACTGTGAACATTTGATAGTGTAGACCACTAGCAAGCCATCCATGAAGAAAACGATGGCTGTATTTTAAATCTAGTTTCTTCTATGCATCTTCTTTCCTCTTGTCCTCCAAAATACATGCTTTACATAATGATCTGGATATTGCTTTCTGGAAATTATGCTAACATTTGTAGGTGTGGAGGGAAATGTGATGAAGAGCATTTTCTGGCTAGACTTGATGTAAGAGACAAGTACCTGAAAAATAAACTTTGTGAGTTGCATCAGCATTCTTGTAAATTTTCCTTTAGCAACTCAGGTGGGGACAATTGGGCAATGCCTGTACTGTTGTCATTAAAAGAGAAATTTTACTTTGCCAAGAAAAGAATTTCAGAACTTTGCCATCTTCCAAATAAGCATTATAGGACACCTTGTCCCTTTTCACTAAATAAAGGTCTGAATTCTTCCTGCTCAAAAGAAACAGTCTCTAAAATGACTGTGCTGATGCAATTGCTAACACTCTACAAACAGGCTGGGTTACTAATTATCCAAATAGGTATGGGTTTTTGTTGGAAAATTTCTTAGCTCCAGCACCACCAACTAGTTCAGTTGCTTTCAGGCTTGAGTACATTTTCACTTGCCTGTCTCCCTTAAGTCTGTGTTTGCCAGTCTAGTTCGCTTAAACAATTGGCTTTGTATGTTACACTTTTTCTATGTTTGTGAAAATATCTTGCCATTTATACTTTCACTGTATCTAATTTAAGGCAGATAAAGGCCTCTTTCTACCTGTATGTTTCCTGTATGTGCTCTTCTTTTAAATCATGGCTTCTTTAAATCTTGTTCAAACACACACTGCAACTTGAAGTTTCTGCAGGTTGCAGAAAATCCTTGTTCTATCTTCTACTTTGTTATTAAAGAAATACTTGGCACAGTTTCCAGATTTCTCCAGAGGGTAGTATTCTGTCATGCTATTTCAGGAGCTAACAACGCATAAATTATGTGATTAGAAACAATGTTGAATGAAACATGCACTGCTTTTCTTAAAAAAATCCTGTCCTATAATGTTGAATTACCTTCTTAGATTTTGCAGTATTTGGGATAAATAGGAAACATGGGATGTATTTTGCACCTTTCTGTACTGTAACTTCAGTTACGATGTAATACAAATACCTGAACAAAAAGGTATCAGTGTAGTATCAAATCTTGACATTTTAATGTGCTTTAGATTGTATTTATTTTGTTTATATTCTAATGTCTTCCATTTACTGCAAATAGTTATGGTCTGAGATGCGAAGACACGAGATTTTAAGAGAAGAATTGCGACAGAGGAGAAAGCAACTTGAAGCTTTAATGGCTGAACATCAGAGGAGGAGAGAGCTTGCAGAAACCATATCTACTGTTGCTGCATCTGTTAAAAGCGAAGGATCAGAAGCTCAGCGAACTCCACAGCAGAGCAGGACTGAAAAGTAAGAATATGAGTCACTGTGTGGTAGTGGGCACTTCTGTTGTCTAGTGAGATGTCAGTCTTAGGGCAGTTCCCTGCTTTCGCTGAATGTGATGATATAACAGAGCGGTAAATTAATTTCTTGACTTCCAAGTGACTGTTAGTTGGCAACTTGCCAGTTTTATGGGTTTTCCCAGAGTATTTAGTCTCCCCTGCTCCATAAATGGTGAAAAATCACCTAGGGAGAGGAGAATGTGTGCAAAATGCCAAATGCTCTGAGTACTTTTTCTTCATCTCTACAGTAGTAAAGTAATAATTTTCCAAAACAGTAAGTAATTTTATTTAACTGTCCCAGTGTCAGAAGAATACTGGTTTCATTTTGCACTGGTGTGTTAAACTGGATGTTTAAATTAATTTTGGTGCAGCTTGATTAATTGGAGATGGACAGAGTTGTAATTGTGAATAGATTGTTTTAATAATTTGTTATAAGCCCAAAAAAACCAACCAACCCCTCCTTTCCCAAACACTCTTTTTTTTTTTTCTTTTATCTTTTTCCCTTTTTTCTTTTTTTTTTTTTTTTTAATTTATTCACTAGGACAATGGCAACCTGGGGAGGTTCTACCCAGTGTGCACTAGATGAAGAGGATGGAGATGAAGATGGTTATCTCTCTGATGGAGCTGGTCAGGCAGAAGAAGAGGAAGAAGATGCGTCAAGTTTGAATGACAGTTTCTCTGTTTATCCCAATAACAACATACCAGAAAACGCATATTTTGTTAAAGAAAACAAGGATAGGTTGGTGCCATTACTTATTGATCTGATGCTCATCAGAGTATATTTGGAAGGGGTGGGAGAACCATTGCATTAACTACAAGACATCCTTTGACAGGAAAATGAATTTTTTTTCTGCTTGCTAGGGAGCAGTGTGCAGTGGCGTGTTCTTTCACGAGTCTGTGTAGCTGAAATGTGTGTAATTAATTTGATTATTTCTTCTGTTTGAATGTCTGACATTAAGCTCTCCAGTTGTCTTGCAGGAGCTCCATATGTTCCTATGTTGTTTTAATCAGCCTAAATGACAACCTATATGAAATTTTTGCCATGATGTTGATCAGTCTCTTCAAAAAAAGTGATTCAGATAATTAAGCTAACTCTGAAATTTTTGCTTTAAAGTTGTTGACTTTAGCAGCTTTGAAAACTATTTCTTATTAGATGTTTTAATTAACATGAATATTTTTAATATTTAATATATCTGACTGATTTCCTTAAGAAGAAGAGTAAGCTTTCTGTGACTAAATGAAAATGCCATGTTAAATGTAATGTATATCTCTTCAATTGATTTCCTCTGGTTTTGATACCAAATAAATTTAGTAGATAGCGGCCTTCTAGTCAGGAGCTGGGCTGCTTAATCCTTAGAGTATTACGTCGGTGGCTTCTGTTTTCATCTGAATACATATTATATATCAGTAACGGATGATACTAAAAACAAGATCCAGAAATATCCTTAGCAATTTTTTTTTGACAGAGGTGGTTGGGTGGGCGGCTGTTACTTTCCATTTGTTTAGGATAATGTTGGACTGACAAAATCGCATGGGTGATTACCTCACACGCTGAAATGGCCTCTGCCAAGTGAGGAGTCGATGTAATTTGAATAATGGAAGTATCATTAGAAGAAGCTGTTTGAAATGTCAGCTTTTGTCCTCATTCTTCCTATTTTCCCCCCTCCAGGTGGAAAAATTGCCGTCCTCTTTCAGCAGATGGGAATTATCGTCCATTGTCTAAGGCCAGGCAACAGCAAAACATAAGTATGCGACGTCAGGAAAACCTTCGGTGGATGTCTGAACTTTCATATGTGGAAGAAAAGGAACAATGGCAGGAGCAGATCAATCAGTTGAAGAAACAGCATGAATTTAGTGTCAGCATTTGTCAAACTTTGATGCAGGATCAGCAGGTAGATATGAAGAACAGTTATTTTGCTGTTCTTACTTTTTTTTTTCCCCCTAAATATTTCCAGCAATAACTTCTGGTTTTGGTAATTTGGTCACTGTCATGTATTTTCTTTCCACAGACCCTCTCCTGTCTTCTACAGACTTTGCTTACAGGCCCTTACAGTATGATGCCCAATAACGTTGCATCTTCACAAGTACATCTTATTATGCATCAATTAAACCAGTGTTACACTCAGCTGACTTGGCAGCAGAATAACGTCCAAAGGTTGGTTGGCTGTATTAGTGTTTTGCTGGAATTTGAAATGTTTCAGTAGCAGAGAACGTGGTTATGTGAATAAAAGATTACAGGTAATGGTTAAATATGAGATTATTGAACTTCTGAATTGATAACAAGCTTTTGAAATTGTATACAGCATTTTTGGTTGGTATTTGCACTACTGCTTTATTATCTTTGAGGTGGTTCTTTTTGAGTAATCTTTAGTGAAGAGAACCAAAAGTTGGCATCTCTTCCAAAAAATCTCTTGCAGTAACTTCCTTTTGCTTTTTTGGTTTTAACTTGCTTTCCTTGAATATGCTTTTATGTTTGCACTCTTCGCTAGACTACCTGGCAAGAGTCTGGATTCTAATGCTTATGGAAAGATGGTGGAAAAGCTTTTTGTCCTTTCTTGGTGTTATCAGTCAGAATTTATGCTCGCTTCTGCTCCATTTGGATGTACTTTTACCTTCTGAATAAGGATTTTATTTTTTTTTTTAAACAAAAAGGTAATAGTCATTTTAATTAATTGCATGAAAGTTCAAGCTCTTTATCTTTGTTTTGTATTTGGCAAGCGGTATATAGTTACTGGCCTCTAATACAATATTTTAAAGTAATTTTAATGCCGCTTCTCCAAATATTTTGTGTCTTTGATTGTTTCTATTTAAGTTTCCTTTTCAGCCTGCTTATTTTTTTAGTATCTGGGATGTTTAACTTCTCTAAATATGACCACTAGTACAGAGCAGTTGATTTTAAAACTTCCTGTCTGCTGCTCAAGATTAAATACAAGTTGTTTTTTCTTGAGGTTTTTCTTTTTATTAGCTAAATGGAGCAGTTCTTTACATACGTTACGTGGGGCAGGTGAAATAATATGAATCTCAAATTACTTGAGTATAAATTTACAGCTTTCCCTTAGCATTCCTTTTTTTTTTCCCCAAGTGCTTATTTTTCCTTGTTTTCAAGGTTGAAACAAATGTTAAATGATCTTATGCGCCAGCAAGAAGAGCAACAGTGTCAAGAAAAGCCATCCAGAAAGGAGAGAGGCAGTAGTGCACCACCCCCCCCATCTCCTGTTTTCTGTCCATTCAGCTTTCCTCCACAACCCGTAAACCTCTTTAATGTACCAGGATTCACTAATTTTTCTTCCTTTGCTCCCGGTGAGTATTACTAAAGATGTGAAAAGTAAGAAGAGTTTCAAAAATTTCCATTCCCACATTTAGTTGAAATCTTAATGTGAACTTGCTGGAACTCTGTGACTTTGCCTTTATATTAGAACAGTCTTAAACAGTACTTGAATGAGCCTGTATTACCACAGCAGAAGTTTGTTAATGTTTATTGCTGAACAGGTGTAGATTTTGACTTCAGTAGGAAAAGCAAGACTTTCTCAGTAAGAAGTTGGGTTATAGTCGAAAATACCCGATTGATAAAGTTAACGTTTTAAATGTTCTTCATCCAACATATGAAAAGTAATGCTTGAAACATTTTACGTACCTTCAGCAATCACTTAGAACATTATTAAGTGAACCTTCTAATTTTAAGGTAGCGCTTGGTAATTATTTCTTTTCCTTAGAACTTTCAGCGCTCAGTTTTGTTTGAAATACCTGGAGGGTTTTGCTAATTTTTGCTCCCATCAGAGGTACAGGGTGACTGTTAGCTTGGATACAGTGTTCCTAATCTCATTACCAGTCACCTGGTAATACCAGGTATTACCAGTAACCTGGTGTCCTTGTCCATAGCAGGGGGGTTGGAACTGGATGATCTTTAAGGTCCCTTCCAGCCCAAACCGTTCTGTGATTACCAAATCTACTTTTACTGTTGAATTTGAAATGGGAGAAAATACAGGTATTTTACTATATCACTCAAAGTTGTTAAAGCTGGCTTAGTATATTTCAGCTTTTTGAGGAAAATAGGAAAATAGAATAGATGTAGATTGTAGCTTCCAGATTGTAAAGCTTTCTGTTAAGGATGTATTTTAAATTACAGAGAACCTACACGGAAGGATAGTTATGTTCAATTTGCCACTGCTGTAAAGGTTCTAAAGTTAAATAAGTATGATGAATTTATGACTTCTTTAGCCCTGAGAATACTTGTACAATTGGAACTTCCTTGTCAGTTTAATAGTTAAAGTATTGATAAGTTCTTTATGCAGACAGAACTCTACCATTTTTGGAACTGATGTCATTTTTACCTTCGCTTGTAGGAGCTGTTTATTGAGGGTTCTTAAAGTACCTTCATCTCTCCACTGGCATGTGTAGTATCCAGCAATGTTCGAAACCTGCATTTAAGATAAATTCTGATTATTGCAGTACTTCCAGGATGAAAACATGCTTACTTCCCTACTGTATCTTTGCTTTATAAATTTATGTTGCCAAACGATATGTCTCAAATTTGACTCTTATCACACAGATAAATGAGGTAGTATCTCCTGACTCTCTTGTTTATTTTGTAGGTATTAACTATAATCCAGTGTTCCCTTCTGGTTTTGGAGATTTTGCACACAATATTTCCCCACACAGCAGTGAGCAGCAACAACATCCTCTAGATCATAATGTTTCTGGGAAAACTGAGTATATGTCATTCCCCAAACCTTTTGAAAGCAGTTCCTCTAATGGAGCAGAAAAACAAAGGTATTTACTGTCACAGTACAACTCTCCTTTTATCGTTTTTCCTCCCTTTTTTGGGGCTTGTGGGAATTCATCATTCTTTTAGGGAATTTATTGTCATGGAATTACCAAATGAGCTTTACTTTTGCCGTTTCCAGTTTAATTTTTTTACTGTTATTTTTCAGTAAAGCGTTCCGCTTTTCTGTATATTAACTAGTGTATCATTTAATGGATATTTTAAAATCATATATACTGTTGGAGTGGTTTTGTGACACTTTTTGGAAGTAGAGGAAGATTTCATTTCCATCTTTTTTGAAACTGAGCTGTTTTACAGAATCATAGAACAGTTTGGGTTGGAAGGGACCTTGAAAGGGCATCAAGTCCAACCCCCCTGCAATGAGCAGGGACATCTTTAACTAAATCAGGTTGTTCAGAGCCCCGTGCAGCCTGACCTTGAATGTTTCCAGGGATACAGCATCTACCACCTCTCTGGGCAACCTCGGGCAGTGTTTCACCACCCTCATTGTAAACAATTTCTTCCTTATATCTAATCTAAATCTCCCCTTTCAGTTTGAAGCCATTACCCATCATTCTAGGGCTCCACTCCCTGATCAACAGTCCCTCCCCATCTCTCCTGTAGCCACTTTAGGGACTGGAAGGGGCTCTGAGGTCTCCCTGGAGCCTTCTCTTCTCCAGGCTGAACAACCCCAACTCTCTCAGCCTGTCCTCACAGCAGAGGTGCTCCAGCCCTCGGAGCACCTTTGTGGCCTCCTCTGGACTCGCTCCAACAGGTCATTCCTCTGCTGAGAGCTCCAGAGCTGGACGCAGTACTGCAGTTGGGGTCTCACCAGAGCAATGTAGAAGGGGCAGAATCCCCTTCATCGCCCTGCTGGCCATGCTGCTTTTGAGGAAGCCCAGTATACTGTTGGTTTTCTGGGCTGCGAGTGCACAGTGCTGGGACATGTCCAGCTCTTCATCCACCAACACCCCCAGGTCCTACGTGTCAGGGCTGCTCTCCATCCCTTTGCCCCCCAGCCTGGGTTGATACTGGAGGTCACCCCAACCCAGATGCAGGACCCTGCACTTGGCCTTGTTGAACCTTATGAGGTTCGCATGGATCCACTTGATGAGCCTGTCCAGATCACTCTGTATGGCATACTGACCCTCAGATGTGTCAACTGTTGGAATAACTACAGGATATAATTTCAGTGAATGTTTTTGTGGTACAGTAGATTGTAATGAATGTTGCTTTAAGAAGTGTTCTGTCCTATACCACTACGTGACCACAACAATAGCTGCATAAGTGTATCCACGTTGAAGAAATTCACATTTATTGCTGATTTCAGACATCTTCTGTTTTCCATTTGCAAGGATTCTCACTAGATGATTTTTTTTTTTTTTCCAATGTTCAGTTGATGACTAAGTAACTAGGGCAGATAACTGGCATTATGGATAAAGGTATTTGCCTGGTAATACATCCTACTTCTATCTAAGGGACTGTGTTATGATCTATTGTGGTGTTTCCTTTTTTCTGACAGAAAGAGTCATAGACAACCTGAAGACGAAATGGAAAAACGATCAACTTGGCTTAACGATAACCAGGAAGCAAAAAAAGAGGATCAGTCCCAGCTGAAAGCAGGTTTTGCAGCTTCAGTGCAAAACATTGCTTCTGGTCATAAAAATCAGCCTGATGTGAGCAGGAGAAGAGAGTTTGATGAAGAGTCTTTGGAGAGTTTCAGCAGCATGCCTGATCCCATAGACCCCACTACTGTGACAAAGACATTCAAATCAAGAAAAGCATCAGCACAAGCCAGCTTGGCATCAAAAGACAAAACACCCAAATCAAAGAATAAGAGAAAGAGTGCTTCTCAGCTAAAAGGCAGAATTAAAAATACTGGTAGGTATTATTAAAGTAATCTTAAATACGGTGGCAAACTCAGCTTGGATTATAATCTTCACATTCCAGAGAATTTACTCTCTATAAATGGTACCTATAGTAATGAAGATAAGTCATTGAAATACGAATTCATTTTGCATAACATGTGTAAGGTTTTTTAGTATTTCAGTAAATAAAAAGCATAACTGATGAGGACATCATGGTTTGAATCGATAGTGGATGCAGATAGACTAAGATTTGGAATAAACACCAGGAAACCATCCTCTTCATTACATTTTCATGTTCAAACTGGGTCACTTGCTGAAAGATGTACTTCAGTGAAATAATGAGTGAGAAGAGAGGGACAGTGCTGTTGGAGTCACTGAGGATTTAGGGCTACTGTATGGCTTCAGTGTACAGAAGAAAATTTTTGCCTCGTAAACGTTGTTTTGCATCTTTGAGATTGTCCCTAAACAAATTTTGAAAAGTATTAAAACATTTTGTAAGCTGGTTTTTTTGTTAATATCTTCCTTTTCCTTCCCTCCCATTAGGTTATGAAAGTGCAAGCGCTTCTAGTGTGTGTGAACCCTGCAAGAGCAGTAAAAACAGACACTCTGAAGAGGTGGTTCATGCAAAGGTGTTCAGCAAAAGGAATCGGGAACAGTTGGAAAAAATAATTAAATACAGTAGATCTACAGAAATGTCTTCAGGTATTCTTTTCTGAATGTCAGTTGTTATTTTGTGAACTTCTCTGACTAAAAGACCTCCAGACTTAGTTGCTAGTGTATTATTTAAAAGCAGTGTACTATGATAAGAAGACAATATGGAACATTTAGCATCTGGATTTTGCTTTTTAATTTCTAAGGATGCTGTAAGCATAAAAGTTTGTAAAAAGTTGGGTATTAATTGCTTTTGGGTGTTTTCTGTAGATTAGGTACTTGATTAAAATAATTTAGAAGCAAACCTGTTACTGTAAAACAAACAAAAATCTCGCCAACCAAAACTGTCACCCATTTGCTGGTGTTTTTATGGGAAGTATCTGCACAACAGGTGACACTGTTTAGTGTTTAATCTACATTCCCTACTGCATACGTTTTCTTTCTGTTCATGCTTAAGGGAGCTCTATCAAATACCATTCAAATTCAGTCTTATAACATCACATAAACCCTTACATTTTTGCCATCTGCACTGCTTTTCTTGCGTCCAGATCATAAAAATATTCTCTTCAATGTCTTTTTAGGTTCTGCCAGTACCTTTGTTTTGTTTGAAAGATGCAGAGATTTTAGTCACTGTAGCACGATGTGCAGCTTTGTCAATGTAGCTGTGTCCACACTAAGAGCTGTTTATTGACCTAATAAACTGTTAACCACTCAAGTTCTCCCAATAAGCAGCTTTGCTGTGGTTTGGATCACTAAAGCAGTTTTCCTCCTGCTGTTTTGTATAGACCCTGTCTTTATTTCTGGTGCGCATTTTTTGTGTTTATCACTGTCTATCCCCACTTTCCTACAGCGCATGCTAGGAGAATTCTGCAGCAGTCTAACAGAAATGCATGCATTGAAGTGCCAGGTAATGCATTCACTGCTCAGCTTCAACAATGTCCTACTACTTTTATTTTTTTTTCCTCTTAGCTTTGGGCCTATAACTCAGACTGTTTAGCAGATGTTCAAACTCGGCACTATTGCAGCACCTTCTCTATAAACAAGGCAAGAGAAAGATGCTCGCAGTTTGCACAAAATGCAATGATACAAACTCTCTTGAATTGTAATTGTGAAGAATGTGTTTATCACATCTTTAGTCACAATTACAAGTGGAAAATAGGCAGGTAGATACCGACAAAAAAATTCAGTAGGCATTTTTAGTATGTTTAAAAGCTACTATTCCATTTTATTAATGGAGGAGGGAAGCAATTTCTAGTGACTTATTCAAGGTTCAAAAAGCTTACCTCTATGCTTAAAAATACTGGTAGACTATTTGCAGATAATCAAATTGCACAGTAACATTTGCTGTATTGCTAATAACTTCATTAACTTGAATACTAACAAATATGCATCTGTTAAACTAAGCTGAGTTTTCCAAATGTAACTTTTTTCCATTCAACACTTGCCAAAATACGTATGTAATAACTGTTGTGATGCAAGGATATTCCTTAATTTTCAAAGGAATGGGAGGTTGTTGGGGGAACACATTGGCTTCTCATACATATGTAATAGGGCTTAAGGGTAAGAGGTTTTACATGAGTCTCAGAAGTGATATTAGACATGTATGAGAACATAGGATTTATGCTTGGGGGGGGTGGGAAGCAGTGCCTTTCTTGAATTCAGTCTAGAGCTTTCTTCATGTTGTTGCTTGTGTTGCAAGAATGTGGACTACTTGTATTATGTAAACTTGAGACCTTTGGAAATATCTGAAAACTCCATTTTTGGTGTTAGATACCTATTCTGAAAGCAACACTGTGTGTGCAATATTCTCTTTAATAAATACTTTCTAAAGGTATTGTTCAGAATCGTAAAGAAAATTATTTCTATGAATGCTTTACATTTTGTTTCATATACGAAGGATTGCATAAAGTGTTATTTCAGAATGTTTACATCTTTGTTGCCCTTCAGGAGATGAGTAAGCTTTAAGAAAAGAGCTATAAAATGGAAGCTACAATAATTGAGAGATAATTTGTGTACCTGTAACTTGCATACCGAATAAACAGCTTTCTTTCAACTGGATGCATGTCAAGGACTTAACGAGTTCCTTTCTTTTCTGCAGAAACTGGCAGTGATCTTTCTATGTTTGAAGCTTTACGAGACACAATTTATTCTGAAGTGGCAACGCTTATTTCTCAAAATGAGTCTCGTCCTCACTTTCTTATTGAACTTTTCCATGAGCTTCAGCTGCTAAACACAGATTACCTGAGGCAAAGGGCTCTATATGCTTTGCAGGTACGCATGAAATTTTTGATCTTGTGTGTGAATCAAACAAATCTTAGATCCTTTTTTACAGTATAGATTTATTATCTTTTGCCAGGATATAGTGACCAGACATCTATCTGAGAACAACGAAAAAGGCAAGTGCACAAAATCACTGAATTCTGGCACGTGGATGGCATCAAATTCTGAACTCACTCCCAGTGAAAGCCTTGCTTCTACAGATGATGTAAGTTTTCAAGTTCAGATGCTAATTTCCTGTCAACTTTTCCTATCTTTTCAACTTAGATGCATGTGTATTGTGTACTGAAATATTCATACTAGCGATTGAATTTTTCTAAAATTCATATCAACTTACGCAGACTTCTCTAAACAAAGAAGTGCAAGAGAATATTAATGCAAAAGGGATTAAACACTAGGGTTCTTGACGCTGGAAATGAGTGATGTGTCAGGGAGGAACAGAATGTGGACAGGGACTAAGATTGGAAACTGATACTCAAAGAGAGTCAAAATCCTCTTGTGAGTAAGTCAGGGCAAGTACTGATCGCAGGATTCCCAAGGAACTTTTGCTTTTTTATATTTTAAGAAATCACTGATACTCTACACCATTTCTTATGTATTTTATAGTTGAAGTATTTGAAACGAACATGGTAGAATCACCTGATGGATTTATACCCTTAAAGTAAGGTTATTTCCCAGTCAAGCAGCCTGGTGACAGGTCTTGATACCACAGCTGGCTTGGTGACACATCTGGGAGAGGATGGTGCGTTCCTACTTTGTATTCGGTTCTTTGGTGTTTTTTTAGGAAACTTTTGGCAAGAACTTTTCTACGGAAGCATGTCAAGATTGTGAACAAAATGATGCAGACAATGGGAGTACTATGTCTACATCTTCAAATTTTGAACCCTTTGCCACCGATGACCTTGGTAAGAATGATGTGATTTATGGTGTTGTGTTAGTCCCTCCCTCCTAAAATGCCTTCAATTGTCTACTCTTAAATAGTCTAAAAAATCTTTGATTTTTAGCGTGTAACCACATTTTGTAAAACAACACTTAGAGAAATTAGCCACTTGTGAAACACTTTGAGTTGTTCAAAGCGTGTAATAAAATATTGTAACTCAACTACGATTATATGTCGATTTCAAAAGTTGTGACTTTGAATTCGTTTTTATCATTGTTTACTTGTGTATCAATTGAAAACTTTTTATTTAGATTAAAAGGTGTTTTTATTCTAAATATAGGCAACACAGTGATTCACTTAGATCAAGCTTTGGCTAGGATGAGGGAGTATGAGCGTATGAAAATTGAAGCTGAAAGTACCCTTGACTCTGAGGGCTGCTCTAGTAATTTTCAGGGTGCTTCTGCTGCTAAATTAGAAGGTATGCACATATATACATATTTTGCTTAGTTTTAGAAAATAATTATTCTAAATATCAAGAATCATTTAATTGGCTGACTTGCTTTCCTCTTCATTTATATTGAAAACTTAGCCAAGTTTCAAAGGATCTTTGCATACATTAAGTAAATCTGATTTATTTTTAAAAAAGGAAAATCTATGGTTTTGGAATTGGTATTTCTTTGATGTTGAGTGACTGAAATGTACGTTTCTTTTAATGAGGTCCAAGTACCAGTGAGTGTCTTCCTGTGCCAGAGTCCAGTGACGCTTCTGCTGTTCCGTGTCCTCGTATAGATACTCAGCAGCTCGACCGGCAGATTAAAGCAATTATGAAAGAGGTCATTCCTTTCCTGAAGGTAAGAACTTTTTTCAATAATGTGTGAATTGGGAGAGTAGGGGAAGGACCTGCACAATTCCATAGAAGAACATTATTTAAAATGGATAACTTGCATCTTAGCCGCAGCTGCCAGTAAGTATGTGTTAAGTTGCAGACCTTGCTGAGGATGCCGTAAGGATTAAATACTCCGACAGAAGGGTTTTTAATAGGAGAAAGAAATGCTAAGGTTTCTGGGTTGCATTGGGCTGGTGGACTCGACATCAAGAATAATAGAAATTTGGTCTTTGGAGCTGACCAAATCAAATAGAATGTTTGAGAATGTGCTTTTGAAACGCTTGCTGCCTTTTAGCAAAGAGAACTGAGAGAGTTTTAATTAAAACTGTTACATACGATGTAACTTGAGATATTTTTGAAGAATAGCTCTGTGAGTTTTAGCATTATTTTCTGTTTACAAATATCTTCAAAATTGTTGAGAGCTTGTAAACATTGTGAATACGGAGGAGAAATGTACTACTTAAAAGAAGGAGAAATAGTCACAGTTCATTATTGGCAAGGTTAAAGAGCAGAGGAGATTGAGTTGTAAGATGCTTAAGTAATCTCCATGCTCCCTTTTACAGTATGTGCAGTGTGTAAGATCAGCTTTGATGAATAAGGTACTTTTTTGACACTGGTTTTAAAAACTGTCTATATTGTTGACATGCCCCGGTCTCCGTGCCCAGAGGCTTCTCTGTTGTTTGCAATTTGAAGGCAGCTTACAACAATAGATGTCTTACCATAAACTTTAATACACCTGAGTACACAGCCACAATATGTGAAGATTCGTAATTTGTCCAGACGTTAAAAGGTGGCACGTACTAAAGTGCTGGAGAAGTGCAACAAAGCTTTGCCTGTCACGGCCAGTCAGTCATTAATGACGTATATTTGCTGTAACTGTGTTTCAGTTAGTTTGTTTTGCAAGATGGGTTAGGACCAGTTTGTGGAGTGCTGTTCCTTCAGTGGAAAGGTGATTCTGTTTATAAATGAATTTCAGTATTCGAGTTGATGGCTATTTTTTTAAAAAAAAAATAAAGTGTTAACTAAGCTCATTTTGTGATACTTGTTTAGGAACACATGGATGAAGTATGCTCTTCTCAATTACTGACATCAGTAAGACGTATGGTCTTGACTCTTACACAACAAAACGATGAAAGTAAAGAATTTGTGAAGTTCTTTCATAAGCAGCTTGGCAGCATACTGCAGGTCAGTAGCTTTTCAGTGTTGTTTTGCAGCACTATTGCAGCTCGGATAATGAGCAACAGATAAATCAGCTTCCCTGAAGTTATATTTTACAACTGCTGTTCTCTTTCAGCTTTAATATAGCAATGAGGTGTTGCCTTGTTTTCTAAAATTAAAGCTTTACTATGCACAGAACTTCCTTTCTATCACTGCCAGATGGTGAGAGGTGTATCTCCTGCCTGGTGCTGTCTTCAAGGGGAGCTCTGGTGATGCTCTTCATGAACGTTTTGTGTAAATTCCTGAAAAACAATAGAGTGCTTTCTCTCCCTAGTATAGAGTTTTAATCAGTAACTTGATAAGTTCTGTTACGTGACTAGTCTGCTTAAAATCTAAGATGTTAAACCTTATCTTTTAAAAAGTATGAGCTAATATATACCTAACTAATTTTTAGGAATATGACAAATACTTAGTCTTTGAAAGCCTGTTTCAAAAACTGAAGAATTATTTCTCTTCACAGGATTCACTGGCGAAATTTGCTGGTAGAAAATTGAAAGACTGTGGGGAGGATCTTCTTGTGGAGATCTCTGAAGTGTTATTTAATGAATTGGCCTTTTTTAAACTCATGCAAGACTTGGACAACAACAGCATTTCTGTAAAGCAGAGATGTAAAAGAAAAATAGAAACTACTGAAGTGATACAGTCTTATGCTAAAGAGGTTTGTTTTATTATATTTTTTAAAAATGTAGCTTTTCTGATTTTCCTATTTATCTGTATTCCCTAAACTACTTTGAGTACCTTAGTTCATGAGTTGTATATATGTTTTTTTATGAATTAGGGCTGTGTAGTCACAGTAGTGCTTGTGTTAGAAGCATGAACTAGTTTTCCTCAGTAAGGGAGATGTCCTGTATTATAGATGAGTGTCTGTTAAAGGTATGTTGTTGCATAGACCAATTGTTGTTGGTAATTCAGAGAAAATGTGTTTTAATGGTTATATGTGCACATAGTAAGGAATAGTCAAGTCTTGAAATAGTATTAACATCTGGAGCCTTTGAGGAGTTGCTGTGGTTTAACCCAACTAAGCAGCTGAGCCCCACGCAGCCACTGGCTCACTCACCACTGGCGGGATGGGGGAGAGAACTGGAAGAGTGAGAAGACTTGTGGGGTTGAGATACAGACAGTTTAACAGGTAAACTGCATGCACAAGCAAAGCAAAACAAGGAATTCATTCTCTACTTCTTGTGGGCAGGCAGGTGTTCAGCCATCTCCAGGAAAGCTGAGCTCCATCACATGTAACAGTGACTTGGGAAGACAAATGCCATCACCTTTCCTTCTTCCTCTGTCAACTTTGTACACTGAGCACAACGTCGCATGGCATGGAATATCCCTTGGGTCAGTTGGGGTCAGCTGCCCCAGCTGTGTCCCCTCTCAGCTTCTTCTGCCCCCCTCAGCCCACTTGCTGGTGGGGTGGTGTGAGGAGCAGAAAAGGCCTTGATGCTGTGTAAGCCCTGCTCAGCAGTAGCTGACACGTCCATGTGTTATCAACACTGTTTTCAGCACAAATCCAAACCGTAGCCCCATACCAGCCACTATGAAGAAAATTAACTCTATCCCTGCTAAATATTTTGATAAATGGTGGTTCCAGTTCATCATCTCTCCCATTATGCCTACAGCTTTCTTTGCAGTAGCCTAGTCAGGCCCCATCTTTACCCAAGCTGAATAAGTCCTATGAAGTCATCAAATAGTTGTTGGCATGTGTAGAAAGTATCACTTTCTAGACTTAAAGTATAAAATAAATATAAACTTTTCAGAAATATTTGAGACTGTAGCACATATTCTGCTCTAAGAAAGTTAGAGTTTGGGTTGGGTTTTGCATAATTTACATTATTAAAGATACTGTGTTACCATTTTCAATGTCACTATCACAGGTTTTAGGAACGTAGCTTTATTTAGTAACATTAACTATTTACAAAACAAACATTAAACCAGATCATGTTCATATACTTAAATGGGATAGTAACTCCCTCAATGTTTCTTATTGCATAGTATAGTTATGACTTCAGTGTCCTTTCATCTTTCTTTGAGAAACAGAAGTACCAAAGCAAACCTCAACTCATTTAAAAATATCAATGGAGGGTATTTTGTGAATCTGTCATAAAGTCCTTAAAGTAGTTTTAAGCATATCACCAGCTACTCAAGATAGCTGAACTTAGATATACCAGTATTATGGCTAGTGTGTGAGAGAGGCTGTGGAGTGTCTTGGAAAGAGGCCGGAGAAACACTCTGAATCCAGAAGGATTTGGACATGACCTCTTATTTTATCTGAAGTTGCTCATTGGGTCTTTGTTACGTAGTTCGTAGACTGCTATGAGAGTGCCTGCAGCCAACTTAGATCTAGCATTTCTTCTCTTCTGGAAGACAAAGAGTTAAGGTCAATGTTTGCCTTGTTGCTGTGGCAGCAGTTCAGACTCAACAGAGCCAGAACTGGTAGGTCTTGGTTACTTTAGACAGACCCACAGAATTATCTCTAGGTGGTCTTCTCACAACTTTCAGGTCTGGGATCCTGATGCAGACCCATCTCATCTTGCTTGATTTTGTGGCTGCCTTGAGTCCAGTAAACTGACTGGTTTTAGATTCCTCACTGAAAAGCACAACTCTGTCTTGACCGGAGCTGGCTTGTCTAAATCTATATGTTAAACGTGATTTAACCCTAGACTGGAGAATTATCCCTTGTAAACATAATTGTTTAAATAAAAAGGGCTAACACAATTTTTGGTAATATCTTGCAACTCTACAATTTTGAAGACATCTATGTAAAATCTCTCCTAGTGTAGAAGTCCCTATGACTTACTGCCATTTTGAGATAGCAGTTCTTGTAAGGTTGGCCTTTCTGCCAGGCTTTCACGAAACCTTAGTTTGGTTCAGTATTTCAAAATCATTTCAGTTTAGAATTGAAGACAGTTTGTGTTTCTTCTAGGCGAAAAAAGGTCTCCAGGTGGATGTTTGTTCATCTGCTGAAGATGTCGATGAGGACAAAGTATGTTTATGCTTCTCAACTGTCTTTATTCCTCAGATAATTTCACAGATCACTTAGTCTTTCTGTTTTCTGTCATATAAATCCAGTCTCCATAAGCAGCCCATTTCCTAGTGTTTATAAATTTATTAAACATCATGGGTTTTATCTCTTTTCTGTTACTTTCAGTGATTTACTTTATCAAAGTAACAAGGTAAATTATAATTTCCCTTTTTTAATTTGAGTTGATGGTCTGGAAAAGGACTACCAGAAAAATCTGCCTTCATCAATAAGTCTTTATTATTACATGCATTCAGTAAACATGACTTGGATACCAGCTGCTTGGTTGCTCTGAGTTTTATTCCTGTTTCTGCTGCTGAGCCATTACCAGATAAACACTGTTCGATGCATTTCTTGTAAAATATTGTTACCTTTCAAGAAGTGCACTCAGATCAACAAAGAGTATTAAAGATGCTTTTATTGTTGGTGACCTTTATGTAGCATGAGCTTTGCTTTAGGGCTGACGATTTGAAAATCTAAGAAGAGCAAAGTTTATGCTGAATGCTACGCAAGTGAAATAGAATAATTTGTGATACTTGATGAGCAGCTTTAGGGTAGGATCTTGTTTTTCCTTTCAGTATTCATTTTCTGTATTTTAAAGAAGACAGACCTGTTCTGAAGGTGCTTCCTGTGGGATTTGGTCTGGGGCTGTTGCCTTTATTCTCATTCAGAATGTAGTCATTCCTTGAAGAATTAAGTGACAAGGGCCAGTAAATAGAGACAGTGTTTAATTATTTTTCACAATTAACATTTTCTTTTTTAGTGATATGGAATAAGTTGTTTTAATTTTCATCTTAAGGAAAAGGCAGATGTTCTGAGTTGGCACAAATGGTCTTAAGGTCTTCAGAGTCAAAGTCTGTGTGTGCTCTGAGAATTATATGTTAGGGCCCAAAATGTCTCCCTTTTCTCTTTAAGTTTTTTTTTTGAAAACCACTAAAATATGATTGTGTTCTGTCAAACTGCTTTGGAGGTGAAAGTGGGAATCTCTATGTCACTTCTTACGGTTGCCGTAGCGGAGAAGAGTCCTTTCAAGATTTGGAGCCAAAGCCGGGGCTTTAATTGGGGTTTGTATAGACTGAGCAGAATGCTCTCGCTCAAGGTGTTCAGCAAATCATTCAGTTGAGAAACTGCTGTGTATCCGTTGCCAAAGAAATGAGAAGCAGCAGTTAGGAATATGCCTAATTTTTACTAGAGGTCGTTTGGGAGAGGCAGGGAAGTCACTCGGAGGGAATAATGCAAGTGTGTCTGCCTTCCTCCTGATAATGACAAATCTAATTTAAAGAAATGCTGTTGTGAGTTAACATGCTGATCAGTGTAAACCTTTCCAGGTAATGAAATACTGAGTTATGATGCCCTTGATGGCTGTGTCTGAACAGTGATCCGTCTCTTCTAGTAGATTCTGCTGCTCTGTTTCAGGAGTAGCTTTGCAGTATTTATTTCAAATCCTTAAGGATACTTAAACATTAGTTTTTTGGTCTGTAGATTTTCAGTTTTGAGAATCAACGATGACTCTTTGATGTAGAAACCATAATTTAATCTTTAGACAAGCAAACATGGAATGACACAGGATGCCTTGTTTTCCTAGGACAAGGATGAGACTGAAACCGTTAAACCAGTACAGGACTCAGAAATGTACGGTGGAAACACAGTTCCTGAAAGTATTAAATCTGATGCATCTGATCAAGAAGAAGATGAGGAAAGCGAAAGTGGTCCAGTGTCAATAAGTAAGTGATTTTTATAGCTCATTATTCAATGTTTGCAGTGTAAGTTTTGACCAACTAATTTTACAACTAGATTTGCATGAAGTACCTTTGTCCTTGATCTTCCCTCACAGATTTTCTAGTTGTGTCTTTTCCAGCGGAAGTTTTCCAGGACTCTATTTATTAGTATCATGTCACGGGTTAAACATTCCATATAGAGGAGCTTTTGTTCTTTGTAACTAGAAGATCTGTAGAAACACATGTTGGAATCTGACTCATTGCTTCAGTTACACATCCTGTCTCAGCTAAACTTAAAGTTTCTCAATCTTTAACCTGAAGGATGTAAAAGCTGCTGAAATTTGTTGCAGTTTTGCGTTTAAGGGATGTTTTTTGAATATGCTTCTCTATAAGCTTGCATATTTTTAATAAATTTTTTGGTTCTGTTTGTTGACTTACACCAACTACTCATGGCTTTGTTTCCCTTATATTTACATTCTTCACATGGGCTTGTTTAGTAACTTAGATATTTCACACCAACTCAGTGGTGTGTGTTGGTAATCAAGCTTACGTGGAGCATATGAATCTTTTGAAGTCAGTCATCATTGTACCTTAATTTCGAAGAGTGTTTTCAAGTATGAGTTGTAACTGATCGTTGCAGTAAATTCCCCAAGGGAATTTGGATTTTGTTGCCTGACACTTGCTCTGTCAAAACGTTAATCCAATATGGGGATTGTTTTACATTGATTTGCTTTCAGGTTTATCAAAAGCAGAAACCCAAGCCCTGACTAACTATGGCAGCGGAGAAGATGAGAACGAAGATGAAGAAATAGACTTTGAGGAAGGGCCTGTTGATGTGCAGACGTCACTACAAGCCAGCAGTGAAACAACAACTGAAAACGAACAGGTACACCAGAGTTGTGAACACAGAACAGACCTAAGCCAGTGCACAGCTTTTCAGACAAATCTCTGTATATAACACTTTGGTTTTTCTTGTTGCACTGTTTTCATACTAACAGAAGTAGAAGAATGATGTAAGGAGTCACGTGAAAGCAATAGCTTCTACATGCAAAATACGTACTGCTCATTCCCCACCTGAATTTATTATTGGTGTGGCTGATGCTAAAACGGATGGATGAACGTACACAAAATTACTGTTTAAATCTACTTTCAGAGAGAGAGAACGTTAAGCCGCAATAGAAAAGGTTAACTTTCAAAAAAGCATCAAGTTTTAAACTGTTTACTAGTTCTTCCTCTGGTTGCTAACATCAAGTTCTAATTGGGCTTTCCTTTGCAGAAGCCATTGACTCTTGTATTCTAGCATGTCTCTGACTTCTCTTTCTTCTTCATCGTGTAATACATTTTTCTAGAACAACAGTGAAATGTTATTGGCTTTTCTATTGTCATTTCACTGTTAGTTTCTTTCAAAACATTTGGATGTGTGTGACCTGGTTCTGGAGACTTGTCAAGTCTTTACATTTCAGTAAATAAGATTGACTTCTGAGTCTTTTGAAACTTTGGTTTATTCAAGGGCTACTAACATTTAGGCAAGGATGTAACTGGAACATTTTACTTTAAAGGCTAAAACAGAAGATCTTTTTCAGTGGAACTGAAACCTGGGAACTACTATACTGAAAATAAAATTAAATGCTTAGATAAAACACACATCTCAGTGTTAATAGTTTCTTAAACGGTGGTTGACCAGCTGAAGAGCAGAGCAGAATTTGCTATCTTTATTTCAAACTAGTTGAAAGACAAAAGCATGGAGCAAGTGTACAGTGTGTTTCCAGTTAGCAAGGAAGAATAAATTAGCCAATAAGCTACAAAGCTGTTTAGTTGAATTTGTTCTAACTTGTTTTCATCTTCCTCAATAGACTTCAAACCAAGAACTGAGCAAGACAAAAAGCAGTGAGATTTTGTCATCAGAACAAGAGTCTGTTAATGTTAAAGGTAAGCCCAGTACACAGTAACTGAGAGATTAACGCTTCTGTGTGAGTTTGTGTGTTGTGAGAACTATCTTGGACAGTGGCTGTGATATATGTAAGTAAGAGAAAGAACATCAATGTTGCAAGAATTTACTGGACTGGGTTTTCTTCATGGAACCATTATCAGTTGACTAGAAATCTCTGTGCTGATACAGACACAGCAAACCTTTTAGAGAGAAATACATGTGGTTTTGCTGCTTGACAATAGCGTGAATTTCAGTCGATGCTTGCAGCCTTTGGCACACAACAGTAGCGGAGTTAATTTGTCTGTTCCAATATTTGGATGTTTAGATTTGTCTGGTACTTGCTTTTTCTGCTACTACCGTTTCCTGGCAATTGAAATCGCTTTATATTTTTCTGTGGGAAGATTATATTCTGCCTTGTAACTGATTTAAGAACCAAGAAATCATTTTCTGCCAAAAGACAGGAACACTACCATGTGGTATGAAACTTACTTATAATCTACCTGTTGCTGCCTCCTTTTCTTGTGTTTTTCTGGGGCAAATATTGGTTTTGTTCTTGGTCTTTTTTCGTAGACTAAAGCAGTATTTGAGTAGATTCTGTGTTGCCACAAGAATGTGGCAAAATCCTAAGGAATTTATTGTTCTGTATTAATCTCTTTATGCCTAAAATGAATATTTTACAGTAAGTCATATATTTCTGGATGTTGGAGTTTAGTTGGTTTGGTTTGGGGTTTGGGTTTTTTGTTGTTTTGGGTTTTTTTTTCCGTTTTGTTTTTGTTTTTTAAAGCTGTATCAATTCAGAAGTTCTAAGTCAGATACTGTCTTGTGATACTTGCTGATACCTCAGCGTATGAGAGTATTAGTAACTGATGTTTTATTTCAGGCTAATTCACTTTCTCATTTGTATCTTTGAATAATAATTTTTTTTAAAAAGTAATAATAATCTGGGATTTTTGTATGCTCAGAATCTTTTATTATCTCCTGCCTAGTTAAAATGTAGTTTTGTGGTTTTAGGTGAACAAGATGTGGCTCCAATTTTGCCTCATTATCTCAATGTCGTGGAGAATACGCCGCCTTTAACAGTCCATACCCCAGAATCCTTTATAACAACCAATATAAAACCAGAAGAATCGAGCTCATCCCCACCAGGAAATGAAACTCAAACGCTGGACACAACGTGTGTAGGAAACAAATCATCTGCTGCAAGTTCTGACAGCTCCATGGCTGGCAGCCCTGATACGGAGTCACCCGTGTTGGTGAATGAGTTTGTACGTATATTTCAGTTAAGAGACATCCACGAGAAAATAGAAGCTTTTTTTTATTTCAGGGTTACTTCTACTTTCCAGTCTTGTTCGGTTTTCATCTGCAAATTTGATATGGGCATTGCTTTCTGATTTACTCTATTACAGTGGTCAAAAATCTAGTTTTGGAGTGAAAACAAAACAAAGTAGCACTATTCTCTGAGACGTTGCTATTTTTTCTTAACAGGAAGCTGGTTCTGGGAACGTCAGTCAAAAATCTGATGAAGATGATTTTGTGAAAGTTGAAGACTTGCCCCTTAAACTTGCAGTGTATTCAGAGGTATTTTGCTATTGCTCGTGGGGCGGTTGTTTAGAAGTGCACACCCTAAATGTCTTAATTATCTAGACAGCAGTAAAAATTATCCAGAATTTTAAGTTTTGCTTTATCTGTTACAAAGGCAGATTTAATGAAGAAAATGGCAATGGAGGCTCAAACCAACAGTTTGTCTGATGAATTACTGGACGGAGGTGGAGCTCAAGATCAAGAATTAGTGGGAGATGCCCAAACTCTGAAAGAACCTGGTAAAGATTATTTTCTAAATCCTCTACACTTACAGGGGAAACACTTGTGAGTGGCCTAGATTTTAAGTATCTTGTTACTGCTGATTGAAGTAAGCAGTTATTGTGGTGCTGAAAGAGGATGATGCTTTTTTGTCACGCATTTGAAAATGATATATTGATATGAAGGGATTTTGCCTTCCGTGTTCCTTCTATATACTTCTGGTTAAATTCTGTGGTTAATAAAGCAATAAAATTTTCCATATTTAAAATGCATGTTATAATTTAATGGTTTTGTAACTTACTAAAATGAGATAGTAGTTTTGTTCCTTGTAATACAAGCTTGGGTTTAAAAATATTGCAAATCCTAATTGCTGTTATCTGATTTAATAACATTCAAGATGATTTGCTGTCAGACTGCTCACTATTTTTGTAATAGAAAAGTTCAAGAGACCTTTCAGAACAGTGAAATAATCTCTTCAGGGAAAAGAAAATTATTTTTTATATGAAGCACACCATGAGGTATAAGAAACTTCCAGCGCGTATGATGGCAATAAACATTTGTCTCTGTCATGAAACAGTATTTATGCAGCTAAAAGAACTTAATGGTAATGCAGGTCGAAGAAACTTGGTTTTTTTTAGTATAATGTTGATATTGTGCTGCTCACAAGGAGTTGAAATGTGGTCAAGAGCTGTGTTTGCCTTGTTGTCAACAGATAGTAATGAATATATTCTTATTTTACAGAAACTTTTGGAGCTCAGAGTGCATGAGAATAACCTGAAGATACCTGCATTTATAGACTCTATGTACACAAACGCATATGGAAGATCAGCACTAATTTCCCAGAATTCTGGAAGTGTATAGAAATGTAAAATTTCGGACACACTGCCTCTTAGGGATAGGTATGCTAACTTCTGCCTGGGGCAGCTGGGACAGCTGGAACTGAATCCTCTTCAGTTTTGCTGCACTGTTCTTTTTCTGTCTTAATCTTTTTTTATTTTTTATTGTGACTTGTTTAGTAATTTTAAAACTGTTCCAAATGGTAGTTTTAAATAAAGTTTGGACTTGTCTGTAAATTTGTCTTTTGAAAAACTTTCCTCTGCCATACAAAACAGGGTGCAGAGTTTGCTGTTGGAAGCCAAGTGACTCGAAGCGTTGGAGGGTTTGTAGTGGTTTGTTACTCCTCTTTAGAGAAACACTGCAGGCTTTTCTGGGACAATAAACTCTTGTTTCTTCTTTTCCAACTTCTACAAAGGTGTCTATGCCTTCTATGAGGTGTAGACACACGACACACCTACATGTTGCCTTTGTAGCCTAAGTCTGTATAAAAGGAAAACAAAACTTCCTCTTCTTGGCCTGCAGACAACACATTTATCCAAGATGAAGTAAATTCCCTGGTTTTTGTAATTAACTGCAGAAACCATCTGCGTTTTGCTGCAGTTGAAAGCCTGTAGGACTTGTTCCTAAAGTGTTTGACTTTTTGTAAAGGGTTTTCATTTGGGAAGGAAGAAATGTAGGAAATTACAGTTCAAGTTAATGTTTAAAAAAAACAGTTCAAGTCAGCACCTAATGGAGTCTTGTAGGAAGGGCGGAATTAGGACTGCAGAAAAGTAGATGAGAAAGCTTGAACCAGAACAAAAATTTTCTTGACTTTTCCAGGTCAGAGTTGCTAATTCATAATCAGAGTTGTAAGTCATAAAATTGAGCTGGAAATAGCTTATTCAGCAGATGCACTACATTAGAGAGATCCTGCTTACCTTAAACAAATAGAAGGCTTTTCTCAAAGCAGTTCAAGTGCAACGGTCACCTTTAATTCAGGCTTTGCCTTCCTTTGAGGTTAGTGTAATAACAGGGCTCTGCTGTGGGAGACAGGCTAGTGCCAGGGAAGCAGAAATATGCCTGAAGTTTGAATAAAATGAGTGAGATTCTTCTGTGATTTCTTTTAGTTTGTTTGTTCTGAGTGGCTCCAGGTTTTATGAGTGAGCTTTGAAATGGCAGATTACAATCACATACCTTTCGTCTCCAAAGAGAAAAGTGTAATAAAAGGTTTGAAGGCAACTTAGTTACTGCGCAGGCTTTAAACTCGTGGGGATAACCTTGACAATTTTGAGGACAGAAGAAATCCATTGTGACAAGGGCAAACCTGTGACAGGGAAACAAAGCTTTTAATCACTAACTTGGCACAAGAATCATTCAGTAAATCCAAGAGGGTATTTCCATGAAGTAGAAGAAGCATATTTGTGCATATTTGAGAGAAATTTAGCTTATATAGTAAATCATTAAACTCTAAAGCTCATGAAATAGCATGAGCACATACCTTTCCTGAATTCTTGTCCTGAAATAGTGTTTCTTTGTTCTTATGTTCTCTCTACCCTTTCTTCACAGGGTGGTTGAGGTTGGCTGGGACCTCTGGAGGTCATCTTGTCCAAATCTCTGCTGCAGCAGGGCCACTCAGAGCTGGTTGCCCAGGGCTATGCCCAGGTGGCTTTTGAGTACTTCCAAGGATGGAGACTCTACAAAGACTTCAGGGAACCTGTGCCAGTGCTCAGTCACACAGTGTTTCCTGATAGTGAGGGAAGCTCCTGTGTTTCAGTTTGAGCATTGGATAATGGAAGCTGACTACAGGGGCACAAATAGTAGGATTGCTGAAGAAGTTATGCATGGAAGGGCTCACATCAGGATGTCAGAGAGTGCTTATGTAGTTCAGTTCAAGTAGAACGTGTTTTTCAGTGGTAGTAGAGAAGCAGATTATAGGCGAGTGGGTGTAGGGAGATGATTGAGCAGCGGAGTCTTCTGGTTGATCCTTGGCCACAATGAATGTTACATATCCCTGTCCAGTATCCATTGCACAGTTGGTGACTTCAGAGACAGCTCTGGGGAGCAACGAGTACAAAGAATTCAGATATAATGATTTTTTTAAGATGAACATTTTAAGATTAGCTGCTTTTCTTCTGTAGCTGACACAGTTTAGTAACAGCTCTTCCCCTCTGTAACACCCGCCTGTTAACTGTTGTGCAGCAGATGACCTGACAAACAACAGAACACAAGGTACAGAGTGAAACCAAGTCCTGGTGGACTTCAACTCATTTTCACTACTGGAAGTATCTGCTGCTTCTGGGAGGAAGGGGGAATCACTGGTTTCTTCCCATAGATTGCAACAGTGCTTTTGAAATTTTTATTTTCATCAGACCCCATTGTATCCCAAAACAATTTGTGCTCCAAAAGTAATTACAGCATTCACAAAACCTAAGCATTAAGACAACAGAAAAACCCATAGTAACTTTGGGTTGCTTTTGCTGCGATGTTAGTGTTTTGAACTGTAGTTATTTCTACAGGATCCCTACCTTGTGTAACAACAAGGAGTTCAAACAAAACTTAACCCTTCACTGGTAAACTTTGAAGAACATAAACTGTAAGACACTCTTATTTCTAGAGAAGCCTTCACCCGTTCCCTACAGGTGTGATATTCATAGAGTATTCATTCAAAGACCGACTGGAACATTTGTTGCCCTATTTTTATATAAGCTTCTCTCTCTTCGTTTGTCATGAGGGACACAAGCTCTGGGTTTTCGCTGACTTCGCCGTATGACCGCGGCTGACCGGCCACCATCAACATCGGGCCGTGTGTCTCCTGGTCCTCGTGGTCGGAGCTGCTGCCTCCTGCTTTCGCTCCTGCTCCTCCCCAGCGCTTGGGGTCTTCCTCAGACTCGCTGCTGTCGCTGCCTGAGCCGGGGAGGTTGTTTTGGGTGACAGAAGCCTGGTCTGTGCTGGATGATGACTTGGATTCATGGATCAGAAGAGTCTTGATGATTTCGTTATCCGTGACGGTTTCTTTAATGCTTTCTTCCGTGTCTTCAGAAGCCTTTACTCCTAGCACACAGCACTAGGTGTTAGAGGGGTCCGTAGTTTACAGTTACCACAGGCATCCTGCGTACACTGTTTTGTCTACTCTGGATCTTTTTTTACCCCCGCTTTAGAATTCTCCGGAAACTGCAGAGGTTTCCAAGAGCTTTAAATGTTACCACTGTACAGCTACAGTGCCCAGGTACAGCCAGGCATTTCAGGACCTGGTATCCAACCTCTTGGCTTTGGCAATACTACCCATATCAGCCTAAAAACTGATTTAGGTTTTAAGAACAGCTTTAAAAACTAAGATCCGATTGCCACTAGTGCAGAATTGAAGCATTACTCTACATTCTAAGCCGAGCTCACTGCATTTTTGATAGGAAAGCTATATTTAAAAGCGCTAAGGCTGCTGAATTTGCTGAAATTAGTTTTTGCTAATGCTTAAAACTTACCGACGCTGTCGCTGGTGGCTGTTGTGGCTCCTGCCACGGTGCTCTCTGACATCCAGACGGGTTGCTCTTTCGTTGCTTTCTCTCTCGTTTTCTTCTGGGGCTCAGAGTCTTGGACGTCGATGACCAAGTTTTGGGTGTACATATTGCCGAAAGAGGAACTTCTGGTGGCCCATTTTTCAGGTCGGCCGCAGGATTGTAGCACGCTGGAGCCCGCCTTCTGATCAAAGCTGGATAAAATGCCACCCGTTTTGGACAGGTTAAATACAGGCAAGACATCCTTTCCCCAGTTGCCAGTCAAAAAAAAGACCAAAAAAAAAAAAAAAAAGCCTGTTTTGTCACCAGACTGGCTTTACCGAGTGCTCTGTATTAAAACAATTTGCATTCCCACCATCTCATCGCAGAGACAACTGGTTTTGGCACGGTCTCTTCCCTGGATGGAGCCCACTGATACAGAATCATTACGTTCTCCCAGGAAGAACGTATCAGCCAAAGGAGAAGTCTGTAAAATTACTCCTTAAAACTAAAAATGCAGCAAAACTAAAATTATAAAAGCATAACAATAATTTAGAATGCCTTGAATATTACAGGCTTCTTCGCTGAGCAGCTGACGGCACCGAACGCAGCAGAGTGGAGTGGAAAGCAGGTTGCATTTTAAAGGTTTTAGGGCCGGGAGGCTGCTGGGGGGTTTTGTGTTGCTGAGGAGCCCTAGGGCTGTGTTCATACCTTTCTGATAATTCGGGTATTTCTGTTGGCGGGGGCTCCAGCAGGTCGTACGGCAGAACCACGTCCTCGGCCTCCCGCAGCAGCAGGAAGACGGGCTCGATCTGCTCGTTGAATTTCGCCAGCAGGGTCCGGGCGTCGTGCTTGGGAAGGGCCGAGGCATCTTCCTCTACCTCAGCGTTGCAGTAGGTGCAGCGGAAAGTCTCTGCAACGGTACCCGGAGCGGAAATTCTCGCGTTCAAAGGATGCGGGAGACGAGCAGCACCGTGTCAAGAAATCCAGAGCCTGGACAACCACCCCGATGTTCTCACTGCGCTGGACCTGATCCGTTTGTTCACAACAACAAGGGGAACCGAACTAATACAGGCAAGTCAGGGGGGTTTGGGGGAGGTTTTTTTTGTTGTCTTGGGGTTTTATTTATTTATTTTATTTCTTGATAGAAGGACAGATATTCACACACTTGCCATGCAAGAGAGAAATGTCTATACTGGGGGAGGTGGGGGGTGGAATTAAGCTGGGGGGAAAAATGGAGTGCCATCAGGTAGTAAGATTTATTTTGTTTCTCTTCTCCGACCTCATCTTTTTCGCAGTTTGTAACACAAGAAAAGACATTTGCCAGGATAAATAGCATCTGGTTTTAGTTGTTAGGAGTTCTAAAGCTCAAAAAGACTCATTTAGAGTCACAGCAAATGCTAAAAACATGTTGGATTTTTTTTTTTTTTGCTTATAACATAAATATGGAATTAAAGCCTGTTCTGTTAAAATCCGTCAGCAGCCTTGACGTTTGCAGTTCAGTAACTTGCCAGAGTCCCTCCGTTTAGAACACAGGGGTGATTTTGTTAAGTGACATCATGCCAACTTCACCTCTGACCTTTGAAGTTGGTCACACGGAGCAGAGTTCACCCCCCCTGGCTCTGGCCTCCGTTCCAGGTACCGCGACGTTAACACCGCGACGTTAACACCGCACCTGCGCTGTCACGTGTTACACTATGATGGCATTTTCACCCAGTTTGAAAGAATGCTCTATATTTAGTTATTGTGATTCCAGAGAAGAGAAACCCGCGAGCCCCGATGCCACTTCTGCCGTGGATGCATCGTGTTGCCCTGGGAGGAGCCTGAACTTCCCCGTTCCCAGCAGAGGAGGGACAGAACGATGCTAATTGCCGCTCCCGCACGGTGCTAATTGCGGTAGGTGCCTGCAAAAGGCTCTATCCATCTGGTCCCGCTCTTCCCTCAGAAGAATTGAACAGGGGAACGGATTAACTAATCCAAAACGGGCTAAAAGGAGTATCATGTTCTCGTTTCGTTATGGGGAAGTGGGACTCGTGAGACTGGGATCCGAGTGATCTCAGCTGAGGTTGAACATCTTGTTCCAAAGGAGGCCTGAGAGCCGATGCCCAACCCCAACTCATATTCAAGACGATTCTTCCTCTCGCTTGGCCTGTTCTATGGAGATGGTTTTTTCTCCTACTCTCACCTCCCAGCTTCTCCCACCCCAGCCCCTTGCCCACCAGCAAACAGGTGGTACATCCAAACAAACACACTCTTACTGCAAAGTTCGCCCAGGAGCCAATTTCGTGCTATCAATCAGAGCTATTCTTTAAGATAAGGGCGAATAAGCCATCTAAGGGACGTACCTGTGAACACATCAAAGAGCTGATTGACCTCCAGGTCCGTGTAAGTGCTGGAGCAAGACGGGCATTTGAAGGAGGACCTGGTGGTTGAATCCCGCTCGTCCGCCTCGATTTTCCGGCGAATGTGATCCAGTTTGTATTTCACCACGTCCACCAGCACCTTGTAGTTGATGTAGTAGTAATTGTGCCTGGTGCTCTTCCCGTTGGGCCCCGTTTCCACCCGCATCCGCAGCTTCACCAGCTTGTCCGCCTTGAGGGTGTTGAGGACGGTGCGCAGTTGCTTCCTCTCATACTGGAGGAGCTGCAGCAAGTCGTCCTCCTTCACGCAGGGGTAGCGGATCAGCACGTCCAGGGCCAGGGAATACTCCACGCCGTAAAAACCACGCACTATGTATTTGGCCAAGCGCTTTAAGGCCGCCGGCACCTCCGTGATAACGCTTTGCTCTTCCATCAGGAGGCGAAACGCCGTGGGGGAAAAAGGGCTGTGAAACAAAGAGAAGGGAGAGGAGCCGCGGGGAACCCTTCTTGGCGCTCGCAGGCGGGTAGGGAGCAGGTCATCTGCTGGCTGCTCTTCTGCAAGAGTCCCCACCGAACAGGTAGATCTAAAATCCCCAACCAGCACCTGGGGACGGGCAAGGTATGGATAGATATCAGAGATTACCTAATCATCAGCTACAGTGATTACACCTGACCTATTCATGTCTTCTTGTGTAAAATCCCACAGACAATACCTAGGAAAAAGGGTTACAGAAAGTTCATAATAGTCCTCTTTAGAGGAGGCAGCGCAGTCAACTGGCGCATCTAGGTCTGCCTGAAGAATCTGTTCTCATTCACAGCCAAGTCAGATCTGAAGTGAACACTACACGCCTTCAAAAGTAAAGCTTAGACACAAGCCAAGAAAAAAAATCTTTAGCTTAATTCACAATAAGCCCAAATCCAGGCTGGGGGGTGAAGGGATGGAGAGCAGCCCCGACGAGAAGGACTTGGGGGTGCTGGTGGGATACGGTACTGGTCACATGCATCAGTCTGGGCCAGCATCTCCAAAAGGGCGGAGGTGGCCCCTGTGTGGGTCAGTTTGATATGGACACCACTCGGATCGTGGCACTACTCAAAAAAAGAACAAAAGCACTTCTGCACCCAGTCCTTGGCTAATGGGGGCAGAACCCCGATGCTCAAAGGACTTGCACCAGGAGTAGGTCTCATGACTGGTTTTTTTTTCTTACCCCAAGTCAAATACGGCATGAAACCATTCCAAAGGGAGCGTGGTAAGTTGGTAACACCGTTAAGGAAGGAGCAGGACCTGAACTGGAATCCACCTGAGATTCGCTGACCTATCAGTTCTCCAGATGTCTCCTTAGCCCTGACTCGCCTTGTGTACCCACATCTCTACAGCTCTCAAGGGCCGGGAAGTCTGGGCTGCGCTCAAGTGCTTCCCGGCGCCTTGATGTTAAAAGCTCTTCAGGTCTTACAACCAGGTAAAGCATTCAGGGAAATTAAAAAAAGAACCAACAAACCCAAACCAAAACTCCCCAATCAAAACCCACCCACAAAAACCCCCACCATCCTAGCAATGCTAGCACAACAGACCCCCCTGCCCCGCGGTGTAAATATCATGAATAAATCCTTGGAGAAAAGCTTTTCTCAACAAGGAATCCATAGAGCCCACTGGCCCTTGGCTGTGAAAATTTAGCTGTGCAAAACTTGGTTCGTTGTAAAAGGAAATGGCTTTCTTTTACAAAAATGGCTGAATTTGCCCCCAATAAAGAACATTTGTAGAAAATACAAATCCCTCCATACGCGTTCCCTTAAGCTGCAAAAGAACCAAAATTGTATGTGTTTTAATAGTAAAAACTACATAAAATCAGAACTCGGGGGGAAGCTTTCTCTAGTTGCAGCGGTTTATTTAAGGCTGTATTTCTCCAGGCTATTGAAAAACTCTCCATTTTACAATCTGGAGTCCTGCAGTTCAGGAAAACTGCTGATTTTTTTAAAAGCTGTTGCGTAGTTTCCACTTTGCCAGCAGCAGTTCTCCTCTAAGAGGAGCTTGAGACCCCACTCCTGAAGGACGGGAGGAGGAAGAGGAGCAGCTTCCTGCAGAGGAAGAAGGGCTTTAAACAGGAACCTGCTCTGCAGCTCAGCTGCGCTCTCCATTAAGGAGACAGGTGTTTTGCTACTCAGGTAGATTATTTTTTTTTCCCCTTTTTCCCAGCTGACAGCATGTATGGACAAGATATTTTTTGAATCACAGACTATATTCTACCTTTAGCTGCTTTTAGAATACTTGTTTTCACAAGAGTGGGAGTTACCTTCTTATTACATCAATTATTTTAAGATTTTTCAGTAACTGAGATGCCCGAGAGGCCCTTCTGCTCATAGTTAACGTGGAGCCACTGTAATCTTCATCAAGGGGAGAGGAACGCAAGGCTTTGTTTCCCCACAAGCAGGAACTACCATTAGGATCCTCTCTTTCCTCCGGGAAACCCACACGGAGTTGCTCGTTGCGTTGGCAGGCAGCTACCAAAAGCAGAATTTCAAGTTAACAGGCATCACCCAGAGCAAGTTCTGCAAGGTTCCTCTGAAGCCAGTTGCTTAATTAACATTTTACTTGAGCTGCCTGAGAAGGCAAACTACTCATTTCCCGCTTTTAAAGACACTAACCCGGGAAGATTTATTGAAGTAATCTTTTGTCAGCCTTCGTGTAGCCGTATCATTTGGAAACAAGCATAAATAACCTTATCGTTACCTCTCTTGCACAGGCAGAAGACTGGCATCCCAGAAGAATCGCTCCTTTCCCAAGAGCTCGAAGTCACTGCAAAACAAGCTTAAGTATTTCCCAGCCTTTTCCTAGACCTATCAGTGATAAGCCCTAATTACCACCCAGCTGCGGCGGGAGAGTCCCCAGATCCCATTTCGTTAGCCGCCGAGTGAATCCAGCCTGGTGGTGTTGCATCACGATCAAGTTATAAATCTTATTGCTCAACGAAATCCACCTACAGCAGGCAAGGCCTGAAAACGTAAGTGACTGCAATCTCTGCTTAGCGTTCCCATCAGCCTGACTTGGGGAGGCCGAGAGAAACGTAATAATTAATTCTTTTTTGTTGTTTGTTGTTGTTGCAAGCTGAATGTGTAGCACAGGGAAACTTACATAATTTGTCTTTAGAGGCTTTCATAACCAAACTAACCTGGAAACCTGAATATCTCGCAAACAAACAAAAAAAAGCTGGGATTAATACGCTTACTAGTTTTTGCATTTTTACTTACTAATTTTTTTAGGTGATTTATGTCTTCAAAAAGAAGCGATTTTTGACTGTGTTTCTCTAGAAGGCAAAGTTATGAACGCTGTTATTTCCTTTGATACACAGGCAGCTGTGTTTAAAAAGAACAGTGAAATGGGGTTGCCAGACACCCTGCGGTCTGGGGTTAGAATTCTGGGAATTCTCTTCGGTTTGTAATCGCCGCGTTCGTGTCTCTTGCGTGTGTTTGTCTTTTAACGTATGTGGAGCGGAGGCTGGCGCTCTGCGGGGATGTGTCTTAGGTCTCCTGGGTGCCTGTGGCAGCAGGACCTGTGCTCTCCTCCCCCGCGGCCGGGACTCCCGACTTTCCAGCTTTCCCCCGGGGAGCCCCGAGGGTGCGGGGGCTCCTCTCGAAGGCTGCGGGGACCGGTGGCCGCAAACCTCGCTCCGGGAGGTAGAGCCTCGGAGAAACGCTCAGAACCAGACCAGAAACCTCCCCGTTTTAGGAGCTGTGGCAAGAATTTAGACTTCAAAATGCTTCACAGGTTTGAGGCTGCGGTTTAGAAACTGCAGGAACAGGTGACTGTGAATAAAACCCCTGAGATAGCTCTGCTCCTGCCTGTGATTTATAGTAGCATGGGTTGGTTTCATGCCTTATGCTGGGGAAAAATCCCAACCCTGCTACTACTCTTTTCTGTTCCACTAAATGAGAAACTATTTGGCAGGGACCCGCAACTGAGAAGTATAATTAGCATAAACCTCCAACTGCAACTTTAAAATGTTCACACAAGTGAAATCCAGCGGAGGTATCTCATCCCGTGTCGCGGGTCTCCGGTCTGCGCCTTTCTTGTCGTGTCACACCAGAAAAAGGAAGGAGCGAGACCTCTTGCTGGTGCCTGTTGGGTTTGGTCTGTGGGGAACGTTTGTGGTGAAGGATCCCCGCGGGTTTCCTCCCCGAGCGTTTTGAAGGGGGAAAGTGGCGTGTAACCTCAGGGCTGTGGTTCGTGTGGCGGTTCTCAGCCTGGGCGTGGAGGTGTGGGTCCAGGTCGTGAGAAAACACAAACCAGCTTTATAAATTAAGGAGGGCGATGGTCGGGCTGGTAGCACAGTGGTCAGCCCGGGGAAAGCACAAGCACCCGTGCAAGCTGCAGCTGAGCACACCAGGGCAGCCCTGAGGAGAAGGACTTGGGGGTGTTGGTGGATGAGAAGCTCATCATGAGTTGGCAATGAGTGCTCAGAAGGACAACCCCATCCCGGGCTGCATCCCCAGCAGCGTGGCCAGCAGGGCGAGGGAGGGGATTCTGCCCCTCTGCTCCGCTCTGGGGAGATCCCACGTGGAGTATTACATCCAGCTTTGGAGTCCTCAGCACAGGAAGGACATGGACCTGTTGGAACAGGTCCAGAGGAGGCCTCGGAGATGCTCAGNCTCAGGAAGAAATTCTTTGCTGTGAGGGTGGTGAGACCCTGGCCCAGGTTGCCCAGAGAAGCTGTGGCTGCCCCATCCCTGGAGGGGTTCAAGGCCAGGCTGGATGGGGCTTGGAGCAACCTGGTCTGGTGGGAGGTGTCCCTGCCCAGGGCAGGGGGTTGGAACTGGGTGATCTTTAAGGTCCCTTCCAACCCGAACCATTGCATGATTCTAGGGCTGTTTGACAGGGACATTCAGCCTCCCCACAGCAGAGGTAGATCTCCACGTAGCAAAGGTGCTGCTCAGCCTGGTGGCTGCCCGTTCGGCAGTTCTGCAGGGGCTGTGCTGCCTGTGTCCTGCAGGCGCAGAGAAGGAGAGAAAATCACAAGCCAAAATAAAAAAATAAAAAAAGAAAAGAAAAAAGAAAGTGGGGTTTGATTCCTGACCGCGGGTAACCCTGGCACCGAGGGCCGTGGGAAGCGGGGCTGCTGCCGGTGTGTTGTTGCCACGTTGTGTAACAGGGACGTTACTGAAAGCAGGAGCTGGAGACGGGGCTGGGCAAAGTCTCCTGGCTGCCTCTCAACCCCGGCTGGGTGGCCGGGAGGCTTCTCCCCAGCCACGTGGGCAAGCGCCGCGCTCGCAGGCTCCTGCTGAGGGGGAGGCAGGTGATCAGCTGAGCAGTCTCAGGTGGGAGAAATCAAGGCAGAGCCTGCTCAGAGGGTGAAGGAGAAGGTTGAAGGGGGTGAAGGTATAATCAAGATCCTGTCGGAGCAAAGGCAGAAGGTTTCTCGTGTTGGCAGGGCAGAGGTGGGTGTAGGTGGCCCGGCGGGAGGCTGTGATCCACACCTTGGGCAAACGGGAGCTCTTACAACTTGCTTTGTTGTCCTCTCCAGAGCCAACAGCTGCTGTTCTGCCTTCCCTGGATAGGAACGTGGTACGTTCTGCTGTACACCCGATATTCTCCACACCGATACCCAGCCCTCAGGTCAAAAAATACAATCTCTGCTTGTACACTCAATCCCTGCAAAACGAGAGAACACCAGGGTCGCAGTACGTGTCCGTATGGAACCTTCTCAGCCAGAACGTGGGGCCTTAACGTTCAGCATCAGCCTGTGGTCCTGGGCCTTGCTTATGGTGTTGGACCATCCAAAACTGGCATTGAGATGATGAGTTTTCTTATCTGTTTTCCTGTGGTGCTCTCCCCGTGTTACCTAATTCCACGGCCCTTGAAGGCACGTTGGTATCCAATGTTGTCTGAGGGCTTTGGGCCTCTTTTCGGATTAGTTCATATTGTCATCTCCTCGATATCTAGTAAGGTAGAGGATAATTGTGCCTGAGGATACGGACCTTAAAGATCACCCAGTTCCAACCCCCTGCCCTGGGCAGGGACACCTCCCCCCAGACCAGGTTGCTCCAAGCCCCATCCAGCGTGGCCTTGAACCCCTCCAGGGATGGGGCCACCATAGCTTCTCTGGGCAACCTCTTCAACTCCCAGCTGTCTTACTGTTCCATTTTTCTTCTCTCTCCTCTGACATCTCCTGGAGCTCTGGCTCCTGCTCCTCTCTTTCCTTTCCGCTTCCCCTTCTCCATCCCAGTTCCTTCTACGTCTTTCTCCCGTCTGGTTCAGGCACCTCCTGCAGCGGGACGTGGCCGCCTCAGCAGGGCTGCTCCCAGCTCTCGGGACACGCTGCGCATACACCACTGGCACCAACGCAGATGCGGCGTTTCGGGAACAAAGCTGATGCAAATAAGATGTAAATACTCAAAGGCTTGAATACTGGTGTAATTCAGACGGTGGGCGTAGCCTGAGAAAAGGCCCCATCTAACCCAAACCCTCCAGGTACCTCAATTAAAGTTCCGCTTTAAAACCAAGACGGCGCTTCAGCACCTCAGTACCTTTCTTCCCCTATGGACACAAAAATATTTTTTTATTTATCTTTCTTAATGAGATGATCCATTTTCACTGAAATATAAAGAGGGGAAAAGTCTGGGATGTCTTTTTTTTTTTCTACATTGGGCATCTGCCTAGTAGATCTCAGCAAGATTAAAAGCCAAGACTAATTGTGGAAAGCCTTAAATAAGCCTTAGAACTGGGGCTGCCTTAACTAGGGAGCGCCCAGCAGAGGCAGCCTCACCCCGGGGATTCTTCTACTGCTCCGGCATAAAGGAGAACAAACTTTGCAAAGCAAATTAGACCGAGAGAAGTTGTCCCACGTACACTTAATGTATTAATTCAGGGCTGATTCACTGCAGATCAGAAACCGTCCCGAGTACGGAGTGTCTCAGTGTGTCAACAGACTCGCTCCTTTGTAATTAGTGTCCTCTCGTCAAAGTCGGGGAGCGTGGGAGCAGAGCGAGCTACAGAAAACCTTTCAAAATCTTTGATACCACAAATTAGGATGCTCTGAAAAACTGGTAGGGAACAACCGCGTGGTCTGCTTCCTTCTGGTCTTGGCCAACCGGCACCTTGTGCTTCCAGACTCCTTGAACAGTCAAAAGCAGCTTCTTATAAAATGCATGAATATCTGGAGGTTTCTTCCCAAGGCAAACTGTGGTTTCTTCCACCGCTTTGATCGAGCATCGTTCTTTCTGGCTCATCTTGTTCTTCTGGTGCAAAGGATGAGAGGTTTTGCTGCTCGGAGACCTTGGGTGTGCCTTTCTCACCAACACTTCTGCTCCTCCAAGAGCAGAAGACAGCCCAGCTGATGATCCATGGCATAAGCAGGTCAGTTGCCTGCTGTTGCCACTAAGGGGAAATCCAATTTTTTGAGCTTTTTATTTGCATTTCTTTCTTTCTCCTTCCACCCGTAGCCCAAAGAAGGTGGGACGGGAATTTGTGCTCGGAGGGAGGAGTATTTTGTTGTTCATTGTGGTGCCTCCCTAAAGCTCTCAACCCTGAAGCTCATGCCTGCTCGCTCCAGCTCAAGTCTCCTCTTTACTCTTGCTGCTTCCCTTCCAGGTACTTCCCAGGTCATATCCAGAATCATGGAATGGTTTGGAGTTGGAAGGGACCTTAAAGATCACCCAGTTCCAACCTTCCTGCCCTGGGCAGGGACACCTCCCACCAGACCAGGTTGCTCAAAGGCCCATCCAGCCCGGCCTTGAACCCCTCCAGGGATGGGGCAGCCACAGCTTTGGTGATTTTTTCATAACATAACTAGGAAAGCCACGCAAATCTCTTATTTAAACTTAAAAGAGGAAATACATACGATTGCTTACTTGACCTAGAGAAAAAACAAACCTGAAAAGAGAAAAATGAGGGCGCTCCCTCAGTGTTTGTACCTCAGCTATTTCTAGAGCAAATGGACATGAAGAAACGTACCCATTTTTGTTCTTTGTGTCTGTTGAAAAAGAAAAAAGCAAAAAAGCTAAATTAAATCCCAAAGTTGGAAGCAGTTGTACACATTTCTTCAGTGAAACAGCCTCAGCTTCCACTGCAACGCCTCGGGCGGTGGAGGTGGGGACGAGGGGAGGCAGCAAAGTGTCATTAAAAACAGATATCTCTGTTAAGGAGAGCAAATTAAACTTTTTGTTGGGCTTGAGAAGGCCTCCAGAGCAAGCGCCTCCAGAGCTGTCAGACGAAGGTTAAATCAATAAGCAATTAATCCCATTCATCACTTCTTCTCCGTTAAGGCAGACACGGTAAGACATAGTATTGGGGTTTTTTGTTTATTTGGGTGCGTGGCGGCGCAGGCGGTGGGGCTGCGGCCAGACAGCCACGGGACCCGGCTCCGCTTTCGCAATGGCAAAGCAATTCCCGGTGTGGAAACCTGGATTGCCTTGCACAAGGAACATACCGAAAGCTCATTAGTTAATGACTGTAAATAGTCTACGCTGCCTTGCTCCACATATGCTAAAGTGGGACAGGACCAATTAAGCAAGTAAACTTACTACTTACTCTTAAATGACGAGGTAATTTGATTACGGCTGTTATGCAACTAATTCCAAACAAATCTGAACAACCCCTTGATGGATTAAGGTGCAAACTCAGCTGCGTACGCTCTGCCCTTCACGGTACAGACAGAACATTTGACTTGGTTTAACCATTTTACAGGAATCAAGTGTCCCAGAAGCCGCATTTCACACCACACAGGCATCTTTCCCTAATCTAAACCATGCTCCTATGTTGATTTTGGTTTACACAGGTTCAGTGTTCATGACAGATGAAAAATGGACTCTGACAGTACAAGCATGCCAACATGCTTCTGCTTGTGTGCTTCAGTTAAAAAAGAAATAAAATTAGATGTACAACTAGACTAGCCCTTTAAACTAACATTAAATAAACAGTGGGATGCTGATTTCTGTGTGCTCTCAAGTGCATCAGTGCTTCACCCCTCTTTGAATTCCTTCTTGCTGTGCTGCTACAGGCATTGTTCTAAGGTTCTTCAACCAGAAGCCAGGTTTCTCCATCAGCTGCTAAACTTACTTGGCAAAAAGCATTCCTTTTTGTCCCTGCTGCTTCCAACATTGATGAAGGGAGAGCCTCTCGAAAGGAAAGAGGTTTGCTGCAAGCTGGTGACCTCGTTACTGAAACAAGGGATGATTAAAGGTTTTCTTTTAGTATTTCTTTTAGAAAGGGAAGCAATAGTAAATAAAACTTAGCCAGTTCTACTTGAATGAAAGTTGACTTTGCGTTTCAAGATTTATGGGCAATGACTTGTTTCCCCTTCTGTAAACTTCTTCTGCAGACCCCAAAGAGAGCAAACGCTTCCCTTACACCAGCAGCAACCGTACACTCACGGCTGGATGGGAATACAAGCGGCACTTCTTTCCTGGGGCAGTTAAGAAAGGATTACAAGGGAACCACCAACCTCACCCTCCAGTGTCTTCCCTCTGTGTGTTGTAAAACACAAGAGATGGCCCCGAAAACAGCCACGGACACAGATAAAACTGCTGCTCCCTGGGATATCAGGGTGCCTGCGCTTCTCTGAAGGACCTCTCCTTTCTTAATTGGAATTCTGGCCAATGGCGTAGTCTAATCTGGCTTCCCTCCCTGACTTCCCAAAAAACAACCAAACCAACCAAGCAAAATACTCTCCAACACCACTATTAGTACCTGGCTGCTTCCTCTTACAGCAATAGCTTCAACCAGCACTTTAAGAAAAAAATCAGGTTTTCAGTCACTGTTAAAATCAGTCTATTCAGAAGCGAATGCCCTTTCTGCCATGTGATACGTACCGTGCCTGGTGATGTCCACAGAGGTATGAAATCAGTGCATCTGTACTTTGGTCAAAGAAACTAGTTCTTAAGAATATTTATTGTATTAGTATTTATTTTTTTGAGACAACGGAAAAATCTGTATTAAAAAAAAAATATATTCGTTAACAGGCCAAGAAAGGGCTTCAGCAAAAGATCAATAAATCAGGGAGAAGACATTTTTTGGCTCAGATCTTGTTTTTGGTATTTCCCTAGGACCTTGTTTCTTTCACTAAATATGAAATTTGGTAGGTTATTTTACAACAGGACATCTTAGACATATCCTCATATTGGCCCAGAACACTAACAATTCAGCTTAAGTGCTTAGTGAAGAAGAACATAACTGTCCCGTCCCACCTGGCCTTCTAATAGCCCAATTCTTTTCCATGCCTGGTAGGCGCCATTTTAACTCATGCGTGCTTTAGAAGTGTTTTCATCTGAAAAAAACCAAACAAAACCCCAAAATAACAAACCCACAAACCAAACCAAAAATACTGTCAGGACTGAAGAGGTGTAGAGCTAACTGCTGAACTCATTTGGTAGAAAGAGCTGCAATCAGACCAGATATACATTAGTATACATTTCTCGTTAGCAGAACTGCTGCTCAGAAAGCGAGAAAGTCCAATGGCAGAGAGGGTCCTCCACTGTTAGAAGCTCATTGACATTTCTATATAGCCATTAGATTGCTGAAGAAAGGAGTTAGGCTGAGGAATCTTTTTCTGGAAGTATTTTTCTCTTGGAGGACCTCCGATTCGGACCAGCAGCTTCCAACATAGGGAAGGTACAGGCCTACCAAGGACTACAGGGATCTGGGCATTCCCGCAGGTATGTCTCTGTATGACCATTGTACACCTCCATCAGCGTCGTGCAGACAGTCAGCTAACAGGGGGACAGGGGGAAGGAGGAGGGAAAAAAAAAGAAGAAAGAAAAAAAGATAAAGCCTCATTACAGTAATTAGTGAAAAACTGTCTGTGGTACTAGCTGAACAGTTCATCTAAACAGGAGCATTTATCTTATTAACTCAACAACATGCAAGCATGCGTAGCTTGTGTCCACAGCCAGAATGTTGCCTCTACTGAGTACAGTAACTACATTTCTCATTCCAAAACTCTTCTCACCATTTTAGTCTTTCCTTTTTTTGCCCCCAAGTTCAGACTAAAATATTTTGTGTTTCAAGAATGTGACTCTAGTATGTATAAACCGCGAGATATATTAACTTGTTTTATGCTACGTATCACAGGTTAATTCAGGTTAGAAGGGTCCTTACGATGTCCGCAGTGCAAATGCTGCCTCCAGCTGTGAGGAAAGGGCTCAGGCTACACGGGGCTTTACAGCTGTAGGGCCTTTGGAAAACAGCTATTCCAGCAATTACATTTCACCTAAAAAACCCTGAATGTACCCCCGTGCCCTCCTCCTCAGGTGCAGAGTAGTTAGTGATCTGCCCCCACCTCTGTGCTCTAAACCTCCTGCAAGAATAGAAGTATTTACCTTATTGAGGACAGGCTTTGTGGAGAGAACGTCATAAATTGCTGGTAAGGAGATGTTCTGGAAGAAAATAATACATTTATGTTAATGGCCATTTACCTGTTAGTGTAAATGCTGAAAAGTGTAACTTTTTTTACTGCTCAATTAGATAATAAGATAAAGCTTTAAGAGTGGCCCTTGAGATCAGAAGAACATGGGCTGCAAAAACTTGAGCAGAGCAGATCTCAGTGGAGCACGGGACACGCGAGTGTTTGCTGCCTGACAGCGTGCGTTTGAATTTCACCGGCTATAGAACAGCTCAGGAGACAATGAAAACCTCTCTCAAAGTAACCCCTGCATGTGCAGCCGCAGAAAATGCTTGCAGGAAACACACTCAGATGAAGAGAAAACCTTCACCAGGAGGACGTTTACCTCTTGCATGGTCTGGTTGAGGCATTTCATTGCAGGCGTTCTACGATTATCCAAGATCAGCGGAGGCTTCCAGCGATCGTAGTTGGTTTCCAACACGTACCACGTGCCTTTCTGGATATCAAGGCTGGAAAAGAGGTATATGTTTGTGTTTTGCTTCTCTAATTATACACTAAGTACATATACAGTACATACTATATGCTGGAAATTTTTTTTTAGCCTTACTGTGGTATTTTTCAATGATGCTAAAGAAGTGAGTTCTTGCACAAGCTGAAAGGAGGCTGGAGCGAGGTGTGGGTCGGTCTCTTCTCCCACGTAACAGGTGACAGGACAAGAGGAAACAGCCTCAAGTTGCACCAGAGGAGGTTTGTATGGGATATTAGGAAAAAATTTCTTCACCAAAAGGATTATCAAACATTGGGACAGGCTGCCCAGGGAAGTGGTGGAATCCCTGGAGGTATTTAAAAGGAGGGCAGAGGAGGTGCTAAGGGACATGGTTTAGTGGTGGACTTGGCAGTGCTAGGTTGATGGTTGGACTTGACGATCTGAAAGGTCCCCTCCAACCTAAATGATTCTATGATTCTGAGTCACAAGAAACATAGGACACAATTATGGGTGGAATCTGTCCTCTTCTGGAAGGCTGAATCAGGTGCCAGGTCATGCATACTCACTCCCAGATATCCAGAGTAGCCGTCCTGGAACGAGTTATCACACACCCTTCTCCAGAATTTTTTCCACCCAGTATGAAGTAAGCTGGAGCCAGCAGCCTTGTTTTTGCCAGTCTGTCTTTTGCATCCTGGTAACTGCAGGTAACAAAGCAGCGTTGGACCGTTAAATGCTATAAATGGTTCAAGCACTGAAGAATGAGTTTGACAGACCCAGGAAAAGTTTGGGCAGTTACGCTTTTCTTCCCCCTTCCCTGCGCGTATGAGGAGATTGTATCACAATGAAGGAACACATTTAAGCAAAGCTCCTCCACTCACTTTGTACTTCAAAGTTGAGAGGTGCTCTTTGCGCTTTCTCTACATTTGAAACAGGAATAGAACGATGAGATGCTGTGTTATATTCCACCTAATTCATCTACTGCACGAGAGCTTTGTTTGTGTCGCCTTCCTCTAATACACCAGTGCCTGTTGGATGTGTTCTGATGCAGAACGCTATTGCACATTCAGATACCAACAGGTGCATTAGAAAAAAAATAAATCCAAGAAAACAATTTGAGGAGTTTTAAGGGATCACGTGTGATTCCTTCCCCCCCACCAGAGTACCGGCAAACCCACAACTATTTAACGTTAAAGCTTCTAGGAAGATACCTGTATCATTAGATACTCAGCATACATTTACAGTATTCGTGCCAGGGGGAAGCAAAGCAAATTAAAGCAGTGGAATATTTGGAAGGAGGGAGAATACCTTGTTGCGTTCTCCAGTACTGTCCTTGTAAGAAAGCCCATCCACATCCCGTCTCTTCTACCGAGAAACCATTCGAAGATTCCTGCAAAATACCACTCGTTACAATCATTTGTTTTCAGAAGGTTCACTCATGCTGTTCTAAACTTGCACAGCTTTTAAAATGAATTGTGTTTTATCTAACTCTTTCCACCATTTGTGTGGCTGTTCGTTAAGTTAACTGGTATTCCCAAGGTCTGGAAAACGTGGGACAGAAATCATGAAAGAAATGAGCGTTACTCACCAACGTAACCACCATCAAGACTGAAACGCTCATTCATTGTCAGAGTGAACAAGTCCTGAAAAACATTAAACCAGTCAACCCATCGCCAGCCCAATTAATACCAGCAACAAACAAGAGGCAGCGCTGCAATTTATTTACACACCAATTGAGCTGCTTGCTCATTAGACTCTTCACCTTTGAGTAATGGGCTGCAAGATCAAACCCATGCAGAGAAGAAGCTCATTTATCACTGCTCAAGCGAGTAGAAATGATAATTCCTGGTTTTCTGACCTGGCACAGCAACCCGGCAAACCATGCTGTTACACAAAGCAAAGTCAAGCCTGTGGCCATTTTTCTCTCGGTCCTTGTTGCGTGACTGAATTACCAATTTTCCTTTCCCCGCTGTCCATAACCTTCTTCTCAGACCTCTGAATACTATTCTAGTTGGAAGGCAGATTTTTCAGTCCCAGTGCTACGTACACCCTGATACTTGTTATTGCTGTTCACGTGGACATCCAGTCTGCGCTACTTGCAACATGAACTCAAATCCCAGCCTTCTCCAACTAGTGCTTCTTTCAGAGGAAAGTGGAATTCAGCTCCACTGGATCATTTTCAGAATGGACTCTTCCCAATTTATTTGTCCAGAGACAAAAATAACAGGACACGATGCAGGGATTTATGCCAGAAATGCCCTACTATGAAAAGGGCCACTTATAATTGAGGATAAAGGCAGGACATGTAGAAAAGGAGGAGTTTTGGTAAGCTGGAGATCCTAGATCCTAGTATAGTTCTCAATAGCTGGTTTCGAAGGTGTAGATAAAACCCACATTTCAGATGCCTATTAAAAAAAAAAATAATCTTGCAATGTAGGACTCTCTTTTTCCAAGAAGGACTGGGGAAGAATTGGAATAACACAAGTACGCCCTTCCACCTCTGGGATGACAGCAGCAGCTACTTGCTAGCAAGAAACTCCAACCACTGTATCCATTCCTGTTCGTATTCAGAACTCAGAATTGTCCGAACATAAATATTTCATTCAGGCAATCTCCTCCTACGAGGAAGAGTGCAGCATTGTTGTCTTTTACCCAATAGAGCTATTTGAAAAAAAGGTATCAGAACAACTCGGAGATCATCTATTACAAAACATCCCAGGGCAGAGGATGAAAACAGGAAAACTTACATCTCAAAAGAAAGTCTGAAGCGTTATTGACAAATTGACAAGCCCCCCTCTCCCCGCACTTACCGGTTTGACTCCAGACACCATGCCTATGTAGCCTGCAAAATTTGTAGACCTGAATACCGTTTTGTTGTTTCTCTGGAAGTCCAAGTTTACCACTAAAGGCTTCAGTTCCCGAGTTAAAGTCCAGGAATTATTTTTAACATCCCACCTGCAGAAGAGAGGGTACAGCATTAGACACCTCCCTCCCTCGGCAGCTTTTAAACCTTCCCTTTGCAGCAGGCAGATTTCCTGTGTGCGGTGCCCCTGTCCTGATCTCACTCGTGTAGTTACTCAGCAGTTCCCTGAGCAGCACCAGGGGACAACCAGGAAGTCTAAACGCATGGGCCACCAGTGAAAAGAACCAAGAACTCACGTTAACTTTGTTCTGTTCCTGCTGGCAAAGGGAGGCCGCTACGGACACTGCCCGTGACACCAAACCCAGTGCACCCTGAAAGCACGTGTAGATTGTTCTGCAGCAGAATGAGCCACTTCCCTCAAATTCTTACTTCTCAAAGCGAGTAAATAAAACCACACACTCCTGAATTTGCTCTACACAAAGGAAAAATCCCAATTCTGGTTTGTAAGATAAGCCAGAACAGTTTGAGGGCAAGATGGTGCTAAAGACCAATAAATTCTCTGGGAACAATCCAGGTTCTGGGAACAGCTTTGAAAGTTGCCTTAATTTTCAGGGAGCATGTTCCCCATATTTCTGACCAGTGGGAGAAGTTCAATGCAAGCCAAACCAAGGGACAGCTGGCGTGACAGCTGACAACACATGAGTTTTTGATAGGCAGGTAAGCCTTTTAATGAAGATGTATGTTTAAATCCTATCTGGGAGAGTGATACTACAAAATATACTGGGATATTAAAAGCAAACGCTGAACTACCTGATCACGAGGTATGAAATGAGAACTAAAAGAGAATCCAGCGCTGGGAAACAAATACAGAGTTTGTATCCAAATGACTGACCATGTTAAATCAGCGGAATACAAACCACGGCTTCCGAGCAGAAATTATGAATGATGGGAAGTGCCTGTAGAGCCCAGCACAGTATCTAGGGGGACACTTTGGAAAAAAATCCCAAAAGAACCACAAAGCCAAGCCCAAATCCAATCCACATTTCACTGCATACACCAAAATTGATGCTGCTGTCCCATCACGTAAAAAACAAGATATACAGCGCCATTCTTTGGCTCGAGGCTGGGAAAACACTGAGTGACCCCTGAACACTACTGTTCTACAAAGTCATTCCCAACAAGCTGGGAACAGTTCGACATAAGATCAGCAGAACAAGCTAAAATGAACAAAAGGATTTTTTTTCCCAACATGCAACGCAGGATTACTTGTCACAGTCTTAATAATAACATCCAATTCATCATTTAGACTCCAAGAAGGCATGCAGAAATATCAAGTTCAGCTAGCTTTTTCTTCAGGTTTAACAAAAAAACCTCACCCAAACCCAAACAAAAAGGCACAAGTTTAAGTACTTACCCGAGAAAGAGTCCAAAATCCAAGTTTCTGGCATGGTACAGCTTCCCTACATAACAAAAAATAAATAAATAAATGCAATTTTCCTAAGAAAGAAACATAAATTTCAGCTTAGTAAACCAGCAAATGAGTAAGCAAGAAAAATACCTTGGAAACTAAGCAGGGAAAATACCATTATCTATTTGCCCTTTTCATAAGCACAGAAAAACGGTGGGGGTTTTTGAATCAGAGAAGTGGTTTGCCATAACTGAAATCAGTTAATCTTGTAACCCGCTGTCCACCTCAGCCTCAGATGCTTTCCACGTTATCTTAATGCAACGGTAATACCTTGAGCTTCCTCTAAAAGCGAGATGCTGTAAGCCCTCTGAGAACCCCTCAGGAGTCTCCTAAGCTGGAAGAGGCGCAGACAAGGGCTGCAGAACTAGGTAAGAAAATGAAAGAGTCTCTTTTCTTAGAACAGCCTCTCCATTTTCTCTAGCCCCACACATACGCGGTGTTATTAAGATATTAAGCTAGAAATTAAGATACAGAACGGATTGCACTAGAACCCTTCGTGGCACTGAGAAAGTATCAGGTGTCTGGCTGGGGTTTCTTTCCCCTAGAAAAACAAATGCCACCTATTAAATGATAAAAAAACCCAACCCCATCAACCACAAACTAGCCACAAAAAAAAGCCCAACAAAATCAAAACCAAACCATCTTTGAAAGTACTTCTTTCCTTTATTTTTTTAGTCTAAGACACCTGTGATCTCTTATTCCCTTCTCTTCTACTAGACCTTCTTGCCTGCAGTTGAGGACTATGTTTGTATAACCGAGGTGGACCCTCTCCCACCCAGGAGTAAACTGTTAACGCTATTCTGGGTTGCATTACCTGTTTTATCTTCCGCCACTATTGATGTACAGACAGTAAAAATTTCATAAAAGATGTTAAAAATAACGATTTCTCCTAGAACAAAAAGAAACAAAGTTCAACAGTTTGAAACTTTTGCCATGAACAGAAAAAAAAAACGGTTAGAAAAAAGCATACTGCAACGTTCACCGTTCTGCAATATTCCTCTGCAGAATTTCTGTTTAAATATAATTTATCTTTGAAATGAATGGTTTAGCAAAATTAAGAGCTTCCTGAAAGGTAAAGAGAAGGACCAGAACCCCTTGGTCTTCTGCCTTTCCATACAGAAAGCTGACAGTCATTGCTAATTCCTCCTCTGGAAACGTCAAAATAAGCTATAAAATTCACTTTAAAGAAGAAAGCAGCTATATGTGCCACTATTCCCATGTAAGAGCTGCTGACTAGCACCAGGTGTGCTGCTCCTGTTTGAGGGAGGCAGTGGAAGCAGGTCTATGGACCTTCGCTCTCTCAATTTTGGAAGAATTCAGTGTCTGCTTCTCACCTGGAACCACACTCTTCTGCGGGAGGTGCAGGAGGATGTGGCAAGGGTCACACGGGAAAGAAAGCCCAGCATGAAGCTGAGCCTTGTCTTCTTGGAATGTCAACAGCAGACACATGGCTCAACGGGAAACCAATGAAAATCAAGGATTCCCCCAAATTTTGGTGCACGGGAGCTGACTCGCTCCAGTTCCCAAAACGCAGGAGCGAGAAGCTGCAGCTCTACAGAGAAGACTCAGCCTGATGAAAGGCTTGTGGGATTTATTGCCATTCTCCTCTAAAATACTGTTTTCATTTGGTGTGAGATGCAATTTATTGCTTTAGCTACTTAATGTATTTATTTAAGTCACAGATGACAACTATACTGCAGATTGCCACACATACTAATTTTAAATGGGTCTGGATTTGTTAATAAAGTGTTGGAAATTGTTACCCAAAGGAATCCCAGATGAATTTGCAATCCCTTGGAGTTCTTCATTGAAAGGATACGGCAGCGTGGCGGTCAGATGAGCCTGAAAGGAGAAGTTTTATACATTGTTTGTGTAAATTAAGGCTATTTTATTCCTTCAAACAAACCTCTCCCCAGTAGGTACATCCCTCTCACAACTATTACATAGAGTATTTAATTCCTCTATAGCCCGTACAACTTGAGGATGTTTGTAGAGTGCTTGGAAGACAAGTACATACTTAGGGAAAGTAAAAAGTGTTGCTTATTAAAATATTGACATGTGAGCAATGGAGATTAGCCCAGTAACCTTAATTATCGTTAGCAGCAATAGACGGAACAGAGTGAAGTAGGACTCTCACACTGTAAGAGCTCAACTGGAACTGAGCTTGACGTCAGTGTGGGACAGTATTTTTATTCTGGAAGTGGAAGAATTACCACTTGTCAAGTTCTTAATCACCAAATTTAGTACCATTCTAATTCTGGTGGTCAGAGCAAACAGTAATAAAATAATTAAGCTGAAAATACTTACTATTTTGTTATCCACTATGTCAACAACTTTGCCGCTGGGGAAGAAGGTATTTGCTATGTCTTTAATATTCTGGACCACAGTCTTCAGCTAAAAAGAACAAGGCCTTTTATTGAATAGAAGATCTTGAGCATAAAAATTGCTAGAATGCTAACGGAACTCCTCCACATACTTTTCAAAAGACCATTTATTTCATTCAAAGAAAATGTATTTAAAGTGCTAAATGTGTTGGTTTTGGTGAGAGAATCACCCCCAACTCCCCATTAAAGAGTCACTCCTCAAGCTTTATTCAGAGAACTTTCTAGATTAGCTCTGACCTGTCCCTTTACCAGAGAAAACAAATTACATGAAAAAGCCGTCCTTGTCTTCTGCTCCTTTGATCAAATTTGAATACTCTGCACTCTTCTATCTGTAAAAATGTTAATTAAAAGATCTTTGCTTAAGCAGTGATGTTCTTGAAGCCAAGAAGATTCAATGCATTTCTTATAAAAGTGCATGCTTTCCATTTCCCACATGTGAATGGTTCCACTCCATGTGATCTAACTCCAAAGTACACTAGAGATAAAACCTTTCAGAATTTAAGGTGCAACCCGAAGCTTTCAACACCCACTGGCTTAAACAAGATTTTTAAAATAAATATTACGGTGTAAGAAGAATTTGTCTGGCTTTCAGAGTTGAAAGGTCAGAGTTGGCAGGCATACAGCAGAAATCCCTGGCCCTTTTTGAGAAATTAAGCACTACTGAGTTGAATTTTCAGAAACCTTCAGAAGAGCAGCTGTTCTGATTAGTTTGAAATAGGCGTATTTTTAAAATGATTTCTCCTGTGTAAACCCAGCATCCCTGAAAAGGACTGGAAGGGCATTTCCCGCTCCCCGTTTCATCATCTCCTGCAGCGTTTTGAGAGCTGCAGGGATGTGCAGAGGAGAAGGGACGCTGCCTCAGTTTCACTTCAGTTTACAGAGGCTGTCCCTTTGGTGTACTCCTCCCCCTTCATTCCATATTACTTCGTGATTAAAGAGCTTTGACAAACGAAACCTGCTTTATGCCACACAGGGTTTTATCCCAAACATCAGTGCCCCTATACGTGATGCTGCTGGCTCAAGAGTTGAACAAAAAATATTTTACTCAGGCAATTATTATAGGCTAGAACAACTAGAAATGTCATCCGTTTCAGAGAATTTTAGCACAGGTTTTCCCTTCCAAACCTTTTTTTCAAACTAAAAGGCCATGCAGTAGTTTTATACCTGCTAAGCTTCAAAGCAAGCTCTGCATTTCATACCTCCGTCTTTTTGTCGTGCATCAAGTCATCCCATCTTTTGCTGGCAGGTAAATCGAGATTTATGATATACGTGGGTACATTCCCTTTGAACCTGAAAGATAAGTACCAGAGTTCAAATTTAAAGAAGGCTTTGAAAAAACGTTTGACACAATAGGTTCTTCCCACCTGTAAGCAGCATTTTCTTGATCTGCAACAGGAACAAGTTACAAAAAACCTCACACCTGTTCAGACTTGCAAATCCTGGCTTTTCTGTAATTTGCTAGACAAGTTGAATCACATTACTTACGTTGGTCCTGAAGGAGGGTATGTTTTACTCCTGCACTCTTCTCCGTACTGTAAAGACAGTGAAACATTATTACTTAGTTCCTTTGTTAAAACACTTCATTATTCTAGCAGACTTAGTTTTGAATTAACCCTTTAGGACTAGTCAGCTAATTCAATCCAGGACGACTTGATAATAAAGGAAGAGAAAGTTTGGGGACTTTGGAAAGGGTGCAGAGGAGAATACAAGAGGCAGGGGACAAACAGACCTTCAGACAACTTGCTTAATGTAGTCCAAGGCAAACACAAATTTATGATAAATATAGAAACCTGTTTTTACTCAGTGCTATTCAATACAGGGCACTTCAAAAGCATATCCTTTAGACGAGTTCAGGAGCCTTAAATCTCAGTCCGGACCAGTTTGTTCCATCGGTTCAATTCATAATCTCATTTTACACCGTCTTTCACAATTACGCTTCGTGTTAAGGCTCACTTTGCAGCTGGGGCAGAGAAAGCACACTCAACTTTGGGCCAATTGCTCAGCCGGAGGAACGAGCTGTACGGCTCGTTTATGTTTAGTGTGGAAAAGCGCCGCTGACCCGCTGCTGAAGATTACCAGGGAGCATTTCAGGAATATAACACAAAACTAGTTACCTTCATTCCTGTAAGCAGGGCGAGTTACAAGCGCAAGTCTGAGAACTATATTTAGGCACGCTCAAAGTGAATGCAAGGGTGTTTCCCCGTGGATTACATAAAGCATGCATATACAAACATAAACATACGCATAGACACGCCACAATTATAACTGCATGTTCTACCCGCTGAAATACAAGCAAATGCCTACTGGCTGCACTGGTGCTTCAAGCCAGTTGAGAGCAGACCAGACCCGACCCGGTCCCTGAGCTATCTGAGCAGATCAGTAAGCTCCTGACAGCACAGCACATCCCTCTAGGAAAAGGAAAGGCACACGTGCTATTCCGGGAGGCCACCTAAAGGCTCCCAAAGCACGAGCGTTTAGGAGACAGAACAGAAACAAAAATATGTAGGGATCCTTCTACCCCTTCCTCCCCCCAGCCCTCCACGTCCAATATTTATTTAGCTATAGTAATTAGATTATTCTCCTGGTGTATAGTTATAATGCTCTCTGCCTCCAGTAAAAACTGAGACAAGATCTCTAGCAGCTACGTATCTGGGACAAACGAGCTCACTAATGCCCATATTCTCCTGGGGCTCAGCACATTAGCTGTTTTTAACGCATTAATCTAGAAAACACAATGTCTCACAGAATGCCACCGACTTTAAACAGCGGCGTAATTTGTTACAACCGGAGACAGGACTTTTAAAGCGGGATTGGTTTCTGTGTCTTATCACGTGTTTTCTTTTTGTATTGTTTCCAGTAGCTGGGAGAAAGCATGAGATGGATTTTTGGTTTTCCTACGCACGTATAGAACCAGCAGCTCTGGTGTTTCCTAGGTTTTACTGCGGCGCAGTTACAGCCTTCGCACAGCTGGAACAATAGCTCAAACACAAGAGGCCATTTAATTTTCAAAATGAGGAAGTTTCAAAACAAGGAGGGAAGGGGAGGATATCAGATGACTAATTAGGCAACAAAAGTCAGAGGCTTTGTGCAAAGCCAAGCAAATGCTTAACAGTATTAATGCAATTGCCTTGTGAAATTTTCCATCCTGCAATACCAAAATTAATCAGAAAAAGTGACATCGCACATACATCCTACTGCAATGGATGCACAGATTTGGACCTTCAGGAAATATTTTCTGTCAAAATAGGCTTCTTGACAGATAAAGCCTACAACAAAAAATTACCCCAAATGGGTAGAAGTTCCGTTGCTGTGTCAGTATAGCCCATGTGCACAGGGAGGGAACAGGGGCCACCACACAAACTGATCTCAGAGGGTTTTAAGTGATGTTCCAGGTGCTAAATGTTATGTCACTCCTGCGCTCTCTCCTGAGATTTTAATCTTGTATTTGAAGTTATTTTTATCTTCTCAGCCCTTTGCAACCTAAGCCACAAAAGAGGTGAGGAAAGTGACAGTTAAAGGAAGAGTAAAGACATAGATGCAGAGAACATCTCTCCTTATATGTCAGTAATTTTAGACTTCTCACCTGTCTATGTATAAAGCAAGCTAAAGAAACCAATAAGCCCCAAAACAATCCACACAACTTCCAAAACTGTTAGTATTGATTGAGATACCTGAAGAAAACCAACATCATTAACATTTTCTTTAGGTTAACTACTCTATGTGGTACATAAGCAATAATTTAAAAAGATGCCAAGACAAACAGAAAACTATAAGTTTTTGTTTGCATGGATTTTTTGTTGATTGTTTGGGTTTTGTTGTTGGTTGTTGTTTTGTTTTTTAACACACACACAAAGTTCTAAGGAGGAACAAAAAAAATTGTTAACCTTTTGCTATCAGCCAAAGACTAACTGCAAACTTCTCTGACAAGGCAAAAAGAAAAAAAGACACCTAAACAATTTTCTCACTGCCACAGAAATACCACCAGGCCCTTTCTATGACCAGAATGAAACAAGCAGCTATGAAGTAAATGCTGTGGTGACTGAGATCCTCCCTTCTGCAGAGGCTTGACACTGGAAGAGGAACAATAAATGCTGTCTGAAGAGAAGTGGGAGCAGCCTTCCAGCATGAGACCATCACCTCGAGTTTCCAACGTGACAAGCCAGAGGAGGTGTCCCAGAAAGAGCCAGCAGAAGCTGGCTCCAGACAGGAGGTTGTCACTATAAATTTGCTTTTCAAACATGCATTGAATCTCCTTGGAGGAATACAGCTATTCTTGAAGGGTGACTAAATGCTCCTTTTTTTTTTTTTTCCTTTTTAATCGCCTGTTACTAGTAGGTTGCATATTTTGATTGTCTGATTTACTGCTGACTTTTGAATTTGCATGTATATAATGGCTGCGTGGCACCATAGGATCAAAACACTAAAAGAAAAAGAACACGGTGGAGTAGAACAACAATACATCTTGGGGAAAGATGGAAATAATAAGAAAAAATGGAAGTAGCACAGAAGAGTTATATTCATTATATTATATTATCATTATATTATATTATTATGACTCACTGTATGAAAAAAAAAGTAGAGCAGAGAACAGGAACCAAATAGCTAACAAACTGCCAAGAGGAATTTCTACCAGGAAATAAAATAATCAAGCAATAACAGTCATTATTCAGTGCAGTAAAGAAAATTAGTGCAGGGTTTAACGATTGCCAAGTAACTATTTTAAAACCTAGCCTGACCTCATTAATATGAAATAGATTGAATGTAGCTTGTCCTGTCTAAAGAACGCCAGCACTAACTCTTTCTTTATTACCTTCGACAACATTTCGCATGGGGACCCTCTCTAGCATCCTTCCTTAATATTCAGTGTTTGTCCTCTTCATATTTAAAAATAAAGATAAAATTACCTCTTTGAACTACGAAATATGATTCCCTAAGTTAAGGACGTGGCATTCAATCTCTTTCAGGCAAAATAATCCGTTATACTCAGCACCTTTTGGTCATCTAATACATTTTTCTCTCTGCTCCTCTTCCCTTATGGGCTGATGCCGACACGGGACTCTGTCGTGCTGCAGCAGTCCCGCCGCTCTTCACCTTTCTGAACATGGGAGCTCAGAGTACTCTTGCAGCGCTGAAGCAATGGGGACTGAGCCAATTTAAATTGCAGTGTGGACAAAACATTCGGTACGTTGAGGGGGCCTGACCGAAAGCTGAAGAGACTGACAGCCTGCATCACGGAGATGCAATTCATGGCATTTGGCTTCCATGTTCTTTGGTAATGAAAAGAATCCAACCAGCTGCGCGTAGGAAGACAACAAGCACCGCTCGTTCTTCAGCAAATTATGCATCCCAACATCTGAACCAAAAGATCTGAATCAAAAAACTTAACCAAAAATCAAATTCCCAAGCCTGATACCTGGCTGCAGAGCAGCACAACCTGCAGCCTGGACACCCAGTGGATATTGTGCAAGCCTGAAGATGTACCAAGTGCAATTAAATGCAAAACCACGCTCTGATAGACTCTGCTGATAGCTGCCACTTTCACTCCCACTTCACAGCCCAGAAAGCTTTTGGATAAAATTCTGAAGGTGTTTTAAGCTGGAGCTGGCTTATACTATTGGGAAGGTGCTCCTGGGGGTAGGATGGGATTGGGTGCACAGATTAGGTGGGGGCCTAATTCTGACACTAAGGGAACGTGGGTCATCCCCATATCCAGATGTCCCCAGTCCTCCACAGCCCTTCCTGCAGTTCCCCCCTCTCCCCAAACCCCATACTTATTCTCTTGAAATCAATATAGTTTGCTAGGATGAGTCTTAGAGCAAGCACGAAAGAATACACTAAGTAGTGCGCTCCTAAAATATTTAAGGATATATTGCAAAAGAATATTTTGAAATCTGAGGATGCTTAAAAGCCTGTCCTTGTCACAGAGGACGAGGAGATTGAGAAGCTGGGGAGATGGAAGAACAAATACATCAGGGCACAAGAACAGCTGTTGGCGTGCCCAGGATCTGGAAGCCAGCCTCTTCCAACTAATTAACTAATAAACACACACACACACACACCAACCCCTCGACTTCATAAATCCACCAAAAGTTAAATGCTTCACTTAACTACGTTCAAAAATTAGAAAAAAAAAACCCCAAACAAAACCCGAGCCCCCAAGCCCACCTGCTCTAATCCCCTCCCCTTTGCTACAGCAAGGTTCAAAAGCCCCTTCAGCAAACCCTTCTTAACTTTTCTTCTGAAAAACACTACTTTGCTGTAACGTTACAATATATACCTTCTACGTGTGCGTGAAACTGAAGTAAAGGCTCGAGCAAGGGCTTGTGAAACACACCCCATAAACTCCTTCGCCGCGGCCGCCCCGCTTGCCAGAGGAGACGTTTAAAACTCACCAACTCGGCGCGACGCTGCCTTAAAATTCACATTTCCCTTCCTGGGGAAGGCCATTTTCCCTCACAACCACCCGGCCACAGCCCCTCGGCTTCCCCCCGGGGGCAATTCCCCACCGCCGCCGCCCCTTCCCCTCACACCCTCCCCTTCCCCTCAGGCCGCCATGTTTTACCGGGTCCGGCGCCCAGACGAGCTGCGCCACGACCAGGAGGGCTGCGGGCCCCAACAGCGCCCGNCGTGGCCTCCTCTGGACCTGCCCCAAGAGGTCCCACGTCCTTCTTCTTCTGTGGGTGGCCCCAGAGCTGGACGCAGGGCTCCAGGTAGGGTCTCACCTCCAGGTGGGGTCTCACCAGAAGGGGCAGAATCACCACAAATAAACCTTTTAGGATGCTTGTGAGTTGTGGTTTTTTTGGTTTTTTTTTGTTTTTTTTTCTTCCTTGTGCTTTATGCAGTGCCTGAGTTGTGTCACACCGAAAAGGCACGGTCTTTAATATCACGGTTTAATTGGCAGTGCAATTAACTCCCTTATAAAACCAAGCAGGGGCGGCAAGGAGAGGATGGGAAGTCCTTGGCAGGTGGTGGTTTGGAGAGGTGTGGGGCACTGCAGGAACGAAGCAGCAGGACTAGACTAATCAGGGGATTTGGGAAATGAGGACAACGACGGCATAACGGGGGGAAACCTCGAGATTTTCACGGGAGTGTCCTTCACAGATAGGAAGTAGTGGTAGATGCCCCATCTCTGGAGACATTCAAGGCCAGGTTGGATGGGACTAAGAGCAACATGGTTTAGTTGAAGATGTCCCTGCTCATTGCACAGGATGGAACGAGATGACCTTTAAAGGTCCCTTCCAACCCAAACTATTCTATAATTCTGTGAAATCAGGCAGTTTCTCTAGGGCCCAAGTTATTTTTTTGGTTGAAGAGGAATACCTGTAGGGCAATAATTCTGTCTTTACTTGCAGGTATCTGTACATAATATTATGGTCTACAGTAAAAAAGTCAGATGAACTTGGTCCTGTTGCTATCTAAACATCCACAGCCCCTTTTGCTCCACTTTTATTTCTGGAGCAGACAGGTTTTAGGTGCTTTGCTATCTTTAGGATATTTTTAACAGTAGAAAATAAACGATGACTTTGGAAAATGAGAAACTCTTTCTGAATGCTCTGAAGACAAAATTATGCCATCGTCACATTACACATTGACAACTTACTTTTTTGAAGCCTCTTTTGTGCTTTTGGTTTAGTTCTCAGTGTAAGGAATAGTTGACATCCTCCAGTACCCGTGTGTCTCTGACTACGGCCATTCTGCTGGGTTCCTATCAGGACACCTTGTCTCCGGGATCTACACCACCACTTTAGGTCCTTCATTTTGTTGTCTGGGTTTCTTCTGTCAGTTTTCAAAAATCTTTCAAAACTGTTGAGTCAGAATTAAAAAAACTTAAAATGTGCTGTTCACTCAATTAACTGTCCCACTTGACAGCTGGTGTCAGTACTTCATGTCCACTCTCCTGCTTTCTCATACCCATCTATCACCACTCCCCAGATCTGTTCTTTCCTCCAGAAGTAGAAGCTCCACAAATTACTTCCCCTTTTCTCCCCATTTCAGTTAAATTAAGGCTCGTTGTGCTAATGCTACCGCCAGGACACAGAATCACCAAGATGACTCCATGAACGCTTCCAGTAGGAAAACTACACCCTCCCAGAGCCTGCTCCTCCTGGTGCCGCCTCTTTCCCAGTGGTTCTGGGAGTAGTTTTGGCAGGAGGCCACTTCCAGGTCCACGCTGTCCCAACGGCTGTACGTCAGGTTATTTACATTTCTGGGGAGGGGCACGTCACCAGGCGCCTACAGCCAGAACTACTTAATGAGCCCTAGATGTAAGTAAGGAGCTCTGGGGAAAAAAAATGAATTATGGTTTTACAGTTTCATTTTGCAAATATTTTAATGCAGAATCTCACTGGAAACACGTTCATATCCCCAGCAATCACTTGCATTGAAAGAATGGGTAATTAACCGAAACGGTTAGAAAGTAAAGATAACTTCCAGTCGTTGCTGCTGTGTGGTAAGCTCCAACAGTAAACTCAAAAGTTTTGTACTACAGCTAGACATAAAATCTGTGTGAACTTAAAAATGAAGCTATTGAACTTGATACTGGTCAAAAGGTCCCACATTTGATCAGTTTACGTGACCATCTGATACCATTACGTTTTGGTTAACAGTATTTCCTGAAATACAATAATCAGGTAAGCGATAGGTACAGGGGAAAAGACAATTCATTATAAAATCATCTAAGTTCAAAAAAAAAACCCACCACCTAGCTACGGAGGGGTGTTTTGTACCTCTGAAAACCGAGGGGGAAATTCTCATTTAATAATTTCATTTTGCTATTTATTTTTTTTTCACTCAGTGTAGACCTTGCTTTTATTTAATTTCTCGGCATTCTGTTAGAACTTAAAATACAAAATCTTACGGAGCAGCTGCAATGGTAGGAAGATCTCCAAGGATTTGTCCATATAAGAAAGTTACAAGCACAACTGTCCCAAAATAGTTGCACAAACCAGCTCCCTGGGGGGACATATTGAGTTCTCATTTTGTATCTCAACAGAAAAAGCACTCATTCCAAAACACATATTCATACAGTTAACTAGTGAATGTGCCTATTCCTGTAAAATAGGTATTAAAGTGAACAGTAAGTTTAACAGGTATAGAACAAATAAATTCTACTGCCTTGGAGGGAAAAGCCCGGAAGCCCTGTGGCAAAACCTCTCTGCACACAGCTGGAGAGAGCAGGGTATGGGAAGGTTAAAAAAGCCACCAGAGAAAGGTTTGGCTTTTTGTTTGCTTTTCTAGAAAGAAATGAGTTTCTAAAAATCCCTCTGTTACATCATGAATGTGCTCAGCCTACAGACTTTTTCTTTTGGTTCCGTAAGATCTGTATGGGCTACATCCGTATTTTTCTGAATTCATTGAAAAATAACTGCTTTCATTGCTAACCTCAGCGAGCCTTCCCAAACCAGCTATCATTTGTTTTCATGCCGAGAAGTCAATAGAGGGTTTCAACAATTATGACATACTTAAAAGCCTTCGTGCTTCTTCCTCGAGACCAACTGCCTATGAAATTAGACCGATATAAATTGCCGCTACTGATTAGACTTGATTGGTCTGTTCTTGTGCCCTTTTTAGACACACCGTGATCTTGCAGGAGCTTACAGTTTTGTACTACGTGTGCAGTTCAAACAGAGAAGCTCCGTAGAGAGAATTCCAATTATTTCCAGAAAAATCCCCAATGTTCTTACTAAGTAATCCCCACGATGCAGATGACAGAAGCGGGGAAGAAAGTAAGCCATTGTTCCCACTGAGGTAGTTCCTGTGGAGATGCCGTTACCAAAAGGCTTCTTGGTAATCACAGCAGACAGGGGTAATCATGTATTTTCTATGAGAATGTATATTTTACTATGACCTTAAAAAAAGTCGCTGCTGTTTTATTAAACAAATTAAAGTCCATGCTACAGAGAAACCAGCAAGTTTGCAAAATCTATTTTTCCCTCTTGTAAAATAACCAGCCTGTTAACACAAAACAACCATCCCCTTTTCTTACCAAGCATTTTTATTTGTAAGAGGGTTCTTGTGACTTGTCAACACCTTTTTTCCACCAATCCATAATATGGATTATGCCACTGATGACCTTGAACAGTGGGGCTGTTTTGAACATTGTTTTATGAAGCCCGAATACTCTGGCCTGGTCCTCACCTGATGCGGCATGGAACGGCTCCACAGATGGCCTACTCAGGATCTGGTGGGATGTGTTCCAAGACATGTATTTTCAATTATTTCTTCTTGCTCAATACAGTTATGTATTTCTTAATGGTTCAACGTGCCAACCATACTTTAGTTCCGAATTTCGTAGTTGTTCTCTTCCGCCGCCTTGTCTCTAAATTCAGGTTCCTTTCATCAGCCTTGGAGGATTCAGTGGGTCTAGGTCTTTTCCATAATTGCATTATCTCACTATTTCAGTGGCATGTAGTTTTAGAGTAAACTTAATAGTATTCATGACTGAAAGGTGACATTATTTTGATGCTTAATTATAGCTCTCAGGCCATCCTTTAAAAATAACATAATAAAAAACATCAGCAAAACACCTTCAATAAAAAATAATTATAAAACATTTTACTCTTCTTTTCAACGTGACCCTATCATCAAAGCTGCAGGAGGAAGTGGACCAGCTGGCTGTCACTTGCAGTATCTGTCCGCTTTCACTTTTGCTCTCCTATGTGGAAGAGTAACAAAACAAGATTTAGATTAAGACCAAATATGATTACACCTGGGGGTTTTATCTGCCTCAAAGCGTTAAGGAAGCATTGGAAGCATTTCTTCTTAAACTTCACAGCACACATAAAAGCCTAACACCACTTTGGATTTGTTCATTAACTTTGTTTTCTTAGGGAGCTAGAACCGCAGTGTCTAAAGTTAAACTTGTCCTTCCCTTCAAATCATCATAAATTGTGTTTTGCCCACTCCGAGCAATGGAATTTGGATTCGGTGTGGTTTGAAGCCGACACTCAACCTGCGAAGGGCCAGGAGTGTTCTCACATCACTTGCGATTATCAGGAATAGTCTCCTGCATTCCACACAAATTGCTGAATTAACGCAAATATTTCTCCTGTACACGGACACAAAGTGTTTGAAAAACTTGAGTCAATTTCCTTAGTCTCAGCCGAGGTGAAAAAAAATAGTTTATTCTTACTAGATAATACGCAGAGCGTTCTTAATAAATGCTCTTTAAAATGCAGCTTTCCCCCTCTCCAAAATGTTCTGGTTCCATAGGTATAGAAAGTTAAAAATTAGCTTACTTTTTTGTGATTAAAAGATTCATCCCTCAAACTCCTCTGTACTAAACAAATTGAAAAACCTAGATAAAGATTTCCAAAAGAATTCATTTCTGGGTAAATCCAAAACTGCAAACTTCAGCTAAAGAACTGAAAATTCAGAACAAAAAAAAGCCAATCCCAGAACTCAGGCAGAACATTGACCAGAGAGGGAATCTTCAACTTCCCACTCCCCTGAAATCTGGCTTTCTTTTGTACCCCAGGTTCACTGTAATCCCATCTCCCAGTAGTTTTTTTTATATAGTTTTATTATTGCTTTTATATATAATTCTATTATTTCTTGTATTTTGAAGTACCTGTCGAGTAGCATTTCATGAAAAGTCCCTTCCTTCCTGGCTTTTCTGAGGGCTTTTGTGTCTTCTTTGCTTATTTTAAGCTTTTTGTCTTGAAAACTTTGGAATTTCTTTCTGTAAGGGGGGGGGGAAAGATAACGTTACAAAGTGGAACTTCTTTCAGACTTTGTGTTTCAGTAAAACAGCAGCTGTGATAAAAATCTGAACTTCTACGACGCAGCGTACAACCCGCCTAATAAAATCCAGCAAACCATCACAGTATCCAATATTACGCTAAAACTTCTGTAGGTGAAAGCGATTCAGGGTTTTTTTTGGCAGCCTAAGGGGTAATGAGCCCTACGTGATTAGCATGATGTGGTGACAAGTTCTAATGAGACCTACGAGCACGACAAGTCAGGGAGCGAAGGCGTACTGGGTGTAGGTGCAAGGTGGTGGTAGCAGGGGAGCTGCAGGGGTGGGCTCTGTGAGAAAAGCCTGGGGGTTGCCCTGTGGTGGACAGAGCTGGCCCCACAACAGGACACAGCCGAGGCCATCAGCAAAGCTGGTGGCACCTCTGTGAAAACATGCAAGAAAGGGCAAAATGCCACACAGGCAGAAGGGAAAAAAAATAAGCGCAAAATGGCAGCGTGAACATCAAGGACAGAGAAGGAGAGGGAGGAGGTGCTGTAGGCGCTGGAGAAGATATCTAACCCCATGGAGGGGACCGTGCCAGAGCAGGGGAAAAGGGGGAGAAGAAAAGAGGGGCAGGGAGAAACCACTGTACATTGACCCATAACCCCCTCCTGCTTGTGGCAACAGGAGTCTGCAGTGAAGCTGAGCTTGAGAGATGGAGGAAGGAAAGGTGGAGGTTATAATTTTTGTCTTTGTTTCTCACTAACCAAATTAACAGGCAATAAACTTAATTAGGTTCTCACACATTGAGTCTGTTTTGCCTGTGACAGTTACTGGTGCACAGTCTCCCTGTCTTTGTCTCCACCTGTAAGCTTTCTCATCCTGTTTTCTCCCCTTGTCCTGCTGAGGGGAAAGGGAGTGAAAAGCTGGGTGGGAGTTTGGCCCTTCCACCAAAGGTGGGTCCCAAAGAGAAGCAAAAAAAGATACTGAGCCCGTTAACAGCTCTAAACTACCTACACATAATTGATTTCACACTGTTTAACGTTTCCTTTGTCTTCTTGTGGAACATCATCTTTCTTCTTAGGTTCTCTTTCAGCACAAGTACGAATCTAGTCATTGAGAGGCAAAAAACAAAACAAAACAGAAAAAACCTAATTTTTTTTTTAAACCAGAACTTACAGGTTAAAGATGACAATATATCCTTCATAACAAAATGAGAGTCACAGTGACTTTTTAAATTCTTGAGTTTTCAAATTGGTTAATTCACATATGGAGGCAACTGCAATAAAAGCAAAAGCTGTCTGAAATACAGGAAATACTAAGGGTAATCCTTGATACAATAAATTATGTAGATATATACAGTAGTATCTACATAATGACCTTCATCTCAAAGAAGTATCATTTCAGTTCTCAGTTTTAGCAGGGGTAAAATGCCTTTTTCAGAGACCGACTTAAAAAATACTATTGCTCTGACTAGGAGACACCTGTCTCTCTTTGGAGACACTCATGTATTTTCCACATCCAGGTGAAGTCAAGACAGTCTTTTTACATTCTCTTACTTGAAAGATCTCCCGTTGTGCATCATTCTGGCAAACTCTTCCCTGTCCCTGCTTCAGTCATAATTCATCTCTTCCATACCAAGCTGTTCAGAACTGTCTGGAACATCACATAGACTGTCTTGCCCCCCTGTAGTGGTGAAACATCTTCCTATCTCTACTGGAAGCGTCTCAGTTTATGCAAGCCTGGAGCTCACAGAATTGTTTGGGCTGGAAGGGACCTTAAGGATCATCCAGGTCCAAGCCCCCTGCCCTGGGCAGCCACACCTCCCACCAGACCAGGTTGCTCAAAGCCCCATCCAGCCTGGCCTTGCCCCCCTCCAGGGATGGGGCAGCCACAGCTTCTCTGGGCAACCTGGGCCAGTGTCTCCCCACCCTCATAGTAAAGAAGTGCTTCCTGAGATCTAATCTAAATCTCCCCTCTATCGGTTTAAAACCATTACCCCTCATCCTATCACTCCACTCCCTGATCAAGAGTCCCTCCCCATCTCTCCTGTGGGCCCCCTTCAGGTACTGGATGGGGCTGTAAGGCCTCCCTGGAGCCTTCTTTTCTCCAGGCTGAGCAACCCCAACTCTCTCATTTGCCTTTCTTGAGGCCAAATCACTTGACAACTTATAGAAAACTATTATAACTGTATTAAGAATAAGCTGTAGCACAAAGAGACCTGGTTGTTAGAATACCCATGCCAACCAATCCTGTACAAAATGTGGAAGTTAAAGATTACCTTTATCATTTCTTCTTCCCCTGCAGTTTTGCTTTTGGCTTCTATGTCTCCCTCTTCATTACATCTAATGAAACGGCTGTTTGCTGCCAGTAATGCCATTTTCTTCTGCAGAAATAATATCACATACTGTTAGTATAAAGATTTTGTACATAATCCTCGATGCATAACATTCCATCCTCTACAATACACTAAAAAACTCTGGTTTATTTTTTTATAGATGGACACTGCTGGCCAGCAGACTTGATGGCTCCTTCACTCTTAAGATGCTTATAGCTGCCAAAATGCAGTAACTTGGATGTATTTTAAGAACTTCCAATTACAGTAAATGCATTGCAGTTGGGAAAACAGGAGATGAAAAGTTACAATATGGAAGAGAATGCAAAAGGCTTTTACTCGACAAAGCCCATCAATATAGATTAACTCAAAATGCAGTTAAATGCGAGGAACATCAAGTGATGTTCCAAACAGCTTACGTCTTGGAAGACAGGTTCCCATTGCTCTCTTGATCCTATTGCATCCGAACGTCCAATAACAAGTCCATCCGAATTTATACCAAGGTACTTGCCATAACCAGACTTCAGAGCGATCCTCAAAGAAAAGGCAGGAAAACAGTACAGAATGTTTTTAATTCAAGCAATTCACAATATCCCGCAGGTCACAATCACGTTATTAGCAGACAATGTATTTCAAGAGAATATTGAAACCATGAACAGAAACAAAGATAACAAGTATCAAAACTTGTAACCTTGTTAAAGTAATTACCTTGTATCAGACAACTTCACTGCTGTAAACTGTTCAGGAGGACTTGGGCCTTCATCATCTGAGGAATGAATTATCCACTAGTTAGGTATGAAGTATGAAACATAAAATATTTTAGCCTGTTCATACTGCAGGTTCAAAATGAATTGAACACCGGGCATCGCCAAATACTATGGAAATCCGCAATACTTTTTCTTTAAAAATCCCCTTTTTTGAATATTGACTTTTAAAATAGCAATGCAGGTGCTTATTTATGTTCATATATTTAGAGTGCTTAAAACCAGACACAAAATAAAAACAGTCCTCGTGTAAAGAAATTTACAGCTGAGAACGTTTTGTAATTCTCCAGGTGGCTTTGAAAACCTTAATCTCCTTGTAATGTTATTTTTTCCATAAGAAAATGTATTACTGTTCAGCTAGGGTAATGCAACTCAGTATCCTGAAAGCTACCAGCTTCTCCATCCCTGGAACCCAAAATGAGATAGTATTGCATAATATTGCTAATTTTGCCACCACATTAGTAGCTCGCTTGTGCGGCGACAAAACACACGTATTAAGATGAGGATGCAGCAATAACCCTTGAAACTGCCTTCAGTTTCACTCTTCCACTGACACCATAAAGGTTTTACAGGATTTAATAAAAGTTATACTGCTTTTTTATCCAGTAAGTGGTACAGCCTTTAACAGGTGATCATCTCCAATGCAGTTCAATTTATTGTACGCATAAAACAGCGAGAAACTAGAGAAGTGAAACTGATTGGTAGTCATTAGGCGTAAGTCGTCTGCAGGCTACGGCTGGGGTTATTGCATTATTTGTAATAAACTCCTGTTAGCTGGAAAACCGCTCGCCTTTAAGTGATGCCACTTTTATGCCTTTCATTACTGAAACTGCTTATTTCCAAATTTCCTGAAACCTACCTTTATGTGGTGCTCCAAGCGTAAACAAGCCATTGTCGAGGGCATGGATGTAAGCTCCTTTATCCATTTCTATAGCGATAGTTCCTGTAATTTCACCGAAATTACTGACAGCCCACCAGTTTCCTAAAATGCAAACCCGAGACAGTTAATAGAGCAATTACAACTTCTGATCACAGTAGTTCAAGAGATGATGTTTCTGTGTCTTCTCTTGAGATCTGAAATTCTAAAGATACACTTACTATCTCAAGATCTTTGTGCGTTATTCTATAGTGCAAAAACCAAATTAATGGTGTTGCTGCGGAACCAGAAAGTCTTGCTGTTCTACCCACCCTGTCATCTCTAGTCACAGGCTCCTGCGCTTCATCCCTTCTTTGCGTTGGTCCATAGAGCAAGTTGATGCATTCAGCTGATCCAGCAAAGATACACCTTGCAAGGAAGGTGTTTGTTTGTTTTTTTTTTCCCCTAGACCAGCCTCCTGCAGTTTTGGGGTCATACCCAATTATTAGGTTCTCCAGCACAACAGAAACAAATAAACTATCTCACCTTGCTGTTAAATTGCTTCACATCAGCTGTAATCCTTAGGCTTCAGCTGCTTGAGCCAATCTGTGTTTGAATGTTTGAGCCCCACAGAATTCAACCAAAGTTAAAGGTAGCCCTACGCACGTGCATGAATTGGAATTATGATGTTTATATTTTTTAAACAGTAAAATTTTCACCTGGCACGTTGCCTTACAAATATTGTCTACCTGATTACGATAACTATTTTTAATTAATCTGAATATGATGGACTTTTTCACATGGTAAATTTGGTAAGTCAATCTGCCTTGAGCAGAAATAATCTTCCCCTATCTTTATATAATATACGGAGCAAACTGTCTTGTCCTAGACAGTCAAGACTCGCAGATCAACATATGACTTTTCCAAATGTCTCCCACTTTTCTCAAATCTGGCTAAACTAAAGAACGTAAAACATCTGTAACATTCCTCCAGCATAAGACATAACAGCCCATTTTCTCACATATCATGATTTGTTTTAACACAGGAACAAGGATGACTTCCCCTTGCTCTGCTTTAGCTTATGCCTATATACACATAATAGAAAATTTATCTGGTAACATTCACTGGGCTGGAGTGTACACCTGAGTCTCTCATGACTTTGTGGTTCTTTTTTAGCTGCTTTTGTTTGTGAAGTGGACTGTGACCAATGACACGACAGCACTAAAAGGCAATGGTCTGTCAAGTTACCGCTCATGACCATATATATTTTGATCCTTCTATTTTATGAAAAAGGAAAAAGCAAAGTTCTATTTGTTACTGGTTAACGTTTGTGTCCTTAGTTTTAATTAACAGCAGCAGATTTAGAATGTGAACAGATCATAGAAGTCAAGCAAGTATGTCAAATTAAAAACAAATAAACAAACTAACCAAGATGTTATTACTTTTGAAAGGCGCAAAGGTTTAAGCGAACTAAAGAACTCAGTCAGAAAGTAACTGGTGGCAGAGTAAGAACAGAAAGCACAGGCGATCCAACCACTAACTTTCAAAGTGATAGTAACAGAAGATGTAAGTTATTTATATAGAAATGCACTCATTAAATAACAGCATTACAGTGATAAGTCTCTCCTCCTTAAGAAAACAGCACTAGAGAGAAAAAAAAAAGAGATATCCAAGCTGATAAGTACCTTGAGGTTATATAAGAACATACTTTAGCTAAAAAGAGAAGAGGAAAACCCACCACACTGGTGTCAGAAGCTCCACAGAGGATCCCAACACACAAATAACATGCTGTGAGAAATAACCATAAACCTGTACAGGGGCCAGACCTCGCTTACAAAGTCCTACAGCAACCTCTTCAGCTTCTGCCATCCCCTACAGTTTCCACACTCTCCTCACCGACAATATCAAGCTGCTCTGTCGCATCCTCTTCCCTCTTCCTTTTCTTCTCCTTGTGTTTTTTCTTGCTGCGAAGGGAGACGCAAAGCAGTAAGGCCGTACCTCGGCACCGGGCCCTCCACAGCGAGCCCTCCCACACGGCCACGGCCACGGCCTCGCCCGGGGGCCCCGGGCCCCTGCAGCCCGCCCCGGTGCCTCGGGCCGGGCACCCCGCTCCTCACCTTTTCTCTTTGGCCCCTTTGAGGACGAGCTTGGTGGATTTCACACAGGAATACTCCGCCATGTCGGGCTGCGGCGAGCGCGGAAGGACGGCAGCCGCGGAGGGACAGCCTTCCCCCGCTCCCCGCCCTTCGCCCGGCGCGTGCGCGGAGCCCGCCCCGCCTTCCCTCATCGCACCTGGCGGGGGCTGCGCGCGGAATTTGAGGGGAAGAGGGGGGAAATGTAACAATACCAGTTTAAAATTACGGTTAAGAGCGTAATTCCCTGCTTTTAACACCACCACACCACCTTCCCCCCCCGCGCCTTTCCGTTCTGAAGGTGGCTTGGCTCAGCCGGTGGCTCTAGCGCTTTGCAAACCTCTAGCGCCAAGGAATGCAGAGCCGGCGGCTCCCTCTCCAGCGTGGGGTGGTAATTTCTTCATGTGTGTTATTTAAAAGTATATCTAATGGACGCAGAGCAGAGCTGTGCCCTCCGCCACGGGCAGCAGGACAGGCAGAGGCAGGAACAGCAGCTTTGAGGGAGGCCCATGAAGGTAAGTTGGGGAAATGAAGCTGGTAAGTCAAGCCAGTGCACCAAACTAGGGGTGAAATGAGGTTTTTTTCACGGTTTTTTCCCTCCTGACCGGCACTCGGTGTTCCACAGAGTAAAATCTACCTCAGGTATAAGAACCTTTCTCTCACACAGTTAACATGCCACCTTCTCGGCATGTACTGCATCTCCTTCCCTGGAGAACCGTCTTATTAGCACATTAGGCTCCCAATTAGAGCAGTAATTTGTAATTGGTGTTTAGTCTTTGAATTATAGAATAGTCTAGGTTGGAAAGGCCCTTTAAGATCATCAGGTCCAACCATTAACCTAACACTGCCAAAACCACCACTAAACCGTGTCCCTCAGCACCATGTCTACCCGTCCTTTAAATACCTCCAGGGGTGGTGATTCCACCACTTCCCTGGGCAGCCTGTTCAGTGGTTCACCCTTTCTGTGAAGAAATTTTTCCCAATATCCAATTTAAACCTCCCCGGCACAACTTGAGGCCGTTTCCTCTTGTCCTATTGCCTGTTCCTTGGGAGAAGAGACCGACCGCCACCTGACTACACCCTCCTTTCAGGTAGTTACAGAGAGCAAGAAGGTCTCCCCTCAGCCTCCTTTTCTCCAGGCTGAACAACCCCAGCTCCCTCAGCCTCTCCTCATAAGACTTGTGCTCTAGACCCATCCATTTATCTGTTTTTTTTTCTTACTTCACAGTAATGGAAGGGGTTGTGTGCTCAAAGGGTTGTCTGCTGATTATATTAGCTGTTCATATGAAAGATGCCATCCCTATCAAATCTTGTCTTACATGTACACATGCAGCCATTGGATTTTTTTCTGATTTCATTGTCTATCTATGCTTGCAAGCTCTCAGCATCTCAAAGGTATCTTCTACAAGTAAGAAAGGAGAGTCTTATACGTGGTAACGTCAAGGACTTTAAAACCACTGAAATCATGGCTGGGTGATAAAACTATGCATGTGTAATGTCTCAGAGAATGACCCTGGAGTTTGTGGATGACTGCAGGTGTCTTCCACAGATACTATGTTTGGATCCCGGAACCTGCCACTTCTCAGCTAAAAGCTTGCAATGTCCATTTACGTGCCTAACATGACTAACCCAGTATTTTTTATCTATGAAGCTGGAGTGGTTACACCTGCCATGTAAAATGAAAGCGACAGTAATGGACTTTCAGGAGGTGTTGGCAAGTCCCTCATTTTGGAGCTTTGGGGAGAAGGTGGTTGGGAGGAGGCATGGGCTTGTCAGCAAAAGTAATACTTGAATCAAGCTGCTGATGTGTGTGAATTCAGAATACGTCTCTGGCATGTTACTCCTGCCAGTGTCTTCGTCTGTTGCAGTTTGTCAGTGACAGACAGTCATCTCCTTGATTAGCGTAAGGGAAGTGGGTAACTTTAAGCAGCGTGTTGCTATAGTAGACAGTATGTGACTTTATTGATTAATTGACCTACCAGTCCTAGGAACTTGTATCTTGCAATTAGTTCTTCCAGTAAAAGCTGAAAAAAATAGGCAGTCCAGAAACCTGCTGACCTCTCTTGATCTCTGCATGGAGCTGCAATCGGGGAAGTACTGCGTTAGCAAATTCTTATATCCAGTCAGATTGGGAAGGTCCCAAATATCTTGCTATATGTGAAGGACCAGAGAACGTCCAGGTTTCCAAATAGAAGATTGAGATACCTAGCCAGGCTACTAGCAGTCATTGATTTCAACCTCACCCTCAAGTAAATCCTGTTTTCTGTTTTCACGTTTCTAGAGATTAATGCCAGGCTTCTTTTGATACTTAGAATTTTACAGGCAATAATAGAATGGTTGTTCCCTAGTTTGCTTTCTTGTTTGTGGTGGTAGATACAATAGTTTGTTCCCTGTTAAAACATTTTAGCCAACATATTCATATTTTGTTCTGCAGTTTCATGTCTCCAGCCCTTTGGAAATTAATTCTAGCTAACCTCAGCATCAAGTAATTTTGGCATATATACTTATAATTGTGTTTATTTTATTGGTAAATTTTTTGCTGGTTCTAAACAGGTATGCTTATAAGGGAGAAATTTTAGTAAAGGGTATATGAAAAGGGGGTGAGCAATTACGTAGGAATTAGAAGAAAGCACAGAGTAAATGAGTGAAGCAAAAAGAATGTCTGTCAGTGTGCTGATCACTCAGCTTCACCCTTGCATGCTAAATTGCCCTCCAGTGGAGTTTTTTGGTTATTTTGGGGTTTTATTTTGATTTCTTTCTAGGCTTTGATTCTATGGAGGGAAAATCTGCAGGGCTTCTTTGTTGTTTTCTTAACTCTAACTTCAGTAATTTATTTGTGATCGATCTTATTTTTTGTCTGCTTCACTGTGCAACCTTAGCATTTGTGGGGTATTTGTATGCTCTTATCAAAGTGAGCCACAGTACACTGACAAACCATTGCCAGCACTCCAAAGTATACAAGCACTTGCCTGAGAGGAAGGATGGGAGAGAAAAAGGTAGTATTTTAGTATATTATGAAATGAAGATGCCTTGACCACTTTTAGTTAAGAATATAGAGATGTAATAGCTTTGAAGTTATTAAGAAATATCCAAGTTAAATTGTTGATTTTTCTTGTTAACTTTAAATAAACAAACATTAAAACAATTTGTATTTTAATACATATATCTGTATCATAGAGTGGAAGTGTCTTTATATTTTACTCTTTGTCCACCAGGTGTTGCTATAGCCACAAAAATAAATGCAGATTAAGAAATTTGAAAAAAAAAATGACTAGTTTTATTTTCATTACAGATCACCCTTACACATCATGATTCTGAAAAGAATTACACACATGCTTACATTTTTGCATTGGGAATAGTCCCAGTGAGTTCAATTAAGCAACTCATTCTGTGTAAAGTTAAGCATATTTATAAGCTTTCTTAGGATGAGGCTATATCAGTTCTGTTTGCTATTTTCTTTATTTGCTATTCTGTTTTCCCCATTATGAAGGGAAAGATGGAAAGACGGAAGGCAGAGACCATAAATTTCTAATTTTGAAAGAAATGTAACCTTTTTTCAGGATCCCATAATGTAAAAGGTATCTTCTTGTTAATGAATATGATTTTATCTAAAATTCACATATTTTAGGTTTCTTCTTTAATTTAGTGACTCCAGCAACAAACAGGCATCCCTACAGTGTATACAGAGGATAGTAAAACCTTTTCCCGCAGGGCAAAGCCATGCCATCAATCAGAAAACTGTATCTAAAATGGTACCTCTTTAGAAAAGCTATTTAAACTCTAATTTGCTAGTTAGTATTTTTGAAATTAAAACGTTTCCAAAATGTGCTGGCTGTGATTGTTTAAAAAAATATAACAGTTCATTCTCTTTATGGCAATGGAAATAAATGGAGCCTTTGTGTTTGCGAATATAGAAAACAAATCACTTTTTTAATGACTGGATTTTCCTGCCAGCTTGGAAGTTGCCGCATGTGCATTTTATTTTGAATGCCTAAAGAGTGAAATCATTTGCCGTCTCTCATGCAGATGGGGCAGATTGGCTGAGGTGTCATTTGCAAAATGTGCATTTTCATCATTCAAGTTTGAAGGGCATCATTACAAACAACGTTTCCTATAGATGCTCAGGATTGATGGAAGTGAAGAGCTGAGACTGAGTATCCATGAATCCAGCCGGGTGTCATAGGAGCCTGGACCAAAACTTGGGCACTGGAGTTTTCTTTTGTCTTGTTTATTTATGTTAGGAAATATAAAAATACCTCCCCAAACCAGAGAAACTTGAATTAGCCCTCTGGATAGCAGAGTTGACAGATAGTTTATATGCTTTTTTTTTTTGGCTTTCATTTATAAGTATGGGGCCCTAGTGAAATATCTAAGCTGCTGACTGGTGTAACAGCCAAGATTGATATAGTTTTGTTTACTCATTTACAGAAGGAGTGAAATCTGATGTGAGTTAGAACCAGGGCAACTATATTTTGATTTTTCCCCAGTGGGACAAAGTACATAGACTGGAATGTTGCGGTGGTTTCTCATAACGTTCAGCAGCAGTTGTGTTGATGTGGAAGCATCCCCAGGACATGATGGTGCATACCGCAGTGACATGACAGATGTAAATAAATAGCTAGTTTGATTCCTGGCATTTTTAATACTGCATGCTGAAAACGCTTCTATTATGAATTCTAGATTTTAAATGTGACCTGAAATTACCTTTTTTTATAACCGAAAATGTTACTGTTGGATTTTTAGCACAGGTAAGTGAATATTCTCAAAGTGGCATTTCTACTACTCAGCTTATGGTACAGTAGTTAGAGTATTTGGAAAATAGGAAGGGTTTCTCAGGCTGTTGAGGGCAGGATGGAGCCCCAGCTCAGACCCCCCAGTCCTCAGCATCCTGGGTTGGTTGTGGCTTCTCAGCTTCTTCTGCCTTGCCTGATCACTCCCTCACTTTCCTCCGCTGTCGCTCTGTAAAGTTATTGTGGTTAAGTTTTTGCAGCTGGCCAGCCCTTCTCAATCTCTGCTGCTCCAGATATTGAGACCCTGCTCTATGCTTTGGCAACAGAGGCCTGAGCACTCACTAAAATCCCTCCTTTCTGTTGGACACTGAGGGAATGAAAGAGAAATGAAAAGGCAACCGTGAATGTACAGTGGTCTCAGGCAGGCGCCAACTCTGTATGGCGTTTACTTGGGCTCAGGCCTTCTGGCTTCTGCTTGTCGTCCCAAATGCCTTTTCACGTGTACATCTGCAAATTAGGTTCTTCTTTTCCACTAATTGCTGTGATTTTTATCTTGACGTACTAAGGAAATTTTTTTGTATGTGTATGAACATGTTTATCTCAGCCCACTAGTCTGTTTCTTAATATTTTTTAAACTGGCCAGTTTCCTTCCAATTTAAGGGACAGATGGAGGTCACAACAACAATTCCACTCTGGTGAGTTCTGAAACTGTTGTTAGGTGAGTAGGAAAAAGACCTATAACTTCCTGATGGAGAGGAGGGTTGCAATATGAACCCCATTCTTACTTGAGATGGGAGAGAACCCTCATACAGAAAGGAGTCTGTGAGGAAAAACTCCTAGTAAATCATAGGACACTAATGAGTGAAAAATCAAACTGCATTTCTTCCAGTGCTTAAGCAACCTGTTGCTATATAATGTAATTTCAGTTTTTAAGGGGTGGAAATTTGATTCTATAAGTTGAGTGTATTTGATGTTTTTTGACGTTTCCTGACAAATAGCTAGCATGTTTGATGCAAATGTAGTTGAAAACCCTGTCCCTTATGCACTGGGAGCGTGTGCCAAAGGTAGACTCAGCTATAAATTAAGCATGACAGGACTTTTGTGGCAAGTTACCTGCTTTGTGCTATGTGTTCATATGCAGGCTTTTCCCTTGCTGGGACACGCTTTTTTCTTGTCTCCAGTGAGCCTTGTTTCCCTTGTTACATGTGGTTGAGTTTGTTTATCTCATTAGGAAATGCACAGGATCCATGGGGAAAGATTTGCCGTTTCATGTATATGTAGCGCTGTTGCGGTTGTTCTTTGTTAGCCTATAATCAAGTTTAATTTAAAAACTAGTTTCTAACGTGCTTTTTTTTTAATTGAGTGTTTCAAAAAAGTTTGCTTCCTTTTTGTATTTCTTCTGTGACTTAGTAAGAAATAAACAGGTGGTTTTGCGTGGTCTGGGAAGGGTGTACGCACCTTCACAGCATTCCTTTTGAGAAGTGGCTTACTGAGGGTAAACTCCACCCCTCACCTCCCCAAGAGTATCTGACTTCCCTTTGGGCTATATATTTTTCTTACTCCACGTCCTCTGGGGCTACATGGGTGTCCTTTATTATTTCAATGAGATATGAATTGGCAGGACTTAAAAGGAGAATGAATCCATGGCAGCATGTTCATTTTCAGTGCTGCTGTCCTCCTGGCCATAAAGCCGTACACTTTTTCTTTGTAAATTACATTTCCTCTCCCCCAGGATTGCCATATAATTTCTTTCTGCTTTTTTTTCCCCCTCTAACGGGACTGGAGCGTTTAGCCGCTATGATTGTTTTCATTGCCCATTTGAATTTGAAGAGCTGTTGTAAGTGATTTTCCTCTCTTATCCTCCATAGCTCCTGATTCTGAGTAATTTGTCCTGAATGCAGATGCTCTTCCACAAAAAGGCAATTTTTCCTAATGCGGTGGCAGTGAATATCTTGTAAAAAATGCTTTTGTATGGACTTAGCAATTCTGGAGCTGGGAGACCTGTAGACTATTGCATATAGAATAGGTATAGTCTAGGCAAAGATAGGAAAAGCTTTTTGCTCAGGAGGGAATTCTGAGCTGTGCATTATCCCAGTCCACTCATTTCCTTGTGGATGTGTAAAATGTAAGTGATGGTGGTTCCACTTCTGGGGTATTTTTTTCCTTTCTTGGGCCAAATAAAAAAAAGAAATAAATACACTTAACTCGTCCTTATTTGTGAGGGCCTGACTCTGACTGTCCTATTTGGTTGAGTCACCATCTCTGGATGTGTTTAAGGGATGTTTAGATGCGGTACTGAGGGATATGGTGTAGGGGAGGACTTTGTAGAGTAGGGTAGATGGTTGGACTCGATGATCCCAAGGGTCTCTTCCAACCTAGATGATTCTATGATTCTATTTGTTTTTTCATTCAGAGAGCCTCCAAATCATGACGATATTTATTCGATTTTGAGACAGTTAAAGAGATAAAAGACAAATGTAGAACTTCTGATCTTTGCCTGAATCAGGACTATCATCAGTATTACATTGTATTTTTATTTTTAATTTTGCCCATCACATATCTAGTAAGTCTGGTTTGCTCAGCTTTTCATGTTATATTTTCTAAAAGCAGCACAAGCAGAACAAAACAGGTTCTGAGTTTACAATCATCCCTTCCTCCTTGACATAAGAAATAAAGTTTCTAACCCATAGCTCAGTCTATGGAAGCTGTTTGGAAATGTGGCAGCCAGAGATGGCAGCATTCACCATCCTAATGCAGCTTGACTTTTTTTTAAAGCTTCAGTAACTTGAATGAATGAATGATGTTAGATTTTTAGCTTCCACTGAAAAAATACAATGCAGTCCAGAATTCCTGTCCCTCATGGTTATGAAGAAGAGACATAAAACCTGACTGTAAGGGTTTAAAACTTGAAAGGCAGAACAAAAGAAGACCACATCTATTTTTTTATAACATATTGCTTTTAAAGCCATTGTTGTGAGTTTTTTAGCCTGACTAATGATTGTTGAGTGCTTAGAGTTGGCAACATCTGTTGGCTTGTGTCCTGTCACAGCAGGTAAGTGAGTGGGAGTTGAAACTGCTGATCCTCCCACATTCTGATCCTGAGAGAAAAGGAGAGGGAGCATTTCAGTCTGCATCACCTGCTTTCAGGCTGTTTTCCCCACGACATACCCTCAGTGTACATCAATGCTTTCCTTATAGCATAGGTGCAGTGCAAACTTTTTTTTCCCAATTAAGCTTTATTTTGCTGAAGGGGTCTCTCCTGCTCCTGAAAATCCCCAATCTAATTTGGCGAAGATAAAAATAGTCTTTTTGCTGTCACAGTTTCATGAAGCTACATTGTGACAAGGCATGATCTGGTTTAGATCTTAAAAGGTGAAGTCTGTGAGACTGGCTAAGGTGTTTTAGTGTATCCCAGAGTACTGGCTGGCTGGAGCGGAGTCCAGGGGAACTATCTAGGGAATAATCCAGGCAGAATTCCTGGCATGTGTAATTTATACAATTAACTTCTTAATGGAGCACTGAGCCGTATCCGTGCTGTTCTTTGGCCTGTTTGGGAGGGGTGGAGTCCCACGGTGTGTCTGTGAGGATCTGCTGTAAGTGGTCCAGAGCACTAGACCTGAAATTCTCCCAGATCTGCTTCAGATGTTTAGTCCTGTGGTGGGTAGGAACCATTCTTGGATCTGGTTGAGAATAATTCGGCGTTGGTAAGGTCCATTGTTGCTGTTGTCTTTGTTGCAGACGACCAAGCCCTAGCTCAGGTTTCGTCACTGCCTGAGGTGTCCAGAACTGCCATATCTAGGAGATACAAAATGTCTAGCTCTGCTAGATCCATGAACGGAACGTGTGTTTTTCTCCAATATCCAGTGGAAAGCCACAGGTAGTCTAGTTAAAAGAAATACCACCTGCTCATGGCCTCACCAGTAGGACTGGGCAATCTATGCATCTATGGTCAGATGTGTAGGTTATGCACACCTTAGGCATGCACCTCATTCTCCCCTGGAGATGGAGAGGTGCCCTCTGTTCTGACCAAGGAAACTAGTCTGTCCCAGCAAGTGCAGAGGTCCCCTCACCCAGGGACAGGACACCAGAGGATGGCAAGTGCAGCTGGCTGAAGTTAGAGTGAAAAAAGAGAAGAACAATGGTTTCTTCTTTGTTGTTTTGGTTTTCTTGTTTTTGTTTTTGTTTTGTTTTTTTTTTTTTCCCCAAATGGCATGAAATTCAGGGAACAGGCTCATGTTGTTTAAGTAAAACAGGTATTTTTTAGTGTAAAAATAATGTTGGTCGTCTTGGTGTGTGAGGCAAGAAGTGACCCCTTGCAAGCCAGGCTGCTCTTAATAGTCCTTCAGCACTCCTCTGCTGTGCTGGAACGTGAAAAAGAAGAGAAGGGTGTTCAGGCTTCTTCTCAGGGGCTGACAGTGTGTAAAGGACAGCCCTTCTTGGTAGCAGTGTGTAATAGCCAAGGTTCACAACCACATAATATTTTCAAATATTGTTTGAAATGCTATTTAGGGTAGTTTACTGCAGCAGTCTGGAAAGTTTCAGCATCAGTTCAGACTCACTGTACTCCCGTGTCATGCTTGGGCTATGGCCTGAGACAGATTACTCGCAGGAAGACAACAAACATAAACACTGACCACATTGCGACCGGGCTGTTAAAGGCAATGAGAAACAAAAGCACCCTGTGGAATCCTCACGAGTCCAAGGCAATACAGTTATTAAAAATCATGGGTTTGTGGCAGTGTAAGACCCAGCTCAGCCATACCCACCCATGCAAATGGAGCGTTCGTCCACCAAATGACAGTGACAACTCTAAAAAGGGAAGAATGGAGAGAGAGCTGTCAGGCTCCTGGTTCCTCTGCTCCTTTCCTTGCTTTACCCAGCAACTATCTCACACCTCTGACCTAAAGGTGCCAGGTCTTTTCTCCCTCTGCTTCTTCTGGTGTGGGTGCTGATAAGAGATGCTGAGAATATGTGCAGGTGACACATCTTGTTTCCTCTCCTGCATGTGGAGGCATGTGACAAGACTCCCCCCACTTGGCACCAGTGATGTGTATTTTTGAAAAGCCGCTATGGCTTCAAATGTGATGCTAGATGGAGGAGCAGTCATCCATTTGATCACTTCAGCTCTCTCCAGCAGGTAGATACGTATTAAGCCTGGATATCAAATCTATATTGTCTGTGTTGATCCTGGGTTTGCCTGTATCAGATGTACTGCCGTGACTACAACTTCTAACAGGTTGACAGCTTGAGTGTTTACCAGCTTTTGCACCTTAACTCTGCTCTCCTCTGACATTGGTGATCTTCAGGGTGAGATAAGTTTAAGCCTTGGTACTACTGATACCTTCACAGAGGGGCATGTCAGTGTAGGAGTGCAATTCAAAGGAAAGTCATCTGGAGGTGGTGTGGTGTCCTAAGGGTTACCTGTGAGCCCCTTGCTAGTGGAAAGAGGAAGAGCAGCTGGATACAGCTGTTTTTCCAGATGCCTCTTTTGATGTTGGTGACAGAGTGCTCATTTTGTCTGGATGCATAGTACTGTCTTACGCCTCCACGAAACATCTCCCCACAGAGAGGTGTGGGAATAATCCTGGCTGGATGACATGATTTTGGCTTCTGCAGGGGTTGTGGTCTGCTCTTGGCATGAGAAATACAACGTAGCCACTCTCTCAGGTGATGTCTGAAGGGTCAGATCCTTGGGGTCTCCTGTTCCTTCCTTCTCCTGAAGGGTAGGAAGATTCCCTGCGTAGGCTGCATGCTGTATGGTACCTTCATTCATCCCTGAAGCATACTCAATCCACAGAAGTTTTGCTTTTTTTCTCTCCCATCTCCCACAAAAGAGCTCCAGACATCTATTTTTTTTTTAACATTAATTTGGCATGGCTTTTAAATTTTTCAATCCCGGGGACTGAATCAGGCAGTTTCCTCGATTATATGCCAGTTTTTGGATTCTGTGATGTGTCCATCTGGCTCAGAGACAGATCCCTAGTGCTGGGATCACGCAGTGCCTCAGGCTATTGTCTCACGGCATGTTAAATAGCATGGTGAGTTTCTTTCTGAGAGGATGTGTACGTTGTGTGTACCATAGGATGGGATGGATAGGTGGGGATGGAAACAGCGTCAAAGCAAATCCACACCCAGCTCCATCATGTGGGGAAGATATTGGCAGACTTTAAATGCTGAAGTCTGTGAGCCAGGTGGAGAACGGAGTCATGAGAATACTAATGAAGGTACGTTTATGGGACTGTTTAGGTTCCAGTGAAATATCCATAATTTAACTAGAACATTACATGGAGAGGATTCAGCCCTGTAGTTATACCAGTAAAAATGGCAAAACCTTTCAACCTAAGATAGAAACAAGGAAAAAGACAGTATGTGATTGGGTTACTATTGCTTATATTTATAAGTTGCAGTCCTCGTGTAGATTCATCTTTTCTCTTAAGGAGAAGTTGTAGAGGCAACGAAAGGTTTCCTGAAATGTTTCGAAAGTTCATGCAGAAGACTGGCTTGCCTACTGCGTAGCTGGCTTTCTAACTCTATAATTTTATGCTTCCCGTGATGATTAAACAGGATAATGCAGACCTGCGGATCATCCCTATTTGTCTTTTCCTTTATTTCATTGACTGCACAGAGGGGGTACGTATTCTGGAAAGTGAAGATCGAAAACCTATTCTGTAGCCTCGTTAGAACCCAGTCCTTTGGTAGGCACTCAGTATTTTGCCACAGGTGGTGCGTGCAGCTGATAGTGGGCTGATTGGTTTGTAGTTCCTAGCATCTTCTGTTACCTCCCTTAGAAGACCAATAAAGGCATTACTCTGTTTTTCCAGTGCTGTGCAAAGCAAAACAGTGAATGTTGAATCAATAAAATAATCCATGGTTTAACTGCTCTAAGGGAAAAAAAAGCCAAAAAAAAAAAAGGCAATTTAAAACTGTAAATTATTTATTTTTCTTAAAGCATTTTAGTGGCATCATCTTTTTGTGTTTTACTTGAAATATCATTTGGATACCTTTTATGTGAAATTCTTTATTTGAAGCTTTTTTCAGACTGTTAAATTAATAGATTAGTTTTAGTAGTGAGCCAGTTGGAGTTAATCAATTGAGAACAACTGTACAGAGGTTCTCTAAGCTAGGCTGGATTTAAAGGGTTTAATTTTAATCATAGTCTGAGCGCTACAGCTGCTTCATGTTTGTTTAGTAATAGAGTTGATGAGCAGCTAATTTGAAAGGAAAGCTCAGGCACAGGTGTGAAATTCCTCACGGGTATAAGAGAACTGGCCCTAGTGTAGGAAGATGGTGCTGAACATATTGCTCTACAATAAGCCAAGAGTTTTTTAAAAAATATTTCTAAACTGGCCCACTTGATGTAAATCCCTTGAGCCAAACATGCTGCACCTTTTTATCATACCACTTAGGTGATCATGCAGTATGTCAGAGACCGGGATTTGCTACCCTGCTCTGTCTGGTCGGCAATCTGTGCCTCCCGCTTCCAGGATCTGAGGCCTAGTGACAGCAGTGCTCTCAGGAGGGCTTTCATTTTTTCCATGTGGTGCTATTACAGTTTGCCTAGAAAAACTAGTATAAATTTGATTTGAGGAGCAACAGTGACTACTGTCCGTTCTATATACGTATGGAGGATGCAGCAGTGTGAATCCTCACCAGGGCTAGTTGTCTCCACGGGCCTTTGGGAAGGGAGGATGTAACTTCTGAAGAAAGGCAAAATTGGAAACACCTTCCCTGGCTTTCCTACTCGCCAGGTTACGAGCTGTGTGGGCAGTGTGTTTAGTCCTAGTAAATACTACTCTTAGTTGGTAAAGGCTCTGGTTTGTGATCCCTGTCGTACTTGCTGTGATTACCCTAGTGCTCCTCAAGCAAGTCATAGCTTGCAGATGAGAATATTGACTTTAACAACCATCTCCTTAACATAATGCGAGTGCATAGGCTACTGAGGTGTGGAAGCCGAGGAGGTAACACATGATTTGCTCTGTTCCCTTTGCAACAAGATCGGTAAGCTCTGGTAAAGGCAGCCGTGGCAGATAATGTGTGATAGATATTGCTGTCAGTGTTGACCACTTTTGGTCTTGGATGCTTTCCATGGGGCAGGATTCCCTGGGAAGGCAGGATGTGTGAGATACAGGTGTTGTAACGTGATTGCTATTGCAGCGTGGGAGTTATTTTGTGCAGCCAGCTCCAATTTACAGCACGGTAACATGGAGAAAAGAGCTGGATGAGATTCAAGGAAGTGTCAGGAGAAGTTTAAAATAGTCTTAGCAGATTTTGACCAGGGTATATGTATAAAAACCGGAGCTGGTTCTCTAATTCTGAAGCCTGAGGACAAACTTATGTAGCTAAAGCATTCTCCAAATTCACACAGAAAGCAGGAACATACCTTGAAACAGTAGTTATTTTAGTGATACCTGTATTGTCTTGATAAGATCATAAAAAAGACATTGAGGGGCTGGAGCGGGTCTAGAGAAGGGCAGCGAAGCTGGTGAGGGGTCTGGAGAATAAGTCTTATGAGGAGAGGCTGAGGGAGCTGGGGGTGGTCAGCCTGGAGAAGAGGAGGCTGAGGGGAGATCCTTCTCGCTCTCTACAACTCCCTGAAAGGAGGGTGTAGAGAGCCAGGGGTCGGTCTCTTCTCCCACCTCACAGGCGATGGGACAAGAGGAAATGGCCTCAAGTTTTGCCAGGGGAGGTTCAGACTGGATATTAGGAAAAATTTTTACACTGAAAGGGTTATTAAGCATTGGAATGGGCTGCCCAGGGAAGTGGTTGAGGCACCATCCCTGGAGGTATTTAAAAGACGGGTTGACATAGAGCTTAGAGACCTGGTTTAGTGATGGTTTTTGTCAGGGTTATGTCGATGGTTGGACTAGATGATCTTAAAGGTCCCTTCCAGCCTCGACAATTCTATGATTCTATAAGCAGAAATACTGTGCATTGCTATTCCAGTAAGAATTTCTATGGGCTCGAAAAAGATGGGCCCACTTTTGGAGGTTCGAAACAATCACCAGACTGTGTGAATAGTACGTTACTTCTCTGGCTTCTTTGAATTGATTAAAGAATGAAGTTCTTAAAATAGTTTATTATTACTGGGGAATATTACTGGTATTTCTGTTAGGTAATTAGATGTTAGTATCCATCTTCTTGCAGATGATATGTAAGATGAAGGTATATACAGGGATACATGGATTTTTTGATACTATGCAAGTCAGTGACAAGGTGAGGAAGGCATCTCAAAAAATCTTCATTTTAGTCTTCTGTTGAAATAATCAGATTCACTGCATTTCACAGTGCAAAGTCATGCAAGTTTGGAGTTCACTGGACATTAATGTTAACTGTATTTGAGATGAAGATGAATGAGGAGAGACATACTTTTTCAATTACAGGAACCTGAATTGCTGCTGTGGCTTCTAATTGTTTTGGTTAATAAATACTTGCCTTCTCTGTAAGAGCAGCTTCTGTCATTTGAAACATGTTTAGATACTTTTCCAGCTGTGGGTTAACAAGGTGAATCATGCATTCCGGGGTGCCTTTATATTGTCCAACACTGATGGAAGAAGGAAAAAACAATTGTTTCTTTCCAGCTCTCTTGATATTTCTGGGCGTTCTGGTTATTATGCTGGCACAGAATTGATTTCATTTCACAGAATTTCCTTCATTTTTTGCAAAAATGGAGAAACCGGTGGATGGATTTTGCTGACATTTTGGTTTCCCAATGCCTGCCTTTCTTAGAGAAAACCACTGTGTTGTGAAAGGCATTGGATGCAGTAGTAAGAATAACATCCTGTGCCTGGAAGGCATTGTGAGCCACCGGAATCAATCCAAGAAGCTTATCAAGTACAAGTAAACAATAAAATGAAACCCATTTATCTGAACCGGCAGTATAAATGTAGGATATGAGGGGCGCTCACTTAACCCCGTCAAAGCCAGCATAGCAGCAGGAGAAAGTTTTGGGTTTTTTCCCCTCCCAGTTTCTCTTGTTTTCTGTATGATGCCAGGCTTGCAGGGAGGGAAGGAGCGTGTGTGTGTGCATAAAAAAAATTGGTTATTTTTAATTTGATTTCTGACTACTAGTATAAAAATCAAAACCCAATCTTTGATGCTGTCTTAAATGACCCTGCCTGTAAGACTTGCTTTACAGTAAAAAAGACTAGATGGAGCCTGTGTATTTTTGAAAGAATATCTGAAAAGCCGCTATGGCTTCAAATGTGATGCTAGATGGAGGAGCAGTCATCCATTTGATCACTTCAGCTCTCTCCAGCAGATAGATACGTATTAAGACTGGATATCAAATCTATATTGTCTGTGTTGATCCTGGGTTTGCCTGTATCAGATGTACTGCTGTGACTACAACTTCTAACAGGTTGACAGCTCGAGTGTTTACCAGCTTCTGCACCTTAACTCTGCTCTCCTCTGTTGCTGAACTTGAGCGTACATTATGCTTATTTTGTATATGACTTGCAGTGACTGTGCTTTTACAAAGCCCCAAACATACTGATAGGTTTTTAGATGCTTTTCGCCGTGCTGTTGGTAGAGTAGCTGTTTTGATAACAGACTCCAGGGTCTGGAAATTTTTTTAGCTATGACTAATATTAGTAAACAACATTAATAAAAGTGAGTTTTATGGTACCTTTTACTAGTACTTGCATCCCAGGATGTTTTTGCTGCCTGATGGCACTGAAGCAATAAGACTTGGTGTTATTTTAACTTATTTCATGGAGTAAGAGAGCACCGTGGTCCCGGGCAACGTGCTGTAGCTGGTCCTGCTTGAGCGTGGGGGTTGGACTCAAGGGGTGGGATCTCAAGAGATCCCTTCTGACCCAAACGATTCTGTGGCTATGAAACATGAGGTCAGAGAAAGTAACTATGGATTAAGTGATCATTAGTAAATTTAGTTTAAATTCAATGGAAGAATAATAGTGGGTTTTTCAATTTCAAACAGAAAAGACATAGTGTATTCAGCTATCCTGAAGAGCTCAGGTACTCGAATATGGAAAACACTTGTAAATTGCTGAATGTATTGGGAAAATGTACCCCAACTAAGAGGAAGAAAGTCATTTAGCTGGATGAATAAGCACCTTGGAGAGAATTTAGAAATTAAGGGGAAGGAGATGAAGATTTATACAGGTGAAAATAAAGGATCCCATAGGACTAGCACCCAGAACTCCCTGCATGTTTTCTCAATAACAATAGTGACAATGAGGTGAGAGGGGTAATGGAAGGAGAGCGTGTAAATTGCAGTGCCTGTAAACAGACTAGAAATTCAAGTTGTTAGTACGCTTCAAGTGGGATTGATGAGATAATCTCCATCTCAGAATTCTCAGAACTGTTGTACCTTCAGTGGCAAATATTTTAAACAAAGCAAAGGAGTGTTGCAGAGACCAGCAGAGTTAAAAATGAAGAAATATTTGAGAAACAGGCAAAATTAATCATAAAAAGTGCAGGTCAGTAAAACTGTCCACAATTGCCTTCAAGCCTACAGACAGAAATGCAATTTAAAATTTTGGATTGAAATGGGATTAAAATGCTACAGTGGTTTTTGAGAGGTAGATTGCACAAAATCAATGATATAATTTGATTTAGTATCAGATTTTATAAATGAAGATGATATATCAGATCTCATCTATTTGGATTTCATTACAAAACATATAGTAACACTTCATAAGCTATGGCTTAAATTAGAGAAGGAATTGTCCTAATGCTAGTACTTACTATTTAAAATAACGTATCTTAGTGTGTAATGAATTTTGAACAGACAATGGGAAGATGAGAAGAGATTTTCTGCCTTTGTTTCTTGGTTAAACCCAAGTCATAAACATGTGGAATGGGGATTTGGTACAAATAAAACACCTTCTAAAATTTTTGATGCAGCTGAGAAAAATAGTATATATCCATAGATCATCTGTATCCAATAACAGAAATTGCTTAAAGATTTGGATGAAATTTCAGATGCTCACTATTTTGTCCTCTTAAAGGAAGCAGTAAATGTAACAAACATGTTTGTTGATGACGCAGCTGTGTGTAGCAGAGCTATAGTTCTAGGTAAAGCTACATGGGAAAAAATGTTTGTGAAATGATGGAAATCATGGTAAATGCTGAATATGTTCCAAATAAAAGTATCTAATGAATGGAAGAATATGGTATGTCTAAGGAATAGCAGTAAGTGCCATTTTGGGGTTTAATCTCTACTGCTAATAGGAAAAGAAGGATCCGTGATGGTGAAGTGTCCTAAGAAATACAGGCTGTAAAAGTAGTTAAGCACCTGTTGCAGGTTGACATTGAGGTGCCTCCAGCTTGGCTGATGTCCTCAGCTGTGTCCTGTGGTGGGTCTGGTTTGTAGCTGGTTCTGGCCACAACGGGGGCAGCCCCTGGTTTCTCCTCACAGAGGCGACCCCTTCCATGTAAAACCAATACAGGAACACCTCATTGGGCCTCTGACACCTGAAAAAAAACCAAAGCAATTTGGAATAATAGCCTGAAAACCAAACCAAATAAAAAAGACAACCATATGTAAGTGTCCTCTAGAATTTCCTGAGTTTTGTTGATGCTACCAATGTGAAATTAAAATAATTAAAATGTTAATGTGCTCCTCTGTGGTAAACTTTACCACCCATTCCTAGTGTCTGTACTGGCACTGAAGCTATGACACCCGCACTTGGGAGCGTTATGGTAGAAAAGAATCTGGCCTAAACTGAAGTGATCCCAATAGCATCAAAGAAAACATGCCAGGTTAGAGTAGCTCCAAAAAAGGTGATAAAAAGGCAATGAACTGGATTACTGAACATTATGAGAGAAGTAAGAAAATCAAATACTTTCCCTGGTACTTATTTCTACAAACAGTTTTTGGCATTAATCAGTCTCCAGTCTTTTCTTTCCTGGCAAAAATTATAGGTGACTTTTGTTTGTTTATTTGTTTGTGCACAGGAGTAGTCGTGAAGAGCTATTTTATGTAACACTGTCAGAAACTGCTTCACAATTTGTAGTCTCTTCAAGTTTGGGATCTTCTCTCTGTGGTGCTATTAAAGCGTGTGGCGCTTAAACATGTAGCAGTAATAATAAAACGAAGGGCTTGACTTCTCTTCATTTGAAAGCTATTTCTTTGCAAATGAAGTTCCATTCTCCTCCTGGTAACTTGTTTTCTAAATGGGGAACAGCTGAGACCACTGCAAGTATGCACACAAACACAGTATGTAATATGTATTTCTCCAAACATATTGCAGATTGCCTGAAATTTTCTTATCATCCGTTTGGAAAAATATCTTTTGTAGACAGTTGGTGTTAGGAGGCACTTAAAACTAATACAGGCAAACAGTGAGAATTTCACACTGTCACTTGGATAAACTCTGTTTGGTAAGTCGGTTATCGTACTTAGGAGTCCTAAGAGCTTGAAACACATGGCTTTGGTCTCTTATCTACTTTAAGTAAGCTCTAGTTTAAAAATTGCTTTGCATGCAGCAGACTAAGTATACAAATTCGGAGTTAAAGGGAATAGTTGGTTATTCTCAGGAGGATTACCCCCAAAAGCTCTTAAAGCTCTCTGCTATCTTTTGACAAATCTGTTTTTTCAGTCGTGGGAATAAACTGAAATGTTTGGGCAACAGTTTATTTTTCAGAATGATTTGTGAACCTGAACTGTAGAGTTCAAGTATAATTTTTTATCTTTCATGCTTTTCTTGTGCTTAGGTACCAAACCAACAAAAATCACTGGTTACTTCTCTCTGACCTTCAGGTGAAATAACTGAAGACATACACAGATATATTAAGAGACTTTTGACAGATGTTTTAAAGCATTATTTTGCAGATTTTTTTTTTTTCCCCTAACAAGTCAGTTTTCCCCAAGTTGAATGGTTGAGACAGAGGTATTTCCTTTGCTCTTTTATCAAGGTAGGTGGAAGTGATTAGAGCAAATTCTGTCATCAATTCCTAGTATTATACTTTTATCTTCAGTCCCTAATAGGTTGGTCGTGTCAGCACACACTCTGGGTCAGCCCTTGATCTCTTCAGGCAGCCGCAGGCCACCCATGTGCTCAGAGGGATGAGGTGAGGTAGAAAGGGCTTTTGAGACTGATACAGCATTTCTAACTCTTACCGTGTCTGGTATTTTTCCTAAGTTTCCAGCTTTAGGAGTCATTACAATCTGAGCTTTAATTTAAGTGAAATGTGTAATCCCAGGAAGGAAAATTAGTGTTAGCTTTTTCTCTCTCTTTCTTTTTCTCTCTCTTTCTTTTTCTCTCTCTTTCTTTTTCTCTCTCTTTCTTTTTCTCTCTCTTTCTTTTTCTCTCTCTTTCTTTTTCTCTCTCTTTCTTTTTCATTGTGTTTTCTGCAAGCTGATCCCAAGTTAATTCTGAGTGTTGAGATTACTGCTGACCATATCAGAGGACCACAGTCCTTTCTGACAGCTGGGACACCTTTTGAAAAGTAGATAATTTGCCATATCTTCTCTCTCTCTCTTGAGAAAAAGGATTTGTGTAGTAGTGCTCCAGAGGACTCCTGAAAAGGAAAGTAATTTAATGTATACCTTCTGTTCCTAAAATTTCTTTATTAACTTGAAATAATTTATTTATCAGGCTGCTCCTTTGGGAATCATATTCTGAGACATCAAGCTTTCTCCTTATTGGATGGGCAACCCAGCAAACAGCATTTTATTTATGTAACTTTTATTTATGTAACTCCCAGTTAAATCAAGGGAAGTCAGGCACTCTTCTGGTTCAGATTTTTGTGTGAGATGCAGTGCCAAATACGGCTGCCCTGAAGCTCTTTTCTGATATCACTCTTTCAGAAATCTAGTTTAATAGGGGCTTTATCATTAGTTTGTCATCAACTTGACAAGTTACTGCTATATTTTTGTGTTGAAAATGAAGTTTCAAATTTTGAGGCTACCCTAAAACACATTTACTGAAAGTGAAGATTTTGTTGGGGGGGAAATATTTTTTTTTTTTGGATGGAATTAAAACATCCAGGTGAAATAGCTGCAAAATATGAGCGTGCAGTGACAGAAATTAGAAAGTGTTTTCAACAGCTGATTATAAGAGGTGTGTTACGTACTAATTGCTGCATACAGTTGTTTTATACTTTTTAAAACATATTCCAGAAATGATTGGAGGGAATTAGAAATATCTGAAAAATACTAGTTTTAGAACTGTGGTTTCAATATGGAAAATTTAGAGCATCTGGGAACAGATTAGGCATTGGCTTACATCGATGACTGTAGAATGCACATCATTGTTGCAGCTAAAGTGTGCAAGAGGTGGAATTCACGTGCCACCATTTGGGTCAGCAAAGATCTCTGTGAATAATGAGTTACTAAGGAACCTGGTATTTGTTTGCTCCTTTGTGGTGCAAAGTTTGCAGTTTTGCTTAAATGTTGTGGAAATAGTTGTTGTGAGATATGTTGTAGAAATAATCTAAAATCTGATAAGATTAAAAAGGAAGTTTCCCAGTTTGGAAACTTTGGAATACTCCTTTTAAAGAATTAGATCCCAGTTATATGTAGCCACACGTGCATACATATGCACACACAAATTTCTACCATACCAGGAAAACTAAACTGATACTGGTGATGCTAATGCCAGCAGATGTTATAGGTGCCCTCAGAACGGATAACTCATGACATGCATGTATGTTCCTTTTTGGTAAATATTTCTGCACTTCTGATTACCAGAATTACCTACACAGTCATTACCTTACAGAGAAACATGTAGACACAAGAACAGTTAAAGATAGGGATTACTATTACAAATGGGTTGACCAGGACATTAAAGTTGGAAAGAAATGTAGCTCGAAATAATGGAATTTGGAAAATGAAGCTGCTGCAGCTGAGAAATATAAAACCAGGGTATGATTTGTGAAGATCTGGTGCATTGGTCCCATGCAAGATGAATTAGAAAGACAGATGTGCCTTACAGCTGTAGGAGACTGTCACATGGTGATTCCTGAGCAGAAGTCCTGGACTAGACAAGGTGCAATATTTGCATTAACTGCAAATTTTTTCTTCAGTGGGCACTGAGTCTTGAATAGAAATGGAAAAAAATCATTATGTTGGAATATTGCTGAAAGCAATTAAAGACGAGAAAATGTTGGAAAAGAATGGAAATGGAGGTTGTGCAAAAGGCTTGTCTTTGAAATTGCATTTACAGTAAAACTCCTGCAGCTCAGTATTCTGCAGCTGACTACTCCGGCTTTACTTTTCTATTAACCTACGGGTAACTTCTGTCAGAAAATAAAATGGGGAAGAATGAGCGTTTAGAAATAAATCAATTTTAAAGATTGAATGTTTGTACTCATCAGAAGCTAAGTAAATAGACCATCCATTCCCAAGTCAGTCTTTTGGGGACTTGCATTTAGAAAAATATTAGTTACAGGTTATTGTTATTAATAGCTGAAAGCCAACACTGGACAAAGTGCTTTAGTGAAAAGGACAAAAAAAGTTTTTGAAATGCTTACTCTGTAGTTAGTAGAGAGGATGAATGAGTTACATTGAGAAGCATTGTAAATAAAATTGAGCTGATATTGCTTTAGAATTTTGTGATTTACTTTTAGATTTTTATGTGTTTTTTTAGCGTTGGTGGCTTTCATTTTTCTGCTGGTTCAGTCTTAACTTTCTTCTGCTGTGGAGTGCCATGAGGTGCAGAAAAGAGGGCAGATGTTTATGTGAGCTTGTGAAAGATAAATATAAAGGAAGAGGTTTTATTTGTTGGGGTTATTGTTCATAACTTTCTTCTAGTTGCAGCCCACTTTGTCAAATATACATAGATTTGTTACACTTCAGCATTCCTGGGCCAATTTCAGCAAATCTGTTATAGGAGGCGATTTAAACAAATGGAGACAAGCAAGACACAGTAAACATGATATAGATTCAGCTTCTCTTCTGAGTTCCTGATTTACAGCCAGTACCCGCAGATACTTAGGTGATAAAGTGAGGAAGGTTCAGTCTTTAATAAAAGTGATCCAGGACTCTGGGTAGAAGGAGATTTCCTGTAAAGACCAAGTATTTCAGTTCAGAACTAATTCTTGCAACGAATCTGAGAAATTGCCTCTTGCTGATTTCTATTTGATAAGGATTTCTCTTTTGGCAATGAATCATCCTCAGAACAGCCACCTTCCAGTGCTGCAGCTATCCTTGGGAGTACAGTTAGAGCTTCTAAAATAAACAAATGTGGAATTTCTAAATCTTTGGTTACTTAAACACTGGCACTTTATTTTCTGCCAGGGATTTGGACAGTCCCGTAGCATATGTAACAGAGCATCCCTGTCAGAGTTAAGCATTGCCAACATTTGCTTGTGCTGGCAATCCCAGCTGTGTGCTTTCAAAGTGAAGCCTACTGTGGGCCAAATCCTGCTCGCTTTATTTGATGATCAGCTCTGGGCCAACAGACAGGTGTTGATAAAAGGCTTTTCAGAGTTAAATACATGAACTGCTGCATCTCCATCGAGCACCGAGCTCCAGTTCCGCTACTGGGGCTTGTATCAACTCTTCTTTGGATGTCACTGATGTGAAATGAGGCACAAAAGGGCCTGGAAAATACACTCTCACCGCTCATTCAGTAACAAGTATTCTAAACTGTTTGAGTAACACAAGCAGGATTTTGTCCGTTGTTTACTTTTGTAGAACAATTTGAGTTAATTGGTGTTAAAATCTCCCAGGGGTGCATAATTAAGCCAGTTGAGGGAGCCGCATAGGTGATGGAATAGGCCACAGGAGGGCTGTGGACTCTATGCTTCCACAGCAGAGTGTCTCTGAAAAAAAAAAAAGAAAAAAGGCAATATTTTGTAAGTGTAGGCGCACAGACAAGCTGTTACAATCGTACCTTGAAGCTTGTGTAAGGCAACTACGTTTTGTCAGGAGGGGATCAGCTGTATAGCATGGATCTTGAGGTAGGGCTGTGTCAGTAAGGGACAGACGGTGTGTAGCTGCTGTCACCTACTTTAGGTTTGCACACCAATTTATGTTGTGGTAATTAGAGAATGAACAGTACCTATATAAAGGGTAATGGAATAGATCACAACCTGATAACAGCTAGCTCTGTGAATGCCTCTCCCCTTTATCCCGAGTGCTCCACACCTCCTTTTGGTACATGAAAGAATTTCTGCTACTTAAGGTTTGTGCAGAGTAGACTGAGCTTCATCCCCTGTGATCAGAGAAAGGCTTTTCAGCCTATCGAAGTCTTTCAAAGATCACTTAAAAAGCAGCACTTGAGAAACCGAGCTAAAGCAATGATTGCTTCTGATTTATTCGTTTTCAGAGCAGCCTACTGCTATGCCCTCTTACATTTTTTTTTTCCTTAGGCATAATTTGCTACTTGACTCAGGAAGAAAACAAAAGACAAATTCCCTCATTTAGCTGGAGACACTGCTTTTAGATGTATAGTACAGCAATGTGTGCAAGTGCATGCATACATCTACATCCTGTAAATATGTACAGGGGATGGTTTGATACAAACTCATTACCAGTTTAAGATTACACATGAGGAGCATGGAGGGGGAGACATTTTTTTAAAAAAAAAATTTCTGGAGCAAAAAATTTCTTTGCCTAATTTAACTCCTTTCCAAACTGTGTTTGACTTGGAGAAGAAAGAGCTGAAGTGGGAGGGAAGCTGGAAAAGGGGAAAAAGCAGGATGAGATCTTCTTCTTGAAATATGAATAGAACAGAATGGTTCCATTGAAAGGAACCTATAACCATCATCGAGTCCAACTGCCCAACCACTTCAGGGCTGACCAAAAGTTACAGCATGTCTTTAAGGGCATTGTCCAAATGCCTCTTAAACATTGACAGGCTTTGGGGTATCAACCACCTCTCTAGGAAGACTATTCTAGTGTTTGACTACCCTCTTGGTAAAGAAATGTTTCCTAACATATGAAAGTGTTCCTTCCTAACATAGGAAGATGTGGTTCCTGTATGAAGATATATGGAGATAATTACTGGATACCTAGTGCTTCCACTGGGGAGCTTTATAGAAGTGGAAATTGTCAGGGAAGCTGGTGTGACCACTGCTTTCAAGTGGAGAGCTTTGTGTTCTGTGAACACATGAATAAGAAATAAGAACTTCCATCCCTGGAGGTGTTCAAGGCCAGGCTGGATGGGGCTTTGAGCAACTTGGTCTAGTGGGAGGTGTCCCTGCCCATGACAGGAGGGATGGAACTTGATGATCTTTAAGGTCCCTTCCAACCCAAACCATTCTATGATTCTTTGAAATATTAAGAACACTCTGTAACATCAAAATCCTGCAATTGTGTTCACGTAAACAGCTTTGGTTGTATTTTTTTTCCTGTGAAAATTTGTTCAAACAAATTCTCAGTTTAAAAAAAAGTGTTAGAAGGAGGTCTGTTCATATAGTCTCTGAGCATCTATTTTGGAAGTCTTCTGGGAGGAAGGTGTGTTGAGGTTAGGATTGAAATTGGAGTGGATAGATGGCTCTAGTGCTTCAGCTGTAAAGAAACAACATGGAGAAAGTTCTGAATATAAGTGTGTGTGTGTGAGTATTGCACATACCATACATGCACATACAGTTACACTTCATATTTACAGAAATATTTTTCTATTAAAACACTTGTCAAAAATTTGCACTGCTATAGGAGTATTTGTGTGTATGAATGTATCAACATTCACATGTATAGAAACTAGTTGTATATGTATGACTCTCTGTTGAGATGTGTTTTATATACTTGTGGGGCACTCTTGCATTCCCAAGTCTGAGTACCCTCTTGCAGGGATAAGAGCTTTCTCAGCCATGCATGTTCTGTTTTAGCAGGGTGGTGGTGTGTGGGAAATGGGCCATGCCGTGGCAATGGAGCTTGTTTCCTTAATTTGTGCAAGTCCTTAAGAGTTCAGCCCTGCTTGTGCTAGTTCTATTACACCCTTTTACATTTCCCTGAGATCAGGAGTGTTTTGAAAGTTAATGATTTCTTGGAAAAATTCCGGAAGGCTATATAGAAAAATCCTCAAAACATTTTGTTCTTGGTGGGTTCATGTATCCTTTTTTTGTATTTTTGCATATTTAGACTTTTTTTTTTTTTTTTTTTAATGCTAAATCCAGTATCACCATTGATACTAGATTTTCTGAATCTACATCAGTACCTGAGGCTTGAATACTGAAAGCACTGGGAATGGAGGTCACCTGTCTAGGTACAGGTCCAATGTTAAGGAAAGCTGCTTAAATGTCACGGTGGCCTTGTAACGTTGATCATTACTTAAATCTTCATCCTTTTTAATGTTGAGAAAGCTGTTCAGTTCCAAAGGGCCTCCCATTTAGCTGTGCTGTAGAGAAACTGACTCATGTAATTGTTTTTGGGATACTTTTTTTGTTCTGTAAAGTGATGATAGATAATGAAGTCTGTTTTAGTTTGCTCTGGGTGGTACATATCAGAAGGATAATGGGAATCTACTTGGTGAGCAATGTATAAGTAGAGAAATCTGGTGGTAAATGTACAGTGATGTAGGAGACAAAAATGTAACGCAGGATCTAATTTCAATAGAGGGTAATGGGATATTGCAGAAGAAAAAATCCAAGAAGAATTTCTGTTTCCCTGTAGTATTCCTAGTTTTCAAAGCAATTTTTTACCCTTGGTTTCTTAGCTGCTCCCTGACTGATTTGTATTGTGTTCCATGTTTTGTTACTCTTCTCGCCTGTTTCCCACTGCTTTATGCATGCTTACGGTTTGACAACACATAAGAGGGTGAGAAACCGAAGACCAATGCAGCAGCAGCACGAAGGGAAAACAAATCAGATACAGATTATGAAAAAGTTCAGCTTTTTATTGTTCGCTTCTCTGTTCTGAGTCTTCAGCCCATCTAAAGAGGGACAGAGGTAGTATTCCTGTTACACTCAATAATTCAGTGTTCATTTTTATTTTTGCTTTACAGTTAGTTTTTGTATGTGGTGAATATGCCAACAATCACACAGCTTCACAAGTCCCTCTGATCTTTAGAAGTGGCAGGGTAGTGCCCCTAGGAATCAAAGCAATCTGTCTTTAAACTGCAGAGTTTAGTTTTATATGTCAGGGACACTTAAACACTTCTCTTTACTGCTTTCTCTTCTTCAGAACAATGCAAACATCTAGAGTTCTCATCGATGGTACTTTAAACAAGTCCAAAGCTGTTATCTGACAACCCTTGTTGACAAGACCAGTTGTTCCCACAGTTATAATCTCTCCTTGTTTTCCTTTGGCAAAAGATAATTTCGGAGGGGAAAGACTTTTATTTACTTTTCCTTTTTTTCTCTTCTGCCCCTTTCTTTTTTGCAGCGCTTTTCCTTACCCCCTGCTTTTCTCTTCTGTTTGTCTCAAACCACAGGTTTGAGGTAGGTCAAAACAGGTAGGTCTGGGAGTAGAACAGAATGTTTTCATTTCTGTTGAAGATTAAGGCTTGGATTTCGACGGGAGCCACTAGAAATGGTCTCAATGCAATTTTTGGAAACAAGTTCAGTAGCTGATGCACAGAGACTATCGGACACCTTTTGTCTGGACAGATGGGCTATAGCTTTCATACAACGATACTAATTTGTTGGGTGTTTGGAACAAATTTTTTATGAAATCATCTGTATGGATAAAATGTAAATGCCGAAAGATATTCTGAGACTGAAATAGAGATAGTGAAGAAAGTTTCCGATTTAGGTTAATCTTCCATTCTGTGTGTTAATGTGCACGCTTATATGTACAAGAGTCTTGTCACTGTGCTTTTGATAATTGCGGTTAATCTTGTTTCCCCTGCAAGTATTTTAAGGTAGTTACCAGCAGCTCTGAGCGCCTGCTTGCTCTCTTCCCCGACAAGTATCAGAGCATCATAAACCAGAAAGCAGTAGCTGCTTTTGGCATTAGATCTGTGTTGTAGGCAGCTCATCCAGTAATGCCAGGAAATGATTTAAGAAGGATGTTCACGAGCTCAGTATCTAATTTCACTCTGAGTGCTCCCATATCAACACTATCCCCGTGCGGATCCATAAGCAGAGGCAGAGATGACAAACAGATGTTTGGTGAAGAAAATAACAGCTCAACCAGATGAAATAAAACCACAGGAGCATAAGTAGCATAGTGTCACTGTGAAGCTTCTCCAGCGTCTTTTCGCCTCTGGATCAGCCTGAGTTTGGTTCCAGCTAGCGTGTTGCTCAGCGTGCCTGGGTGTTTTGGCTCTGTGCTGGACGGCCAAGCTAGCAAAGCTCTGGCTGTCTGCTCCCACTGTGTCACCAGAATTCTTTTGTCATTTGCCCAGCATTTCTTCTCTGTGTTATACCTGATTCTGAGTGCTCCTGCTTCTTCCTCCTCCTTTTCCCATGAATAAATAAATATTGTATTCCCTGTCAGGGAGACAGGGAAGAGCTTTTCTCATAGAGAGATAAGCTGGCTCCACGAGCGATCTCTGTTTTACAGTCTAATTGCAGTTGCAGTAAGAAGTTGTGTGTCATCCTGCAGCTCAGAATCTTTAAATCCCTTGTCATCAATGCAGTCTTTAAGAGACAGCAATTTGAAATGAGAGAATATATGTTGGCCTTCTCAGTTATGATAAGAATAACTTTATAATATTACAATAATACAAACCGGCAAATATTTACATACAGAATGCAGAAAATAATAATAAGATTTATGCAGAAAGTTGCAGGAAGGCTGTTAGTTTCTCTGGGTTAGGTGTTAGGATGTCTGCACTCTGATCTCTGAGATGGGTTTTGAAATGCTTTGTTTTTTTCTTTAAGGCAGATGACAATGTTCTTTTCCATGAGAGAGGCTACTTCATTGTGCTTCTTTTTCCTGTTCTTCTGCAGTGATGAGCACACATAAATCTGTACGTTCGGCCTTTTGGCCTCTACATAACAAAAGATAGATTTTATATATTATCGAACATGATATAACAAATGATAGATTTATTAGGTAGCTTTCTACAACAATGTCTTTTAAATTTGCAAACAAAGGAAATGGTAGAATGATGTGGAAACACTCGGTTCCCTTCACCTACAGCAAGCTTTGTCCTCCACAGGATGCTGGGAGGAGCTTTGAAGTCCTGGGAAAGATTATCGTGCCAACAGCAAAAAGAGAATGGTATTAACCTCCTGCAGAGATGTAATTCTGTAGGTACTAATGAACTGCTTTTGTATTATAATACAAGCAACATACAGAAGGTCTGTCCTTTTGTAAGAGCTATTTTAAGGTTTTCAACCATTACAGTCAGAGAAGACCTTTTATAAACAATCTTATTTATGTATTGAACAATAACCCCCCTCTCTACAGAAACTACTTATTAATAAACGCATGCTATGTAGTGCTCTTTCCTATATTTTGTGAAAATTTGATACACTAGAGGCTGATGGAGTAGAGCAGAAGGTCTAGTGCCCATAGTGGAAACAACAGATGAAAGAAGAACATACTTTTTGATCAAGAGGCAATCGGAGATTCCATATACATTCATTTTGGACTTGGCCTGACAAGCCGTGCTGTAACTGTGGAGTGATCTTAGTGAGACTACTTGCTAATTCACTGACCCATATCCTGTTCATCAGACATGATGCTTAAATGATTGTCTAGATGAGGATTGTTAATGAGCTCCTGGGAGCTTGGCATTCTTAACAAAAGAAGAGTGAATACTGCTGATTGTCGACACGGTTGTAGTTGTAATATCTAATTAATATTTAAAAAATGCTGTGGTCTTGGATTTGCCTCCTGCCAAAAAGATAGTTAGCCAGGGAAAGTACTGTTTATGTCTGATATCAAGCACAAAAAAGCAGAATGGCCAGACTGATGCTGTCTGAGTCTTCCAATAGTTTATATGCAATTTAATAGTTGCAAGGTTCCTTCTATAAACAAAAATGCTAAGTAACATACAGTTAACATTTAAATACAAGAGCTAAAAATGTGTGGAAATGCATATCAAAAGGCTGTTAAAATACATTAATACTCTCCAGGAAATGCATATGGGGAGTTACTGATACAAGGGCAGGGATATGACTCAAGGGTCTCAGTACAAGCTGAGGAAAAAGGATATTCTGAGAATGAATGTGTTTTGAAACTGAGCCCCTTTGTGTCCTGCAGCAAAAGTAGCAATTTTTCTATTATAAAACTCTCCAGAATACATACCTTACTGATCAGATGCATGGAAGTAGGTTCAGTACTTTATACAGTGTCTTGAACAGAATTTTTTAATGCGAATCATAAGAGTAGATACTTCTTCGATGATCTTTTTGCCCCTTCTGATTTTGTCTCTCCCCTCTCATACAGGTGTCCCCAATACCTTTTTTCTTCATTCCTTCTTTGCAGTTCCACCATCTTCCATCTCTGTTGTCATTTTCCAGGGAAGGGTCTACTTCTATCTATTCCTCTGCCTTTGACCATTCTAAATAATAAGAATACAGAGGGTTTGAGCAGATATAAATTGGAACTAGTGGTGTATAAGGTAGTAAGCTCACACCTTGCTCCCTTTACTACCTTAAGGAGATTGTGCTGTGCATCCAGTATCTCTGTAAGATGTCTAAAGAGAATATAGTGGCAGACGACTGGGACGTATTCTTAACTATCTACCCAGTCTTTTACTATGTTTGTATTTAAAAACATTGTGTAGTGGAAGCTGTGAGAGAAATCTTTGCTCCCCTGGGATTTTAACAACCTGAGACACAATGACTAGCAGAGAATTAATTAAACCTGGCTAAGGCTGTGTTAATTACCACTGACTCTTTTTAGAAGAGTAACTAAAATCTCCATGCTCACTTTGCTAGGAATTTGACTCTTTGTTTCGTTCTTATCAATACTATTATGATCTGTTGTGTTGCTGCGAGTGTTAACTCAAACACCACAAAGGATGTGCTAAGTAAAGAAACTAATTTAGCAAATATGAATTTGCGTGCTAATGCTAATTGCTAATGCTCCATAAAGCTTGTAGTAATGCAGTATATTTGTACACAATTTTGGGGTGCATAAGATCTGGCAGATCCCTTCCTGCTTTTGAGGAACATGTTCAGATACCAGAGAGGTGTTGCAGATTAGTGTATAATGTAGACCAAAAAAAATCTGGTTAAATTTTAAAAGATGTGTTTTTGAAGATAAAAAATATCTGTTGCATTCACGCACAAGAATGATCCCTGATACCGAAAGAATGAAGTCTTTGTGGTGATTGTTTCTTGTTCTCCTGTGGTGGTTTGCAGTGGGCCTGTAAAAGTGCTTCTCTTTCCAAAAAGAGTGATTAAGGTTGTAAACTAACCTGTGAGAGAAGCTGAAAAACATACTTTTTCCATGATTTCCATGTTGTGAATGCTTCTAACCTCAACCTTCATGGACTCTTCTCAGTTTACATCTGGACCTGCACAGCTGTATAAATTGGTCTAACTTGATTTAATTGAGCTATGTATGCTAACAGGGATTTCCACCAGCATCATGTGTACCTCTGTACAGTATGTTATTGTCACAGATATATTAAAGTGACAGGACTCTGATGGACTCACATCAGTCAAATCTGACGTTAATATTCTCTATTTTTAGAAGTACATAAGCATGTGATTTTGCAAACTAGCATGTTCGTTCCTGTGTTAACCTACCCAGTACTGCCACAGGAATACTGTCGTGATTTAATGCCAGTATATGTGACCCTGTGTTAAGCCAGAGGGACATACGTACACCCAACGCCCACTGGTAGATGCTGTGCTCTGTAATTCAACTCTGTAATTCAGTATCGTTTAAAAAACAACTAAATAGTTACCACATGGTGGAAAATTAGCAATAGGGGACTCAAATTTTTGTGTGGTATTAAATCTGCACATGGAAAAAGTTAAATATCATCCTCAATGCTATCCATGTGTTTAGTCACATTGAATGAAATGCTTATAAAGCATGACATTATTTAATTTTTATAAGGTTTCCCACATCCAGTAAAATTTATTGCCGTTGCTTTGAAAAGCTTTGTGCAGGTGCCTTTTGGGCTGAGCTCACACAAGTCAGAACATCACACACACTATATGCAGTTAGTCACTGGATACATAGTATGGTATTTAAGTAATCCCATAGTAAATTGATTTTTAGTAATCCAATAGTTTGGTGGGATTGTGTGTATATAATTCACATGCAGAAATATTGAAATATAATCTTCAAAAAAGTGTGACATGAGAATTTGCCATGGTGAAGAGCCTTTTGACATTGCACAAGGGGGTCTGTGGTTCTCTCTAAGAGTGGTCCCACTTCCTTATTTCTTTTCTCATCTCATAGTCCAGGGAAATAACTTCAGAAATACCAACATCTGCACAGGAAGGGTACTAGACATGTGCTGATCTGGGTTCAGCCATATACTGATAAGTGCCGGTACTGATATCTCAGAGATATTCATATCGGGAGTCAAGAGGGAATCACTTTTTCTCTGTCAGTTTTGAGAATGTAGTTGGACTTTCCTTTTCTCTCAGTTAAAACTATTTGGCAGTTTGAAGTAGCGTAGTAATCTGCTCAGTATCCAGGACTGGGATGGTTTATTAATCTGAATCTTGAAATCTGTTTTATCATCTCTCCTATGTGCTTTATTTGACTTCCTTGAGTTAGAATCAAAGTAAGATTCCAGATTTTTCCTGTCACTGATATGATTCATCATCACATAAAATACAATGATCTATCATGTGGGTATTCCTGCTACATCAGTGATATTTGGGAACTTCTTCCTGATTTTCAGGGATTGAGAGTCTGTATTCCTGTATAAATGTAGTTTATTTTTTTCACAAGCAATGTGGGATTTGTTCCCAAACATTAAGGGGTGCTTCTGGAGCCTCAAACTCGATTCCACTGGGATTCATATCTGTGACACTCTTTATTTCTCTCTGAACAAAAATAACTAATGGTACGTGCTAAAGGAAATTCAGAAGGTTATTTGCCCCTCTGTAACTGAATCCATGACAGGACACCATGCAAAACTGTCCACAAGGAGGAAAATTGAGGTTCTTCTCCAGCCCCTGGCTGACCAAACTTCCCTGCTTACTGACTAGTGCACAGTCAATATTCCAAGGTAGGCTTTCAGTGAGGAAGAGGGGAAAAAGGCACTTTCAGATATCAGCACGAAGGCATGTGAGAGTCAGAATTGACTATTTAAAAAAAATAATCTTGTGCTACTCTCAGCCAATGTATTTTGCCCCAAACTACTGTAATTGTGGTCATCGTGCCTGGTTGAGTCATAAGTCCCATGGTAGCTATTGACTCTTTTTTTAAATTCTCTGCTTTGCTTGTGACAGTGAGGACAAACAATATGTTGGAAAGGAAGGGTGTAGTTATTTTAAATAGGTTAATATATGCTTTATTTAGTGTCAATGCTTTATTTAGTATTCACTTGTAATTATTTTTCTTTTGCTGCACATCCAAATCTTGGAATCCTAGTAGAAAAAAAAAAACTAAGTTGGCTAAAAGCAATGAGAACAGATTTTTATGGTTGTCTGGGTATCGAGGAAGAAAATCTGAAGTCTCAGAAGTACAGTTCAGCGTACTGCATTATGATCAATTCCCCTTGCTGCTCTTGTAGTGATAATATCTTCTTCCCAGGAACTGCTTTTGGCTGGGAGTGTTTAACCATATATCACCTTCAGGCAGGTGGCAGGTGATCAAAGCCTTGAAAAGCTGCTAAATGTAACTACCGAAGTGTCAGTGGTTTAGATTTTTTTTCTTCCCCTAACCACAGCACCTTTTTTTTTATTCTGAGTTTCTTTAATGTAAAAATAGAGCCAGAGCAGGAATGGTTGGAAAGCTGCACAGTGCAGTGACTGCAGTTTTGAAGCTGGTTCTAAGATTTTTTTCTTTCTAATGCTCCTTGAAAGTCAGGCAACCAGAGATGACTTCACAAGCTGGGCTACCACAGCTCTTCTTCACAAAGAGTGTTTCTCCAGTGTGCTGACCTTCTCACTTGTCATAGGCACGCATAAAGGAGGAGGTTATGTGCAGGGAATCTGAAAAGACAAGAGAAGATCTAGTGACAATACTTTTTTAGACACTAGAGCACTTTTTCAGCACTTGTTTATTGTGAAAGATTTCCCAGCATAGGCTTTCCCATGTGAAAAAAAAAAAGGTTAGATGTAAAAACTCTCTAAAAAAGAACGCAGTAGGATATGTAAACTGTCCTGCCCACCTACAACCCTTTACTGGAAGATAACAGAAAGCAGAGATTGTCTTTTTTCTTTTT
>VXAK01009950.1:272151-343060 GCA_013399435.1 Arenaria interpres
TTTATAGAATCTTGATTTTAAAGAGTGTTGTTGACAGTCTGCTTTCTCTAGGAGATTTCAGGTTGGTTCTGGAAGCCCAGCATTGTGTGGGTGATACTTTGCACCTCTCAATAACATAATGTAAGTACAGCACGCTCCAGTATTAAGTCCTTCTGAAACATCAGGATTTACAAATCCTTCCAAATAGCAGGGCTTTTCCTCCTAAATATGAAGTGATGCATGAGTTTTAATTGTTTGGCCACCAGCCTGTGTTTGCTCTTGAATATAGAGGGATTAAGCGTAAGCAGCAGCTTTTTAGTCTTCTGAAAGAATGAGAAGTCCTCTTCAACACCGCTTTGATCTGAGTGAGTTGTCAGCGACAGGGTTGACTCAGGGTTCTTATTTATTAGCACTTGGACTGCGGTGGTCAATCTGCAGGTCTTGTCTCATCTCAGATGTCCATTTTAAAATTCTCCCTCATACACTGGTATAAATGTCATCATGTATATCATGGAGGTGCCCATAGTATTTCTGTGAGTATAGCGTAATGCAAAGCTGTGAAGGGGTGGTGATGATTCCTATTGGCAACCTAGGAAACTTTAGAAAAATGTTACATTTAATTCAAGTAGAAAATTTTGCTCTTCTGCTGAGCTTAACCCCTCTGTTATATATGACGGAATCATGAATATACGTAAATTCGATCCATCAGCAAAAGCTTCCCTTTTTAATCTTCTTCCTTTTTTCCCTAAAAATAAAAAAAGTGCAGATGTGCTAAGAGCCATTACCCTTCTTGCTGGTGTTTTAGGAATCAAATCCATGGCTAAAAGCTATGTATGAAATTAGTTTTGCAGATACCAATGGGAGTTTGCATGTCATAAATAATAATTAAATAAAAGTATTAATATGAACAAAACCTTCTTGTGTTTTGGAAATCTCGCCTTAGCCTTTTAAGGATGATATTTCTGTCTGTGTTTACACTGGATTTCTTCTGCTATATTGAACATACATACACACGAATTTCAGTGAATTATCTTTTTACTGGGTTTCTAGGCATAAAATGCATGTAACTGGGAATAGTTCTGTTCCCTGCAAAGCAGGAAGCCAATATGCAATGTGGCAAAAGCTGTTAGTGTATCTTCAGGCTAGTCAGGTGTCAAGAAATAGGTAGTTTACTTTTATTCTGAGTGAAAGGTAATGGAAGGACTAGATGGTCCACTGTATAGAAAGAGGGATCTGATGATGTGCCTAAAATCATGAAGGATATTGATGTAAAAGGCGGGCAGTACAATTAGTAGTCCAGATGCTGGGTTTTGCTTGTGCTAAAGGAATGTGGCTCTTTTCCTGCTGAACACAAACCTCCTGGTCCCTTCATAGAAATAAAAGTAACGTAGTGAGAAAGTTAATTGATTGCTCGTTTTCTAGTTCATTATTACTGACATCAGTTGGCATTGAGAAATCCTTTAGGAAACTCAGAGAAAGATCTCTCTTCCAAAGAAGTTTAGAGACCAAATTAGGTAAGACGTGAGGTTGACTTAGATAACACTAATAATGGTTTTCCTGTTATTTAAGTATAGAGATGCCCGAATACCTAAATTTAACGTAGACAATAAGACAAAGATTGTCCTCAAGATATGAATGAGTTGGGAGTACTGTGTATCTCAACATCTATCCAGACATGCAGGAAACTGAGAGTGTATAAGAGTAAAAACAGAGCCTTGATCATTTTAGCACTGCTGTAGCTGAGGAGGAGAGAATTCTTTCTTACCATGTTTTCCCCTGAGTGGCAGCAGGAAGCACTGGTGTTCTTTGGGGAAAAGGCAGATGGGTTTTGCAAGAGATTAGGCTAGAACAGGGCTTGCCAGAAATGGCACTTGCAGCAGGAGAAGTGGAGCAGCAAAAGGGGTTTTGACATCAGCCAAAGAACAGACATTTCTGTCTCAGATGCTGGAGCGTTGCAGAACATCCTGTGCGATATCAAACTGGCAGGTTGAGTGATTAGAATAGCCAGATCAATTAGAATGTGAGGAAGTTAGATTGCTGCCTTCTCAATCTTTGCTTTTGGGTTTGAATCCTTTCCTAGATTATATGTGCTATATCCCCTGCTTTATTTTAGAATATAGGTTTGCACTTTCAAGAGACTGAAAGTGTATAAGTAAGAGGTAACAGAAGCAGCATTACTCTGTTTTCTGCCCTTCAGATTGTCACGTGTGTAGACATACACCAGTTGAAACGCTCCCAGTATGGTGACTTGGAAAACTTCTCTGCTGCAAACAGTCTTTGACAAAAAGTGATTAGTTCTGCTCTTCTCCAAATGCAAATCAACTGTCAATGTTCATCTGTACCGGGCTCATTTGTCAGCCAGGAGCTAGCTGGACTTGGGGAAAGAGATTTCTGCAAGTCAAATGAAGGAACTGGAATGCAGACAGCATGAGATTCTGGAGATAGCTTTGGGATTTGCTGTGTGTGAACAGAATAGTTTGTCTTCCACCTGGAGCCGTAAGGAAAGGTTGCAGAAAGAATCAGATGGTTTGAGTGACCATTCGATCAAAGAAACACAATGGCCCTGAGAAGAGAGTCCTTGGGAGGGATGATGACTGATTATTTCAAAGCAGTGGGCCATCAGTCACATTTGAGCCAAGGACTACTCTTTGCGCCATCAGAAAAGCGTGCAGGAAGGCATATCTAGTAAGTAGAGGAAGGAGTTCCCGCTGACATTTAGCTTAACTGGAAAAAGCAGCAGTGGAAAGTAAAGAGGTGTAAGGTGTTAAGAGAGATTTGTTAATGTCAAAGCATGGAAAATTTTCTTTTTTGTTGTCTCCAAAAGCTGAATTAAAGAAGAGAGAGAAGTGTGAAAAAGAAAGGCAATACGGGAGAGGGGCCTAGGAATGTCAGTGGATTAGAGGAGGTGGTAATGTCTCCAGTGTGTTTTCCCATCTTAAAAATGAGGTGTCTACAAGTGTCAACCTTTTGCACAAAAGAACTGGGACTTATAAAAATGGTAAAGAATACATGTTACAGTGATGATTCCACAGTGGTCCGTGATACTAACAAAGAGCGCTGCAGAAAAGAAAAAGTATAGATATTAGCTGTTTGTGTCCCAAATCCAGTGTTACTGACTTTAAATGTTCTTCATAAGGCAAAGACAAACACTAATCTCTTTTTCTTTGTGAGGGGCATGACCAATAGAGCAATGATTGCAGTTGAAAAGCTCACCAACAATGTCATTGCTGCCAGAGTGGGGGAAACTCTTCCTTCGTCACGTTAAAGACGCTGTATTTTATACTTTGGACTGCGCCCGAGTTCCATAAGCAATGAGTTACATAGCTTACAGTTGAATAATGGAAAGTTGGTTGACACTAAAGGGTAATTTATACTTGAAAAATTTCTGTGTGTACAACATTTGTTTCTGTTGCATTTGTGATTTCAGTTGTAAATATTGTCATCAGAGTAAGGTTGGTTCCCAGAAATGACAGAGGTGCCAGCAGAGGAGGTGACAAGAGCAAACAAAGAGAAAACAACTACTTATCCTCAAGATTTAGGATCAACTAAAGAATTTAGACTTTGAACACTGTCTTGTCAAGTCTGCTAATAAATGTATTTGAAGCCAGATCAGGTATCCCTACATATCACTGGGTAGATACTGCCCTGGAAACAGGGAAGTCTTAAAATTTAAAGCTTAGAGCTTGTGACATGTTTATGTCTGTGTCAGCAAGGAGTTATGGGCCATCATGAAAGTATGTCTATCTGCTTCTGAAAACAATTTCTCTTCTTCATTAAATGTGTTTGTATCAGTCATTTAGTCAATCACTAATGTCAATAACCTTTATAGAGTTATTAAAGATAGATTAATGGCTTTGGATTCTGCATCAGACAGACAGAGTAATAGGACAGCCACATGTGCCACCGCTATTGCAATGTTAAGAACATGACCCTCTGTCATGATTTTTTAATGTGGTGCTCGTCAAAATAGTAACTGAATATTTCACACAGTTTTGAACTGATAAATAGCAATTTTTTAGTCTCTTTTCCTGTGTTACTTGCTTATAAAAAAAACCCCTAAACTTTTCTTTGCATGTCAGAGATTTCCCTGCTTAGGAAGTTTTCCCTCGTGCTCACTTAGTTTGTTTTATGAAGTGGGATTCCTTCTGCTCCTCTCTCAGTGCCAACTTTCCTGATTAGTATAGCTCCAAGTGCCAGGAAGAAAAACTTTCTGGGGCCTCATGTGGCTGGACAGGATCTCAGAAATTGTGTGTCATTGCGGCTCGGCAGTGGCCCTTTGGATTCAGTAAAGATGAGGACCTGACAGCAAGGCGCTGCCTGAGCACGTCACCCGTTGCAGAAACCCCACGTTCTGGCAGTTGTCCTGCAGCTCCCTCAATTGCAGTTACAGTTTGGGGATTGGTCTGAATGAAAATTCTTTTCTCAGGGAACATTTGCCTTATCATCCATGTGCCAAGCCTGAAGTTTGATGAGAAGAAAAGGATTTATTTGTTGGTGTCCTACTTAGAGTTGTAAGTAAACAAAATGCTGTCTCAAAAGAAGGCTTATCAAAGCCTGAATTTTGATACTAAGGGAATACTTTGTGGCTGCTGCACAATTTCTATACCACTTCTCCCTGACCTGTTCCTCTTCATTTTAGAAAAAAATTCTAAGAAAAGTACAGAGTTTTGAAAACATATTTAGCAATGTTTCTATGAATTTCATTACCTTGAGCCAAAGCTAATGACTGTGTAGGCATGTGGTAAAAGGGTTTAAAAGTGAATGATTTTTGATTTGGTATGAACTTCACTTTGTTTCTTCTTAAACCAAGACTCATTATGTGAAACAACGCCAGTGATGAGTTACACAATATTTGTTAGCAAGGGTGGGTGTATAACCTTTCAAGTCTTTAGGATCTTGTAATCTTGATTATAAAGTCTTTCAACACATGAGGCCTAGCACTATTCTACAATCAAAGTATACTAAAGTCTTCAGAATTTTCTGTGTACAAGTTCACATGGCAATTAGTAACATTGCAGAAGCATCAAGTAATATGGTGATTAGTGATCCACTGCAGTACTTGGTGCCAAAGATGTTATCATTATTGATCTCCACATGCTTAAATTATAGAATATAGTATTTCTTCCTGAGCATGTAGATTCTTAGCTAGAGTAAATTACAGCCAAATGCAAAATCACTCTCAGTCTGAGTGCCGGCTGAATTAATCACTGGAAAGAGAAAAACCACGAACAACAAATAAACTTCAAAGACATGGCAACTGTAGGATCTGGTGAAATTAGGAAATTGGGACAGCTTGATAGAAACAAAAGAGATGGAAGTTGCTTTGACGCATTTCAGGTCAACTGTTGGAAAATTTTGGAAAGAAATCAAACTCTCTGTTCTGGCCTCATCAGATCAAACAAGGTCCTATTTGTATCTGTTTGTCTGGCATGTTTTGAGAACTGAATTAAGGCGGCAAAAGAGAAATGCAGTGACTATAAGATATGTATAAACACATGCACATGTCGTAATATCCATTGTGGGTGATAAGTTCTTTTCTCTAAATAGCCACATGATAGCAAACATAATAAGGCACTATTATTTTTTTCTTTTTAACCGATTCAGCCTCATCTGCTAGTTTTCTTCCTCAGTCGCTATATTTGAGGTACCAAAGTATTGAACGTGCTTAAAGAACAAGTATAAAAAAAAAAATCTCATTTGAGCAGCCTGACTGCCTGTAATTATTTGCACAACCTGTCTTTGATGGAAATACGAAAGCAATTATATTTTAATCCATTTTAGTCAGTCAGAGGGTCATAGGGCTTGGTTCAATAAGGAACCAAAGCATGTGCTTAATTTTAAGCATGTGATTAATCCTGCTTATATGCTTAAAGTCAAATGCTTTGCAGGTTAGGGTCCAAAGTAAGTAGGCTGCATAGACAGACATACTGGAAAACACAAACAAAGCGCTGAAGGGACTGTGTGCCTGTTTGGTTTTAGCCAAATACCATTGCTTTCTTTAAACTCCCCCTTTCTATGACCTCTTAACCCTTTTCCCCTCCAAACAGTGACAGAAAAAATAAGAATTTTTCATAAGAATGTGCCATAATCAAAACCCCAAGGTCACACGTAACGCAAGTCAAATCCTTGCCACGCTTGTGGCCTTACTGCTTATGAGCAAACACACAACTATTCAGAGTTTATGCCAAAAGTGCAATTAAATTTATGATTATTAAAAGAGCATCTGTTAGTGTGCTATTTCCATATTATGTATATATTAGAAAACAATATGATAACATGTGATATTTTACATGTGCAATTCATACCTCATGCTCAAAAAATTCAAGGGAGCCAGGCCGTTTAACACTGGCCAAATCCTCCTCCAGGTTACTGACTTCAGAAGTAGCAGGCTCAGACTCTACATGCTGGGAGTAATCAAGATGACACGGATAAAATTTTTTAAAAGGCCTCGGTCTTTTTTAAATAGTAGCGAAAATGAGGATGACAGGGATAGGGAAGAATAAGGGAGGCGGAATTGTTGGAAGAAAGATTTAGGTAAAGTAAGGTGGAAAGAAAATAAATCATAAAAGAGACTGAAGTGGTGAACCCGAGGTGTGGGCAAAAAGCCAGAATAAATGTGAGGTGAATTAAGGAGAGATGAACAGAAAAGACAGGACATGTTGTTGCTTAAAACATGAAACTTGGTGCCAGAATATTGCAATGACATTTGGAGTGTGAATTAGATCTCAGAAGGTGTGACTGTGTTAGTAGAGGCTGGGTGTTTAATCCTGGTCTTCTTCAATTCAATGGACAAGTCTCACAGGATTTTGCTCTGGGTATTCTATAAGATAGTGACAAAGTCTTTATGCACAAGACATAGTTTGCTGTTGCCTTTTTTAATGTGGCTGTTATTGGGATTTTAATATCAAATTCTGAAATGCCACAGTAAAGTAAGGACTCTAATGGTTTTCAAGAAAATGAGTAAGAATAATCCTGGCATTTAAAATATTATAAATCTTAGAATACCTATTTCTTATGAAATTGGGTGAATTGATGGTTCAGAAATTAATTCCAAGTCAAGAGTATTTTGCCATCTGCATCAACCCACTGGATCAGAGAATAAGTGATGCTTTGAGAAATGTGAGATGACTCACATTTGGAAAAAGCTACCAATAGTAATTAGAACTTAAGAAAAAGAAGTAGAGGGACTGTGGCTGTAGAAAAAATAGTATATGGAAGTTTTTGTTTGGAACAGGAAATTATGCTACATGGTTAAAATTAATATGAAATGGGAGCTTTGTAAGAGGTAAAAAATGATGCATTTACAAAACGCTTGACTCCAGCTTTCTGTCCTTTACAAACACTTCTAAATTATGGAACAGCTGTTTGATATGACCACTACCAACATTCTGCTGTTCTGAAAAAGCTTAGGAGCTGGTTTCACTGTGCATCTCTCAATTACTTGCAACTGTGACAGCTTCACGTAGTGTAATTCCTAATGAAGCTATCACAGAGATTTTTGATCTTCATACACCCATAGATTTGTGCTCCTTTATCAGCCTAAATCAAACAGCTTCTTTTGGGCAAGATGCACAGATTAAACAAACTCTTTCAGCATGTCTCTAAGGAGCTGCTGCATTGAAGCGCATGTTGTTTAACAAACCCAAAATTAGTACAGCCTGAAGAGGGCAGTAAAGATAAAGCTTTATTTTTCTTACTTTTTCATTGTACGTTGTATTCTGAAAATGCATTACTGCCCAGCACACATTTACAGGCGTTTCACATTTCTGGAGCTCTGCTGCATAAAATATACTGTGAGGTCAATGAAATCTTTTGTTGGGATTTATCTGAGGATCGAACTCCGTCACATGACAGTGCAGAACCTGAAGACACGTCCATCACTTGTGAAAGTAGCCTGCAGATAATGCATTGCATGAGCCAGCCTTCCTTCAGCTGGGACATCCCCTTAGGGCAGAACAACATTGAGTTCTGCAAGTGGGTTAAAAAGATAATTTTAGAGATTGCCAAAAAAACGAGATGTTGTTTTCATATTTTGTCTTAACCATTTTGGAGAGGCTGAGGTCCCTTCAGAAATGGACCAGTGAGATTTTGTAAAAGGAAAGGAGTTTTATACTTTTTTCTATTTGTCTGTCTTGGGAACTTCCTGACAGCCAGTTTCATTTATAAATGAAACTTAGGTCATTTTCTTTGTGTTAAGGGGCAGTGAATTACATATGGTAAAATATATGTGTGTGTTGGGAGGAAACTGCAACTGCAGAACAGCTGATATCTAAATTGTTCTGAACATTTCAGGATGTTCATTTCTGACTGGGTGTTGTTATTCCTCAGTAACCTGCAATTTACTTTAAGCTCAGGAAATAAGATACTTTTTTAAAGCTGAAAGAAATGTATGTGTTTGCATATTTTGTTTGTGTAGATACATGCAAATGCACATGGACACCAGGATGAAACGTATTTTTTAAGATTTTTTTGTACATACAGATACTACATACAACACTGGGCTTGTGTGTGTGTGTGTGTATCAATACTACCCATACTCATTAGGAAATCAAAATAGAGAAATTTAGGGAAAGTTAGGAAAAGGGCTTGATTTTTCCCCTTTGAAGAAGAAAACTGGGAGAAGGTACTGATTTAGGCAATAACTTTTAATAAGGAAGTGGTACAGAAATGAATGATGTTCCAGTAGCAAAGCAACGTGCAGCCAGTGTTAGGGGTGAGAGTGTAGGGTTCTTAACGTTTGCTGTCAGTGTCCCAAACACATCTTGGAACTCCCCCAAAATGGAACAGCTCGGATTTTTGTCAGATTCTTTCCAGAGACAGCACTACAGGGACTGCCAGGTGCTCTGCCCATTACTGACTAGCGCTGTGTCAGTGCTGCAGGGGTTCTTTAGAGTCATGGTAGAGAAATAAGGGTAGGAAAACACATGGTGAGGGGACAGTGCTGAGAGCTGAGAAAGACATAACTCCTGCTTGGCAGAGAATTCTGATTTTTCCTTTCAAAACCAGCAAGCTTAAAATTTAACATTGAAATCCTTTAGTTTGTGAGAAATGAAATATTACTCTGTTCATGCCAGTCTTTTAAAACCTGTAAATAACTGAATTACTTTTAGATAAAAAATTCAAATATTTTTTTCTGAAATTACAAGAAAAGACAAGCATTTTGTTTTCAGGAGAGGCAGCGTTTTCACTAGTATGTTCTTTTGACCAACCCCCCCGTCGTGTAGGGTATTTCCCTGTGCGATGTAGCTCAGTCGTGCTCAAAGACCTTAACAGATTTTTTTTCCCGAGACAATATTAAGTAAGAATCTTCGTGGTCAGTTGGATGTCGAAGCAGGTACTGAGCTGGTACGAACTGGAGTGGCTCCACTGAAATATAAGCATCAGCTGGCTGAGGAAGAGACCAGTACAGTTAAGCCCATTTAATTGTTTGGAATGGCTTCATTGTACTTGAGATTTAGCATTGGAAAAATCATAAGGCAGAAGCTGAAAATAGTCCTTTCTCGGCCACAGTTCAGTGAAACATTTAACCATACGCTTCAGTTCATCCCTATTTAATAATGTACTTAAATAATATATTTAGCTTTGGTCACATGCTGAAGTCCATTGCTTTCCAAGGCTTTTAAACAGAGCTTTCACTTTTACCCATATTAAGATGACGGAGTTGTCCACTTGCCAGGATGTAACTGAATGATATTTCTATTTTTAAAATGAGGTACAAAGACACAGGAACCTCTCACCCTCTTCCGAGGAAGCATAAAATAACACTGGAATCATTTCTTCCCAACCCAGAATTTCCATTTGCTGTATTTATTTGCTGTACGTTTCAGGTGCCAATAAATAGCAACAAGTGCAGATTTGCTTATAGTATTTATAACATACACATGCACCCTAGTAGCAAGATAAACTTGTGTGAGAGAATGGCATTTTTTCCGTTGATAGAGCATTAAGATGTGTTTCCACCAAAAGTCAAAAAAGAGAGCGCGTGTTAAGCCACTGGAAATGGGCTGGATCCTGTGGAGAAGCTGACGGGCATGTTTTTTTACTGAGTAGTTTAACTTGAATTTTGCAATTGGCCTTCCTGAGGTTTCTCTCCTCTTTTCCAAAATCACAGGTACCACTTTGGGATGAAGAGGCGCCCGGCAACAGTGACGATGGCACACAACTTGATGTAACTGAGTGTACTAACCCCAGGCACGTTGCCAAATTAACCAAGATCAAATTAATCAAGGTAACAGCTTTTTGTCCTGCGTGATACGAGCTTGTTGACAATTTCTGCCTTTCAGTTATGATGTGCGTAGCCTACATCCTTCTGGATGGCATCTGCTACAACCTGGATTAGTGCCAGGCTGAAAATAAAAGTGGTTACTTTTCTTTTTAGCTGAAGTAATCTGCTGTTGATTATACTTGACCTCTGCAAACTTTCATTGTAGCGCTCTTCTGCTTACTGTGTGTCTGGTCACAAAACACATCCCAATTCTGTCATTTAGCAGACAGAAAATGCACACATTTGAAGCATAGAAAAAAGTATACAGACAGTCAGTGTTGTACTAGATACATTTTGCTCTATGATGCCATGCTTTTCATCATTTTGAGTTGAAGTAATCTCCATTCATGGTTTTCACAGAAAATGATTTTGAAATGTTGTTAAATATATTTTTGCAGTTTTCATCTAGAATCTAGACTTTTGTACACGTTTTGTTAGAGTTGTACTAACAGGAATAGATACTGATATTAAAGACTTTTCTACATCTGGACAAGTCTTGTTATAGATGTTATGGCAAAGACATCCTAAAAAAAATCAAAATAAAGTATCTGTTCTTCATTGTACCTTTCAGGAGCTTAATAACAGTATTTTCTTCTTTCTTAGAAGTATAGACTATACTGCTGTAAACCAAAGTGGTCTCTGATGCTGTCTCCTCTCCCTTTTTGCATTGTTTCCTGGAAGATTGGACTTAGTCAGGGTTTAGCTTCTAAGTGTATGGCATATTAGAAAGTCTGGACTTTAGTACCCCGCTAAGATGTTTTAAAATAGGACAGTAGGCATTCCTGCGATATGGCAAAGTCTTATCACACTTCAGAGAAGCTTTTTTTAAGATTAAAAAATTATGAAATTTTTTAAGCTCTCCTATTAGGAGTGTGATATGTATTTATAGTACCCTCAGGTTCTGCACAATAAAAATGGTTAAACCTTTAGTCCTTTTAGTAGTTCACAGTTTTATTACAGAAGTTATTTTGTAGATTTTATGCTTAGAGCAAGGTCAGTGTATTGCACTGTATAAATTATTCTAAGTAATTGCTCAGTTATTTTATAGCTTAGTCACAGGATTTTTTTATTATTAAACATAGCCTTTTCTTTAAGGCTGGGAAGAGAAGGGCACTATAAATCACATGGCAGCTTGCCATTTGGGGTTTCAGCTTTACCTGTGATAAGGATTTAATAACAATCTGGCCCAGACACCAGTTCCCTCTCAATTACCTTTCCACATGGGCATTAGTTCACACTGTTTATTAAAAACTCCCCTTGTAGTTGTTTTAATGGAGTGTTTCAGATTAATGGCCCCTGTGGAGTTTAACTTCATTGCACTTCATTAAAGCTAGATTGTACAAAAGGTTACTTCAATTAAATCCAGAACTCGACCTTAAATCTGTATGGATTTTTTCGAAAATGTGGTAAAATTGCTATGCCAATCCTTGGAGATTAACAAGGCAACATCCTTCTTGGTGACTGAAATTCAAAATATGTTATATCTGTTCCGAATTTGCTTGCAGATTAATATTCAGATTTCAGGAGATTAGAAGATGAAAGCAACTGAATGGTGTATGATCTATAAATGAATTGGCTAAGCACTTTTGTTAGAAATAGGACAGCCTAGGGAAACTCAAGCGCTTTTTCCTGCCTGTAAAAGCATTTGCTGGATCTTTCGCAAAACTTCTGTGAGGAAATAACCGTTTAGCCGCCCTGCAGGAGAAAGTGCTTCTATAAACACCCCCCTCATTTTCTAAACACAAACCCCAGAAATGACCGCCTAATACACTGCCTCTTGTGCATGGGCAAGACTTTCAGCGCAAAAATCTTTTGTGCTCTCAATTGCCCATTTTCTTGCCAAATGTCTTTGAAACAGCAGGTGCTGGGGGCCATGTCCTGGAGTGAGGTGGAAAGAAAGGCTGATGCGGAACTTTCCTGGGAGTGAGGTCAATTGGTTTAGCAGGGAGAGAAGGAACAGTGGAGTGATGCTGAGGTTTTCCTAAAGAAACAGATACACTCGCTGGTCTTTCTGAAAAAGGCAATGGTTTTGATGTCCCAGGAAACAGGGCAGGGATACTAACTTGTTAAGGATTATGCAAACCGTGAAATTATGTGAAATTGGCTTTAAGTAGATTCCAGAGTAGTTGAAGACGTTGTGCAACGTGTAAGTGGCAGGGAAGTTGTGTACAGAATATTTCTAATTAGTACTAGTGGCCTGGATCTTGTAAACAGTTGGTCATGTTGGGCAACGGATACGGCCTCTTAGGAAATTGGTGTAGAGTTGATCCCAAGATGTATTGGGATGTAAATTGATTTATAAACTTGAAGGCAATTGCTTGGTTAAACATTTCTTTTCCAAAAAGTCACTCAACTGAACCAGCTAGCTAGTGTGTAGTAAAGAAAAATTTCTATCCTCTAATGAGATAAATCTGGAATTCCAATCTATAGTATTCCTATGTGTAAAAGGAGATTTATTCTATATCATCTATTTTTTTTAATATACCCAGTCTGGGTTTTCTTGAGTATTTAGCGGATTCGGTGTTTTATTATCAGTTTCATTTTAATTCGTTGTTATTATTATCAGTTTTGCCTCTGAAATACTCTGTTCAGTTCTTGTCAGTAAGTTGTACAGTAGGTCTCTAGTTTAGCATTATAGATTATTTTTGTACTAAGAAAATTTGTAGCATTCTCTTGTTAAAGGAAATTAAAAAGATGTAGGGGGAAGAAACAACAATTCAAACTTCTATCATTGTCTAAATGGAACAATTTAGAGTCTTGATTATTTGTTTCTGTGTATATGTGGAAACAGGGAGCCAAGGCCTGTGGCCTTCCATAGATTCACACATCCCTCCTGAAATTACTGAGATTAACATAAGGTCTGCATATTTAGCATTAGACATTCTGAATTTATTTATCATAGCAGTTATTAAATGTTATACTTAAAGATATTTCTTCAGGCAAATTTTATACATTTTAAACCAATGTCTTCTGTCATGATCTTTGAGGGCTAGAATCGCATGTTCTTTGGTAAGGGGAAGTGTTTTTCAGCTGCAAATGTTTACTAGACGTGGACCGTAAATGTATCACAATTTCAAGACACAATTTTTCCCAGTCTGTATCTGAAGTTATGCGCATAAAATAGCTGATACAATCACATATTTCAAGCTTTCTGTTTCAAGATCATTACTATTTAGGATGATCTTTCCAACTAGTCATGTCAAACACCTTTTCTCCTAACACTTTTGAGTGAATTCATGGAACTAAACAGGAGAGCTTTTGGCATTAAATCCTTCTAAAGTATTGAGAGATCTCTGGGTCGAGACCCATAGTCTGGGGTGACACCATCCTGGTTAGTGTTGTGAATTTTTCCCTGTAATCTTAAAAGAAAGAAATCTAATAAATGAACCAACCAGCTTCCAGACCCCTGCTCAACAAGTCCTCCCTAAGCCATCAAAGACTCTGTGTCCTTAAATAGGTGGTTGAATACATTTTATTTTTACTCAGATAATGTAAAGAACTATTTGTAACCCCCCTGGTATTGCCTATATTGTGAAGCTTTTGCCTTCTCAATGAGCGAGATGGGATGAAGGGTAAGCTGGGAGGACAATATGTTAATATAAAATCATAAGTGGTACAGATACAGGAAAGTCAATAAGGGAAAAAAAATAAATCAGCTTCTCTCAGCATAAGAAGTAGAGGACATTCCATTGACAATACCAAAGGGCAGACTTGAGACAAATGAAAATGAGATTTTTTTTTCACAGGATCCATCCAGTGCACTAGAATAGGACATTTTGAAGAATAAATGGATTTAAAAGGAGATTGCACAAGTTCATGGGAGAAAGATTTTTGAAACAATGCTTGTATGAAGCCTTCAACTCATAAAAATCTTCAAATCTGTGATTGCTGGGATGTGGAATTGCATAATGGGGAAAGTTTGTTCTGTGCTTCCCCTTTTTGTGCTCTTCCCCATGGCTTTCACTGCTGGCCTCTGCCCAGAGCAAACTGCTGCACTCATTACACTTGTGGCTCTTGGGCTCACTTTGAAGTCAGGACTTGGCCGTGGTCATGGAATGATGTTAAGATCATTTCAAGGCTGGACCTCCCAGAGAAAAGAGCAGTGGTGTTTTCTTTGTTGGTTTTTTTGTTTGTTTGTTTTTCTTATCCTTGGTATCTCTGTGTGTTTGTTACCTTTACTGTGGTATTGCTTCTTCCCTTGTGCTTTGTTGTGATTACATAAAACGCTGAGGTTGGGGCTGTCATCGCACGTAGGTGGTGAAATGACTGGTGTAGCAGCTGTCTTTTCGGCAGGGCTACAGTTTTACATCCGACTCGCTTCTGCCAACTCTGTGGCTTCCTGCTGATCTCCATCCCTGCATGGAAGACATCTGCCTTGAGCTGAACACGAGCCTGTCAAAGAGAGTGCTGGTAAAAACAGGGTCCAGTATGCCCTCTGCAAAATGAATCTATTCCAGCTTGTCAAACTGCTCTGCAAACTAGGAAATTAATCTTTTAGTCTCAAAGCACTACACACAGACCTCATGACAGAATGAGAGATAGATTTGTTTCACCTACAACTGATCAGAAATTGTTTATCAAACAGGAAATCTATCCTCACTCCCTCTGCCTGCTTAAGTCTGCAAAGACGGGGGATGCTGTGCCAATCCAGCAAAGCTTTTAAGTGTATTTTACCTCCAAGCACAACTTAGGCCGTCGATGCTAATAATGCTGTTTATATACTTACATGAGAAAGCGAATAAATGCTTCGCGATGCTCTGAACTGGAGCGCTTTGGCACTATGCAGGCTCTTGTCTGTGAAGGTGTCTCTCTGATGAAGACTGAAATGCTTTTCAGGTATTTTGGAATGTAACATCCTGCTTCTTTCCAAGTGCCAGCCCATTAGGGCACATCATATTGATACTCGCCTCACGATTCAGACTCCTCGCAGGATGCTACGTTAAATTCAAGGTCATGGTGTTAATCTTCAAAGTTCTTCACAGAATTGGTACACATTACCTCGGAGAATCTCTCTTTGTGACTACAACCTCTCCTGACAGCTGTGTTCCTCAGGAATTATGAAGCTGTCAACCTCAAGGGTGAAGCCTGAGAGGGCAGAAGACAAGGCCTCCTCAGCAACACAGCCAAAGCTTTGGAAATCATTATCAGAGTAGATAAGAATGACCACAAATCTCTCTGTCCTCTAGGCAAAGTATAAAACTCACTACAACTTAGCTCCCACGGGCACAACTAAAGACAATAAAGATAGAGGGTGAAAAAAGTTAACAGTAAAAAAAGAAGAGCAAGATGGGAGGAAGAGGAAAAAACCTGCTCTCATATTGCCTTCTCAAAATAAAAGCTTTAGTTCTCATTCGGGGACAAATAATGGGAGTATTTCAGATATTACAGAGAAGGCATGTATATTTATTCCTTAGATATTGATTTTATTTTTTTTAACTTTAGTATATAAGCATCTATTTGCGTGCTCCTAAGCTTATCTCAATTTTCTTTTAAGGTGATATTAATACATAGTTAATGTATATTGGAATACGTGCCAGAACACTTATATTAGCCAATAAAATGATAGGTAGTTCCTTTTAATCATTAAAGGTACATTTTTTGGCAAATCAGATGAGAATAGGTCAGATTCCACTAGCTGTCTTACGATGCATAAAGGTCACAAGCTGATTCATCAGGATGTGAATGTTTTATGTACTTGTAGGTAAGGAAAATATCAAACCCAGTAACATCTAGTGGTCTGCAATCGTTATGATAATGGACTGGTCCTTTGTTTTTCTCCGTGTTTACCTGGGATTATCTGCCCTTGGCTTTAATCATTATGCATGGCTCTTGTAAGTAACAAATTAAAGGTGAAGATTTTTTTGTCCCTCATGTTGAAGTATTTCTAATTGAAAAACAAATAAAGAACATGTTTTGTTTTCTGAGATATTAATTACTTAAATAAATACAGTGACCTGGGCACATCTCCCCTTCTTGCTGTAGAGGCACATAGGTTAAATGCAGCTGATTGTTGATTAGGGTGCCCGAATCCTGCTAACAAAGATATTTATTACTCAGAAAGCTGGGGCTTGTGTTTTTCCCTTCAAAATGGTCTCTCATGTTGTTAGGGTGAAAACAGGAACTGTAAAATTGTATGTTTCTGGTTTAGTTATAGTGATGTTAAGTGCAAAATACAAAACTTTTTGAATTGATGCTTGGAGATAAGTTTTATCAAACTGGAAAAAGAGGAGGGAAGGGCTTAGACCCACAGAGGCCACTGGCAGAATTTCTAGCTGCTGTTCTGTGGGGTGTGGGGCTTCGTTTACACCTCCACATGTGTCATTAGCTCAGATGGCTGTAATTAATTCCTCTCTGCAGGCTGAGACAGTTGGGGTTGTTCAGCCTGGAGAAGAGAAGGCTCTGGGGACACTTCATAGTAGCTTTCCAGTATCTGAAGGGGGACTACAAGGAAGATGGGAAAGGACTTCTTACAAGGGCATGTAGTGATAGAACAAAGGATAATGGTTTTAAACTGAAAGAGGGGAGATTTAGATTAGATATTAGAAAGAAATTTTTGACTATGAGAGTGGTGAGACACTGGAACAGGTTGCCCAGAGAAGCTGTGGCTGCCTCATCCCTGGAGGGGTTCAAGGCCAGGCTGGATGGGGCTTTGAGCAGCCTGGTCTAGTGCGAGGTGTCCCTGCCCATGGCAGGGGGTTGGAACTCAATGATCTCTAAGATCCCTTCCAACCCAAGCTGTCCTGTGAAAACTCTCCAAATGTTGGAAGATAACGGAGTTCTCCTTCAGCTTGGAGCTCTTCTCTTCAGCCAGAAAGGTGTAAGTTCTCACTGCTGTGAAGTTCCATGGGATTATGGTGTTCTGCAGAAATAGCAGCCATAATGGCCTAAATGGGCAGGCCCTTGTTACAATATTTATTATTGTGCCTCTACTTTTATGTAAAATAGTCAAACGCGTGACTATGGTTGACTCTATGAATAGCAAGGAAATGGTACTTGCTGTGCTTTTGATTAACATGAAGTGGGTCACTTCAAAAGCCTTTGCTGATTACAATATAACACTGGCACAGTAATTATATCCTCTACAGCTGGCAAATGTTTGTGTTATTCTAGATATTTGTGCATAAAATACTTGACTCTTTGCATTTTCATTCTGTGTAATGTTCATAAATTTGTAGTGCAACTGTACCTCACGGAAAGAGAAAAGAAGGGGAAGCTTCAGATGTTAATGCTGTGAAAAGGAGACCTATAGGAATGGGAAAGAAATACCCATAAGCAGTATTTTTATGGAAAAGGGACCTAGTGTCACTTACCTGCACTGTATGGCAAAGTCTTCTGGATGTCAATCCTTTTTATTTATTTTGCAATCAGACACCTACTGATTAAAATCCACAATCTCTGTCCTCCCCATTGGAAAACTGCTTCTTGAAACCAGATCTTTAGTCATCCCAATATAAGTACTTAGAAGATATGCTGTTGCTAGGTCTTAGTTTATATCAAGCCTATGTTTGTGGTGACTGTTCCCTGTCCTTAAGTGCTGTTTTACTCAGATAGAGCTAAGTAGAGCGCCTCCTGATACTTTGGTCCAGCGGCTTTGGACCTGCAGGTCATGCTTCTGGTTGGCAGCAGTGGTGGCACTATCTCTTGTGGTTCCAGAGGTATTTGCACCCATTTGGTGTCCCCTCAACGGCTACGATGTAGCCTGCTGAGTCAAACGAGAGTGCTGCCTCTGACAGTATTTGGCTCTTAGTTAATGCTGAATTTGATCCGTTATTAAGGAAAAATAGGAGTGGCATTATAGATTTAAATAACTGTTCATGAGCACAGAGTAATGCAAGTTCCCTGCCTGTTATGATAAAACATAACAGATTCAATAAACTTCATGTATTTTTTTTCCCCTAAAATAGCTGTACTGTTGGCATTTTAGCTTCTGGAGAAACTGGCTGGTGTCTTCTTTCATCTGCAGGCAAAACACCTGCTACTTGGAAGCAATTGTTAGTTAAATCACTTAAAAGATTGGCATTTGTTTTAAATGGCAATTAAACTATTGCATGAAGCCACAGTTGTTTCTACTGTACTAAAAGCTCAATAACCTAGTGCACCTTGATATGTACCACATTTCGTAGTTGCAAGCTATAGGTCAAATGTAAAGACGCTTTAATAACAGGTAATAAAATACAAGAAATAGCCTGGCCTGTCACGGGCTAGACATGCAAAGCAGCGCAGGACCAGGACTGCTGGGCTTGTGGCTCTTGCATTTCTGCCTGTTCGTTGGAGGTATTAAAGGCAGAGGTAGCTGAATAGAGAAATGTATTTGTGATCTGTTCTCCATTTGGCAGAAAGAAAAGGGAAAAAAAAGGTTCGGAGCAATTAATATAATGACTAGTTTTGACTGTTTCAAAGTTGATTAACAGAAGACAATGTGCTTCTCAACAAACAGTTTAGCAAGACATAGGAAGAATTAGTGGAATTATTCACAAATAATGTTCAACCATCTCAAATTTGGATTGCTACAACCATTCGAGCAGTGCGCTTTAGCTAAGAGAAAGTGGCCTTTATTAGGCTCCTTATATATACGCCCTCTCATTTTCTATACCTTTAAAAATGTAACATATCTTGTCCTATAAAAACGCAAGAGTGCGGCTTTCCTGAACTATATTGCACATCTCGGAGGCTTGTGGTATGAATTCCTTGATGTCAAGGACCGTGAGTGGTAGAGAAGGAGTTAAGGACTTGAAGAGGAGAGTATAGATTCCTGTGCTGCAGGCATCTATCACAGCACTGGGTGAAATGAAGAAAGTTCGGGAGACAGACATTGCTTCCAACAGAAAAACAATCAATTTTGGATCTATATATAACACAGAGTATATATTATTTTACTAAAAGGCATCCCTTTTCCAGTCAATGCTTTTACAAAAGAATATTCCGTAGGCAGGTTTCTGTAAGAGGCTTGCAAATTGCACTGTTGCGACTGGTCAGGGGTCTAAAGTATTTGTAAAATGCAGTTAGCGTTTAAGATGTACTCATTTGATCAAAGAGGGTTTTGGACTGACTCACCACGCGGACACACATCTGCTGAATGTCAGACGTGAGGCAGTAGGACCTAATAACTCCCGAAAGAATCATTTTACATTCCCCACAAGTCACAACCGGCATCATATTCAGCTTTCTGTTGCAGAAGGATTTGTTCTTAGCAGGTTGTATATACGTGTGTGACAGCAGGGGCAAGAATGATTATGATGAGTGTTGCTGTCAAATCATTATTATGCTTACTACCATAAACAGAGGCATACAGCTCCAGCACCTGCCTGCTCCTTTCCTGTAAACAGCTGGGATCAATTGAAATATATTCTGACAACAAGGCCCAGATTAATAATTACTCTGGTTATAAATGCAGAGTTGTGGCTTGCTTATCTTTTATGAATGTGGTGCAGCCGTGCAAAGCTCTCCGTTGGCCAGCAGACTTATTCTAAACAGAGAAAAAAGCCCCAAAATTGTTTTTTTCTGAGGTTGAAACAACATTGAATGAACATTCCCGCAGCTGAGGTTTTCAAGGAGTAGCAAACGCCTTCGGTTAATTGACCATTATTTCTCTGTCACAAAGATTACATCAAATAAGATTAATTGGGTATCTCATTCCAAATTGCTGATTGTGTGTGAGATGCAGGTCTGGTGGTTTTTTATTTCACGTGTTTCCAGGTGAAATACTCTGGATTTTGTGTAAGTGCTTGTGTTTTCAGGCTGCACCGAGCATCTTAGTGGTAAAGGTATATATCCTTTCTCTTGGTATTGGATCTGTTGAGCAGCAATAGAACAGTGGTGAAAATTCTATATCCTTTTTTTTTTAAAGTTGTAGTTCTTTACATTTTGGTGTGTGACATTAGAACAAAGGCTTTTATACACCTAATTGCAAAAAGGAAAGAGAAAAAAAGCACTGGGGAAAAGGGACAGTGACAGGTTGTAATCGATCTTTTTTTTCTTCTGCTCAGTTTAACAGAGGCAGTTTCTTGTGATTCTGTTTATCAGTCTGCTTTTTCCTGCTCCGATCACTCTGATTTCTTTTATATTTTTGTAAGAGAACTTTGTCTTCATTCAAATAGTCTAACAAATTAATAATTCCCGATATCCTGTTTTACTGCGTGAATCTCTGGTGAGTAGAAAGACTTGGTTGCTGTTGATAGGCAAAACGGTGCCCATGCATCACTGTAGCCACCGGTAAATACGCAGGCACCGCAGTGGCAAACAGCACGTTTGCTATAGGGCAGCCTGTGTACACTGGGCTAAACTGGAACCTTGGATTTCCACAGGTTATCCTTTAATGTAACCTTTTAAAGCCTTCCTTTAAGATAAATTCTGCTTGTGCTTAGAGACATGTCATTTTCTTTTTGAGATCTACTGAGTTTGTGACACAAAAGACATTTGTTATGATCTTTGGTGCAGATTTACTTTGATATTTTTTTTCTTGTTAAAATGATTGACACAAAATCATGTTTACTGTTTGGTTGTTTTTTGTTTTTTTTTCAGAGGAAATCACATGAATGTAGTTTGGCAAGGATTTCTGCAGAAAGTAATGATTTTCTGTTATCCTTTGGGATTAAAACTCTGGATTTGTTCTTCCATGTGGTGAATGTTTTCCACGCCACCTATGATGGCTGATGTCAGACCCTATCAGGGTCACAGTTTTACTTGGTTTTGGGTCCAGGGAACTCGTGGAGTCCATATGTTAGTACAATCAAGAAGCGCAGTGGTTTTATAGAGTCAGATAATTACCTCCTACAGTTCTGTTTTTACTGGCAGAAAGCAATTTTTAAACAATGTTACCTGACCCCCGCCCCCCAAGTTCTGGTAGTTTTTGGGTTTTCCATCAAAACCAGTCTGTTCCCAATCCCTTGTGCATGTGGTTAATTCCTTGGTTCTAATGACCCACATCTGTCATGGTGAATGTGACAGTAATTCAGAAGTGTTATAAGAGGCAGCATTCACATTACAACTCACTGAAGATAAAGGAACTGTTTCTAAAATTAGATCAATTACTTTGGTATTTAACTGCAGGTAGATTTATGGGGAAAATCTTGCGTTTTACCCCTTCAAAATGAAAGCTTATTCTCTTTGTTTTCTGGGATCTCTTTTACTACTGTGACTGTAACTGAGTAGGTTGGGGTTGCAGTGAAGAATAAGATACAAAGAAGTCTTATTATACGGGGAAAGGGCGTGAAGTGAGATATAATTAAGAAGAGGTGGTTACATTCCTTCAACTAGAGATTAAAGGGAGATGGACACAGCAATTTTGTTAACTGGTCTGTACATATATAATTATAATATATAATTTTTTTAACATTAAATATTGCGCATGGGAAAATTTTCCTTTGGAGTGAAAGGAACGTTTCCTCTGCCAGAAACAAGGAATAGTTGGTGGCAGAAAATCATGAAAAAGATTGCCTTGCTCGCCAGCCTTTCCCTTTTAAGCTGTATTAAGTTTAGATGGAGTATCTGCTGTCACTTTGTAGAACCTTATAAATAACAGAAGTTAGGAAACTGTTGAACTATTGGATGGGAGAAACAGAGGCTTGAGCAATATAGAAGAGATGGATTGAATCTCTGCCTAAAGCCGTATTAAGCATCATAGTCATTAATGAGAGATTTTCAGCTATAGATCTATATTGATTTGAGTAACAAATACCACTTAGAATACCTATAAGTCCTCTCTTGTCTCCCAAGACTTAGCCTTTGCATATTGCTGTGGATTTGTGGCAGTGTGAAACACTGAGAACTGAAATGTCTAATTCTCCTCTTGCTACCATATTATTCTGGTAGATACCACTCTGATTTAAACCACTTTAAAGTATAAGTGAGTGGAGAAAAAAGCTCAGTGACTTCAGGAAAAGTTCACGGGCAAGAGTACTGTGGTATTCAGTTCAGCCCCAGGATTTCTGCGTAGGTCAGTGACTACTGTCATCGCTTATGGCACTTCAAGCAAGGGAAGCTGAAGTGCAAATGTGGTAACGTTAATTATCATTCAGTAGGATCCTATTAGATTGTGCAGATTGTTAACTTGCCTTGCCAGAGAGCACTGCCACACTTTTCTCTCATTCTAGGCAAAAAGGAAAGCTGCGAGGGCATAGGCCTAATTTCTTCCCAGCAGGTAAAACATCTCTTTAAAATATTTTAACAGGAATTTATAGTCAAGAGGCGAGATGAGCATGATGGGGCAAGAAAATGTAGTATGGAGTGTATTCCTCCTTCATTAAAAAGGCTTGTAGTCTCACTGTTCATTTAGGCAAATGGTTTCTCTTTAACAGCAATTTACTCCATTCTCTGCAAACCTTACTTTTACATTTGGAATGAAAGCAAAAAACACCAATCCCTCACCATTTAGCAGACATTAGGTTTACTGAACTCTAGGTTTGCCTATTTCATGCTGCTGTCTCTTACCAAACTTGTCTTTTATGCAAGATCCTGACTTGCTGTAAATGAACAGTATTAATAGAGCTCTATCAGCACACACAGGATCCAGCTTTCGCTCGTTCTTCCATCAGTAATTTTTATATATACTACTAGTACATTTGTTCATACATTTTCTGGAGGCTTAAATTCTTGTTGATACTGACAGTGTTTTATCCATTCTCTCAATGGATGGATGAGGCTATAGAGAACAGGGGTGATGTACTGTCATTTTGAAAAGCATGGCAGTTTTTCAGATTCAGACGTATAATGTCAAAGTTCATTAGACTGTGTCAACAACTTGGACTATATATTTGCAGAAGATGTCAAGCACCCAAATCCCACCTGTTTGTGCTTCAGGGGCTAATTCAAAGTTGCATTACAAAACCTCTGCTCATTTTTCTTACCTAATCGTGGACAAGAGTGCACTGACTATGCTTTTATGTTAAAATTTTCCAAGTTTTTGCTCATTATCCTGCCCAGTAACAGCCTATAATGCTTTGGTCCGTGGAAGAAGCTTCCCTTCTCTATGTTAAGTGCTCTGAATGTGCTCTACTATTTGGGATCACTAGAACAGACAGGGAAGAAGGTTTGCAACGTCCTCCTTCCTCCATACAGTAGCTCAGTTTTGAGAGCTATTATTGATCAATTCCTTCCTCTGCTTTGAAAAGTGTGAAAACAATTCAGGTACCTCTCATGTCCCAGAAGTGTTCCTTAGCATCTGAGCTTAATCTTTTTCCAAATGGAAATAATATCTTCTTCTCTTTATGAGTGACCATAGAGAACAGTTGACCACCATTTATTTTACAACAACCTTCTAAGTATTGAAAACTTCTAATTTTCCTTTTTCTAGAAGTAATCAATGAAGGTCAATCTCTTTCTAGCTATAATCCCAAATAACATTTTTGCTAAACCTGTTTGTATTTATGGTCTCTTTTTGGATGCTTTTGAATTGCTATATATCCTTGTTAAAGTCATTATCCAAGACAGGGCATGTTCTTTTTATCTGAGGGCTCAAAGCAGTAAGTAAAATTGAATAATTACCCCCATATTATAGATAAAATTACAGTTAGTATATTTTAAGCTGAATTTCACTATTTGTCGGTGAATTTTCCATTGTTAACTCCTTACTGGTTTATGGTTGATTTGCTTCTTTTCCATAGTACCTGTCTTTGACAGATCTTGACAATTTCATACTTGGGTGTTGGATTTCTTCACCCTAAGTACAGCGTTACCCCTGTCTTAATGAATTTCAGCTTCTGATTTTGAATAACTTCTGCAAATGTTTAGAATTATCCTGAAAATACAGGTGAATTCAAAGTGCTTGCAACATTTTCAAGCTTTGTTATCTGCACATTTCTTTGTTTTCTATTTTCCTGTTTCTTCATGTTCCGTGTTGCCTGTTGTTCAGATCATCAATGAAAAATATTGAATTAGAAGTAGGTTGTTTTAGTGGCTATTGTTGTCTGTTTGAAATGCTCTCTCAATTTGACATGGAACCACTGAAAACTCTACTTGGGAGATTTTTTCAAGCTTCTCCTGTGTTACAGGGAATTAATCCAGACCAGATTTTCTTAGCGTACTTATGAGACTGTCATAGAGACTATTAAAAAAAAAAGAAAGGTAATGTTAATGTTTATCACATCTATTTCTTCCCTGTTATCCATTAACTCGCAACTCTGTCAAAGAAATAAATTATGCTGGTTTGATACAACTTTTTTTTTCTTGACAAATCCATGTCATGTGTTTTTTATCATCTTATTATTCTTGAGGTGCTTATAAATTGCCCAATAATATGTTCCAGAATCTTTTCAGGAATCAGTTAGGCTGTCTCCAATTCCCCAGTCCCTTCTTTCGCTCCTTCCTAAAGATGGTTCTATGATTATCCGTCTCCAGTCCCCTGACACTTTCCAGTCCACTGTGAATTGTAGAAAAATTCATTAAAGTTTGAGAGACTATTTCAACTGGTTCACTATGTGCTCAAGACTGAATTTAATCAATCCTTGTGAACTAGCATACGTGTAATTTATCTAAATATTCCTTAACCTATTGTTTCCATACCTTGGCCAACACTCCTGTTCACTTTAAAATATCTGGTTACAATTTACCTCATTTGTAAAGAATAAAGCTATTTGGTACGTCAACCTTTTCCTTATCATCAACTCCCCTGCCTTCTCTGTGAAACAGTCAACCTGTATTTTCCTCTGGTTTTGTCTTTTGGTATGTTTGTAGGATGTTTTCCTGCTTCTTTGTTAATTGATTGGTATCTCAGCCTTTTTATGTCACCTCTGTGTGCTTGAGTTTTATATTCATAGTACATTTTATGTAGTTCTTCTTGACTTTCAAAGTTCTTAAAGAGGTCTTGAAGTAATCATTTAAGTCTTAATATTTTTTCTTCTTATTGAATTACTTGAAAAATGTGATTTTAATATAGTGTCTTTCAGAGATTCCCATTGCTCACAGTATAGTAGATGCAGTCCTTGTGAAGGACCAAACACAGCTTTTACTTTAAATTTTGCTGTGGAGAAATATTATTTAATTGCGCTTGAAAGCTTAAAGCCATGAGCTCTCTTATGAAGGGATAGATTCAAACTGTCTTCCACTTTCTCCCATCAAAAACCTCAAATTAAGTTTTGATTATATATGAGCCATTTTTTCCCTCCTTTGCATTCTGTGTGCAATTTCTATATAAAAAAATCTTGGTTGAAGTAATGACTTGTGTGGCTTTGTCAGCATTCAGCAACATAAAAACATATATTTTCCTCAGTCTGTATAATATGAATCAACTAATTTACTTGCCCTTTACACAGTATCCAGGATTCACTTCAATTCCCAGCTTGTGTTGAATCATCCAGTATTGCTGGTTTGGTTTTTTTTGAGGGGTTGGGTTTTCTGTAATTACTTTTAGATCTTTGCAGAGCTCATTCAAGGCTTCTTAACGAGATAATCAAATTGAAATGTGCTGTCTCCAAAGATGAAGGTTTTGGCTGGGGTAATTCCTGCTTGGGAAGCAGAGAAAGTGAGAAGCAGGGGTAGGGTGGGATTCTATTTGAAACTCCCTGGAAATGGTGTCCTTGCCTTTCCTGCTGCCAGGGGATTCCCTTTTTATAGGGAATACAAAGGATGGAGGGGGGTTCCTCTGTGGTTACACGAACAAGGAATTCCCTCAAAGGCTTTCCTTGCAAGGGCTATCTACTACCCTACATCCTGAGGCAGAGGGGACTGTAGAAAGGGCTCTAGACAAAAGAAGTAGAGTAGTATAATTTTACTTCTTTTTGGCAATTGGTATTTTTAGGTAGTTTTCTGCTTGGCATGTGCCTGGTGTGGGTTCAGCTTAGTCAGAAATATGTAGGTAATTTTCTTGTTATTTTAGATGCGCTGCAATAGATTTCTCTGCAGAAGTAACTATGGCCCGGAGTCAACCAAGCATATGAGCATGAGTGTGACAGTTGTTTCCTATAAATAAGTGCTTTTTTGAAACTGGAACCTGAATTTGTGTGCTTACCTTTTTGTAAACTGAATACATACCAATGACCACTGTAAATTGGATGAATTATGAATTTTCTTATATTTATGCTTGCTGCTATTTTCTAAGTCAAATAACCCAACACTTCTTTTATTCTCACTCTTCATTATTAGGTTGGCATTCTACATTACAGTTGAATATTTTTTTTTGGTGTATGTACATCTTCTTTAAAAGTGCCCTGAGATTTCTTGCCTGGAAGAAGTGTTATACATCTTGAACTTGTTATTGGGAGAAAAATGTGCCATAAAATTGATGTGGGGTCAACTCTTTCTAAAGATTTAATACAAAAGGGATTTTTTGGAAGATAATATGATATTAATACACTGGATTGTGTTTATTGAGATTCAGCAACTATTGGAACGGCTAATTTTCTTGGACATGATGATAGATTTGTTACGTCACCTTTACAGTGATTTCTTTTGCCTGCATTAGACTTCAATTTTAAACATTTGGTTTGGGAAGAATAGGCAACTCTACCCAGTTCCTACACTACTGGGTGGAAAATTGCTGTGATCGTCCAGTTTGTAGCTAAAGTCAAAGAACTGTAAGGAAATTGTTAACTGTCTGATTTAATAATTACCTCACTTAAAAAAATGACATCTAAAATGACATGAGAGTTGGTGCCAACCAGATCCTCTTCTAAAATACTTTATTTGATGTAGTGTTAGGTGAACTCTTACATGTAAATGGCGACAGAGGGAAAGATCTGCCTGGGCAGATCAGCTTGAAGGGTTGGGGTCTGTAGTTCAATGATATTTTGGTCTTGTTGATTCAACTTTGCAAAATCCACAAATAGTCTTCATGGAATGATAACCAACAAAATAAGACAATGCCCTTTTCCTAGCGTTCTTATGCTTTTACCTGTGGATGCTGGATGCTAAAAACAAAAAGAATTCCAGTGTAAAAGTACTGCGAGAAGAAGCAGATCTTTTCTAGTTCTTGTTGTTGTGGTTTAACCCCCGCTAGAACCACGTAGCGGCTCGCTCGCTCGCTCCCCCCAGCTGCGATGGGGGAAAGAATCAGAAGAGTAAAAGTGAGGAAAAACTTGTGGGTTGAGATGAAGATTGTTTAATAGGTAGAACATAAGCTGCACACACAAGCAAAGCAAACCAAGGAATTCATTCACTGCTTCCCACGGGCCGGCAGGAGTTCAGCCATCTCCAGGAAAGCAGAGCTCCATAACCCGTAACAGCAACTTGGGAAGACAAATGCCATCACTCCAAACATCCTCCCCTTCCTTTTTCTTCCCCCAGCTTTATACACTGAGCATGTCGTCCCATGGCATGGGATGTCCCTGTGATCAGTTAGGGTCAGTTGTCCCGGCTGTGTCCCTTCCCAACTTTTTATGACCTCCCAGCCTGCTCGCTGGTGGGGTGAGGTGAGGAGCAGAAAAGGGCTTGAGAGCTTAACAAGAATCAAACCCACCAGTGCCCTATCACGCTATTCCCATCCAAACCAAAACCAGCATTACAGCAGCTGATAGCAAAAAAAATTCTAACTCCATCCCAGCTGAAACCACGTCACTCTTCTAAGCCTATTCATGCAGTTTTATTCGGGTCATTACCTAGTAAGAAGATGTCAGAAACAGAAAATGTACTCCAGAAAAAGTACCCAGCATGGCAGATGGGGAACTAAGAGGGGATACTGCGGGATGTCCCAGCAGTATCCACTGGTATTGTGCTCGTGTCAGCAATGCAATGCATGTCCAGCTTTGATGGATTTTGCTCTTGCTGTTCCTGCCATCAGTGGAGGTTGTGGTTGTTGTCTTATGGGAGAAGAATAAGTTCCTTTGTACAACTGTCAGCCTGATACTTCTTGACACGTCTATGATTTGCTTGTACTGAAGTATTATAGGCTTTGCATGTTAGATGTTGACGTGCACTTTGTCACTGTGCTTAGAATCTGGCAATTAACTGTCAGTTTGCAGCGTCTTCATTTTTGCATTTTAAACTGAAGGGAAGAGCAAAGGGAAAGACTCTGTTAATACAATAACCAGATGAACTAAATATAGGGAAAGCATAGAAGAAAAGGGGGCAAGAGACATTAAATATTTATGAACCCTTGATTATACTGCTCATTTTGAGGTGAGTTCTTTCTTTTGCATGGCCACATACCATCCAAAGAATTTCACTTACACTGGTAGGTTTTGATTTTCATTTTTTTAAAGGAATTTTTTCAAGAACAACTAGGTTTTGTAATTTTCATACATCTTGGAGAGTGTGTAGTATGACTTGTCCTTTCTTCTTTTTTTTTTTTTTTTGTTGAAAGAAACAGTAGTAGAAGCAGGTGCAGATGTGGTATGCAGAATATTTAAAGGATGTGTTTTATCCTGATGAATAAAAGAGTTCTATCTGTCATTTTGCCAAACTTCAGCTTTTATTTGTGTGGTGCGTAACTTTTGAGCTTTTGTTTTTCTATTTTGCTTACATGCTAAGTGAGACCTGCAGGATTAAGCTTTCAACCTCAAGTTGTCCTTTGCTTATCCTGGTAAGAATTTAAAGGCAATTTGTCTAACACAAAATGTGAAGAACAGATAAACAAATAGTTATATGGGCTTTTATTCCCTACGGTTCTTTTTTGTAGATGCAATTTTTATCAGGTAAGTATTCTGCTTCATAGTAGCTAATGAAAAGTCTGTATCCCATCGAGTGGAGATATAATCAGGAGCTCCACCAGGAACTTATAACTACAATAAATCTTTAATATAGCAAAGGCAAGTTAACAAACTTTGGAGGAAAGATTTTTAGAGCAAGAGAAGGATCTATATGTCTCTCACTTAAGATACCACCTAACTTATCTGCTAATTGGACAAGCTTCTTGAGTTTTTTAGCTGTTGCATTTCTAGCTGAAGCCTTGCAGACTGGCTGCAGGATTATTTGAATGCTTAATTGCAGGCACTATATTGCGCGGCTCGCTGCCTAGTGTAACTCTACCATGATTGAGACTGGCTTTGTCCCCATTTTACTTCTCTGCTCATCATCATTCCAGGTCTTGCAGCCTTTTGACCGCTTCCACTTTATTTCTACCATTTCCAATGTTTCCATTGCATTAAACTTAAAAAAAATAAATACATTCACAGTGCCGTATTGATAGCTGTAGCATGTGTGTAGAGGTGCAGTATGGCAATGAAACACTAATATTTAGCCACTGCTCAGGAAATTTCTTTTTCAGCAGAACCCCTTTGAGCACAAGCCTTTCGTGGGAGGCAGAGCCCGAGCACTGCTGAAGTGCTGCATCACAGAATCATAGAATGATATGGGGTTGGAAGGGACCTCTGGAGATCATCTAGTCCAACCCCCCTGCCAGAGCAGGTCCACCTAGAGCAGGTTGCACAGGAATGTGTCCAGGCGGGTTTTGAATGTCTCAAGATGGAGCCTCCACCACCTCCCTGGGCAGCCTGTTCCAGTGCTCTGCCATCCTCAAAGTAAAGTTCCTCCTCATGTTTAGATGGAACTTCCTGTGTTCAAGTTTGTGCCTGGTCCCTCTTGTCCTGTCACTGGGCATCACTGAAAAAAGCCTGGCCCCACCCTCTTGACACCCACCCTTTAAGTATTTATAAGCATTGATCAGATCTCTCCTCAGTCTTCTGCAGACTAAGAAGCCCCAAGTCCCTCAGCCTTTCCTCGTAAGAGAGGTGTTCTAGTCCCCTAATCATCTTTGTAAACCTCTGCTATACCCTCTCCAGCAGTTCCCTGTCCTTCTTGAACTGGGGAGCCCAGAACTCATCTGCTTGGAGCTTCCACCACAGCCGGTGCAGGACGAGTCTAGATGTGAGCAGCAGCCCTACCCTGTGACTGCTAAAAAATCTGGCGGAAATGAAGGAAAGGCTTAGGTATGACTGAAAACAAGAATCTGGACTTACTAATTTCATCTTCAGACTGCATCCTGAAATTTCCTTTCTTATTAGATTTTCCCAGCCTCTTTTTGAAGTAAACATAACTTGTCTATAGACGGGCCTAATTGTACAAAACCTTAACTTATCTTCATTTTCACCTGAGGGTGGGGAAAGCAGTTCCCATTTAACACAGCATTTGGTTAGTTCTGAGTTAGCATGTCCCGTTATGGCATTTGTAGTAATGAGCTGAATGAATAGCATTAACCCATTGCATCTTTCTAAGCATTGATTTGCCTTTTGCTGAGAGGAAGATGTTGAAGGGCTTGCAAATATTTTGACTTCAGAGTGAATATTTCAGGGAGCTGAGAATGTAAAGAGAACTGGAATTCCACCTTGAAAGAAAAGAATTCTGCAAATTATTTAATCAATAGCTACATAAAATATATATAGCTGGATAGATAAGTATTATCTAGTAGTATGCTGGAAAAAATGGCATACCTTTCTCCATCAAAACAGAAATTATTGCGGTAGAAAAAACCTTAGAATATTTATCTTTCCCCTCCCCCCTGCCCCGATTTTTGGTAAATAGAATAAATGGCCTGGAAAGGGTATAGGGGGGAACCCACAAGAAAAAAAGTCTCATAAAAATATTTTCAATAAGAATACCTTCACTCAGAAGGTAAGTATGATCTCTAGTTTTTATCTAGCTCTAGTTTCATATTTAGAGGTCCAAATCTCTTCTGCTCAACGCTTGCTGTAGTTCTTTCCAGTCCCATTCATCCCTGGGTTGGGCACAGGAATGGTGTCTCTTCCCCAAATGCCTGAATTTTTTTTATGTCCCTGATCTCTTTCAGATAATCACTTCCAGGGCCACAGGTCTTTTAACAATATACCATTACAGCATATATTTACTACTGTTCCAAGCGGAAGAGGTTGTCGCTAAGCGGGAACATAATGCAGTTTGTCAATTTTCAGTAGGTATCTTGGGAAATCTTTTTTTCTGCTCTGTAGATAATGTGTCTCTTTAAGCAACAGTCTCCACCAGTGAAGCCTGTCTTCCACCTGATAATTCACTTCAATGAGAACTGGATGTTCTCAGCAGATTGCAATGGCATGTATCAGGCTTCTAAGTCTGCTACCACAGATGCTAGAGCAAGTAATAAAACCAGCAAGATGGAATTAGGGCAGGATAAGTCCTATAATTTTCAGAATTTGGAGTATATTTTGGATTGATCTAATGGTGACAAAATTGTTCTAGTAAAGACCAATCTGCTGTGAAATTAAAAAGGTTTTCCTGAATGTGACAATGCCTTGTGAAAATGAACCCTGAGAAATGAAGTCAGTGTCAGAACCTCTTAGACATCTTTGTTTTTAGCATAAAGAGAGCCCGCTCTTGTCTTCTGTTTAACAAGTGGGATTTTAGATGGCCAACAGCTGGCGTGCGTGTTCCGAGGAGTAAAGAAAAATCTTTCGGAAGGGGAAGGAAAAATACATTTTTAAGACATCTGTTGGAATAAGAATTTAAAAATCCCCCTTAGGAAAAGGAACAACACTGTCTCCTTTTACTTTTCTTGAGGCCTTTTAGAGCTCCCTGCAAGGGTGAAAACCGCTGCGGAGACTCCCGTCGTTCCTGGGCTATGGCACCATGGGAAGCGTGGCTGTGTGTCACTGTCAACACAGCTGGGAACGTGTGTGTCCATGGGGGCTTCTGGTCTCACCAAGAGGGGTCAACGAGGCATCAGCAAAACATATAGAGTTGTATAGCAGATTCATGGCAGCGAGTTTGAAAAAAATGACACATTTCTCTAAAGAAATTTTCAACTGGAAAACTTTTTACTACCTTTATGCGTGTGGGAATAGTGTTGTCCCCCCTACTCCAAAATAGGTGGACTGGATGTTAGCAGGTGTGCTCAGCTGGCACAAGTGGCTCTCACTGCCTAATTTCAGAGTAAAAGGAGAAAGACTATATTCCTCACTTATCATATGGTTTCTCTCTTAAATTTTTTTTTTTCTAAACGTGGTAGTCCCAGCTTTCCCACCTGCTATCTATCCATACCCAGCTGTAAGTACACTGGATGCTGAGCGAATGCAAAAGGAGAGTGTGTCCTCCTTGAATGAATGGCAAGATCAAGTTCTAATTTTACGTTGCTTTCTTCAACCCTCTTTCAGGGACCAAATCTACCTACTTTTGCATTATGGTTGCCCCGCTTCATACCTCACTTTCACTAGTTTTGCATCTGTATTAATATAGAGCGAGTGTGGAATGAGTTTGAGTGTCCTTATATTATCCTGGCTTATAATTAATTTCCTAATCTCCCAAATGAAAATCTTTTTCATTCTGGTGGGTAGCTTTAGTTCAATACCCTTTCTGGTTTAAAGTTTGCTCTGTCTTTTTTGTATTGGATGTATATACTGGCAACTGCTCAAGCTGAGACAGATGAAGGAAATTTTAATTACCTTGAGGGAGTTAAGATTGCTTTTTCAAACATAATAGACTACCACTTAAACGGGATTATTAGCCTTTCCTTTTTATTTTTCAGAAGGATCAGTTGTGGTTTTTAGAGGATATTCAATACTTTATTACACTATTATTATGCAGACTTACTTTCTGCAGTTTGCATTCTGTCTTTAAATTTTGGCAGCTGTTTTAGATTTTTTTTTTTAAAATCATTATTTTTTTTATTACTTGATATTGCTGAGCTCGATATTTTCTAACAGCTTTTGTCAAACACAGAAGGTAATGCCTTTCAACTTTTTATTATTAACAGCTTTTCTTTTTTTTTTTTTTTTCCACATCCACATTGTGCAATCTGGTATTTCTTCCAATGTTGGTGTTCAGGCTGACATCAGTAAGAACATAAACAAACACCAATTTTCTTCTTTCCTCGCCCTCCCTGCTCTTTTTTTCAGGGGTGTGTGTGGGAGAAGAACAGTTTAACTGGCAGTACGATTGTATATGACAGCAGGAAAGACAAAGATGCACACACCCCGGTTATTTGAATAATACAAGCAGAGAAACACTGAGTTTCTTTTAGCCAGCAGGGAGTGATGAATTTGTGTGATTTGACTGCAGGTAATATTTCTGATGTAGTCTTGGTTTGAAAAAAAGCATTCCAACTTGGTGTGTATGCTCACAGTTTGAGGTTTGCTGTCTTTCCCTCTCAAATCAGCATAACCTTTTCTTGGATCAAACAGTGCTAGCCGCAGACAGTTACAAACATGTTTGGAATAAATTAGCTCATAAACATTTTATTCCCATCCCTTAATGGGGAATGCTTCACAATGCACTGTCAAATATGATGAGATTTCTCATTTTATGGCTCACTTTATCTACAGTCTAGAAATTGCACTTTGAATGGCACAGTATTTGTGTGGAGCAATGGTGACATTCAGTGCCCAGTTAGAATACAATGTGATTAATCCTCTGCATATGTTGCTTAAGGGTCTTATAATTCATATTTTCTTGTTTTACAGTGGCAGGTATGAATTCAAGAGAGAATCTGAATATGCAATAAGTTCATCTACATCAAATATTGAGTTGCTCGAAATACTGAATATATTTTCCAGAGACCTGACTGCATAAGAATGATCTGCAAATATTTTTCCATGTAGCAGAGCTGAGTACCTCACCTGAGGGTATGGGAGTTTATACTGGTTTTGGAGAAAGATCTAGAAATGAACTGCATTATGAGATATGCAAACTCTCGATAAGCTTTTGTTGGTGAAGGGTTAATTGTAAAAAGCTTTATTGGCGAGCACTTGAGAGCTATCTACTCCATCAAGAGCCATGTGGGATAGTTCTGAGTGGATTATATGTTAAACACCATTATATAGAGATTTTAAAGAAAGCTGTGTTTTAGCTGGGGAATCCAGTTCTTTTTAGGTGAATCAGAGGAAACAGTTCAGCTCCCCTTACCTCTTGAATTAGCCTACGTAGTTTCTTGGAATTAAGAAGAAAAGATGTGCATCGCTTAGGCACTCTCTGTGGACCTTGCACGTGGTCTTAAGTGCTTAAGTCCCTCAATGCTCCAGATAAATCTAAGATACTTTGAAATGACCGTATACTTAGAAAGGCAGCTCTGAAATGCGACTATTGGATGTGATTGTGTATAATATCCCCTTGGTGAGGGTATTTGCTCGATATGTGGGAGACCAAAGCTTGGTGCTTCGCAGGCCCGAAGATACTCAAATCCCCGTTTCTTACCAAGGTAGGATCTTTGTTTCAGACTGTGTAATGGATGGAGACTTCTCACTATGCCAGTGTGAAGAATGTGTACTGGGCAGGGAAAACAACAAAGAACACAGCTTCAAAAAAGCAAGTTTAGAGCACTGACCTGTGTTTCAGTTCATCTTGAGGACAAGAGAGGCTTTTGAAGATGCTGCTTACCAATTTATTATCACAAAAATAGAAGGAGATTTTGATTTCTAGCTCTGAGACATCTCTTAAACCGTGTTTTATGTTCCACCTGGGTTACCCACCCTTCATTAAAACGCCTTTGCATCCTTCAATCTCTGCTTACTGAAACGTAGTCAAGATTGCGTGCTTGGCAGGGCAGCAGCAAAGCTAGAATGCATTTAACTCATTAAGCCTCTTCTATCCAGCTCCTCCATACCCCCTGGTGCTTGGGATGTATCGTACCTTTCTCACACGCCTCTTCAGCTCTACAGCCCAGGCTTCTTTGTTTCTGCTTTCTTTGCTAACATACGACTTTGTCTTAAAGTCATGGTCTGGTCTGTATACTGGGAGGCAAACATCAATAGCCTATTAATCCCAGGTGTAAATCAATTGGAATCAGTAGAGGTAGACTGGTTTAGGTTCAGCTCCTAATCCATGTTATTGGAATTAATTATTCTTTCTTTTACAACGGAGAAGCCCTGCTGGTTTCTATTAGGCAACGGAGGGCAGAATTTATTTCCTGAAGTCGATTGGAGAGACATGCAAGTAGAGAACTGAACTTTCTTGTGGTGTGATAGCTGCAAGAAGGTGCATCAGCTTCAATATTGTTGTGTGGCTGATAGTTTAGTCTGGTCACAGAGGACCATCTTACTCTTGCTGCTTAGGTCAGTTCTTGCACTTGGAATAGGCTTTTGCCTCACACCACCACTTCCACTGCCGCTTTGCAATCACCCGAATTGCCCATGTCTCACTGTTCAGTCCCATCCCTCCTATGTAGTAATTTTCCAGTGCAATCCCTGGCTTTATCTCCCCAGACAAATCATAGAATCGTCTAGGTTGGAAGAGACCTTTAAGATCACAGAGTCCAACCATCAACCTAACACCGCCAAGTCCACCACCAAACCATGTCCCTCAGCACCACGTCTGCACGTCTTAGACACCCGCAGTGGTGGCGATTCCACCACTTCCCTGGGCAGCCTGTTCCAATGCTTGATAGTGCTTTCTGAGAAGAATTTCTTCCTGATACCCAATCTAAACCTTCCCATGAGCATCTTGAGGCCATTTCTTCTTATCTTATTGCTTGTCGCTTGGGAGAAGAGACCAACCCCCACCTGGCTACAACCTTCTTTCAGGCAGTTGTAAAGAGCAAGGTCTCCCCTCAGCCTCCTTTTCTCCAGGCTGAACACCCCCAGCTCCCTCATCCTCTCCTCACAAGACTTGTTCTTCAGCCCCCTCACCATCTTTGTTGCGCTTCTCTGGACCCGCTCCAGGCCTTCAATGTCTTTCTTGTAGTGAGGGGCCCAAAACTGGACACAGCACTTGAGGTGGGGCCTCACTAGTGCCCAGTACAGGGGGACAATCGCTTCCCTGGTCCTGCTGGCCACACTGTTCCTGATACAGGCCAGGATGCTGTTGGCCTTCTTGGCCACCTGGGCACACTGCTGGCTCATATTGAGCCAGCTGTCGACCAAAACTCCTGGGTCCTCTTCTGCTGGGCAGATTTCCATCCACTCTTCCCAAACCTGTAGCGGTGACCTCTTACTGCCGCCTCCACAGCCTGGTGTCCCAACGCCAGTCCAGCAGTGTCCCCTGTTTCTGTGTCCATATGCAGCCTGCAGCGTTGGGTTTGTGGGCTGAATGTTATACCTGCCATAGGTGAAGAGTCTAAAATAGGAAGTGCTGTTCCTCAGTTGTCTTTGAGGTGGTGTTTTGCTTTGGACATGTGATTAATATGAAATTAATTTACTTTAATAGCATGTTCGAGCATGTGTTGCTGACCTGTGGCTGCTGTTGTATTTGTCTTGTTCTTTTAAATAGAAGTGTTTGGTTAGTGCATGGAAACTTATTGAAGCCTGTAGAACTTCTGCAACTTTCTTGTAATTTGTCACGTCAGTGACAGAGGTTAATTTTGATGGCAATTAATTTATGGCAAACGTAAAAAACAACCAAACAATATTTGTATATTAGTGTTAACTACCATGATTCAAAGGTAGCAATTAGCTTAACTGACAATAAATAGAAACAAATTGTAACAGTGAAAACATGAACAAAAATCATTCCACCTCTCCACTGTATTTAATGTAATAAAAATATACTGAGTTAATTGATCTTTAGCTGCTATAAGTAAAAACTAATGACATGAAATGGAGTTTAGCTATTGGCTTCAGGGAACGGTATTTTCTCATGTAATAAAATACAGTGAGATGCACGTACATAAATACTTTATGTTCACCATTAACAGAATGATGTACATTTCACTGTGGCAGGATAAATACCTATAAGCAATTAACAGGGGGAAGTCTCCCTGTTTTTAAAAGCATAATCTCTGGCAGCAAATGCCATGGGGCATATTGCTAAATTAAATGGTTATGGAAAGAACTCAATAGGGGATATTTTGTATCTTCTCTGTTAACTCATCCTTCAGGGCACACTCAAAATTTCTCTGGTATCAACAAATCAAAACTCCAGTATCTCCATCTAGTCTGGGATTTGTTGATAATCTGTGTGTTGTTATTGATAAGATGACCTTTAAAGTATCTTAATGTGTTTGGTTTTTTTTTTAAATTATTTAATTCTGTGCAAGAAACACTGACTGCACCATGAAGACCACTTTAAATAACTTTTTAAAAAAATTGTGTTTGTTCTGTTTTCTATAATTAGTTATATTTTTGATGGGGAAAAAGTTATGATTAGGCAAACATACGAGACTCAGACAGTCACAACCAACCGGGGCTGTGTTTGATCACACAACAGAAAGCTGAGTACCAGGGGAGGTGATTAGTTGCCATTAATTTCATGTACATGTGTCATGAGATGTGTTGACATTTTCAGGAGTGTAAAGGAAGAACAGAATAATTTATTGAAAATGATGTGGCACCTAGATAAATTCAGTAATTTTATTCACACTCACAATTCAAGCACAAGTTGTCAGAAAGAAAATGAGGAAGGAAAGTCCTCTCCATTCTTTCTGTGGCTTGCAACAAGCAAGTTAAAATTAAACCCGAACATCATTAAACTAAAATCACTTATTTTTTCATTAAACTAACAAGAAATGTAAGTATTTTAAGTATTAATCAGATTTGCAATTGAAACTAAATAAATGAACCAATGAATCAGCAATGATATTCAGCTGAATCATCATGTGGGCAATTTTACCCACTCGATATTGTGACTGACCACACCGTGTGGTAATGATGAGGAATCCTTTTCTGAACTGAACGTTCACTTGTTTACCTGTAGTTTAACATATCAGGAGAGTACAGCCATTCATGGCACTTAGTATATTTTAATTTCGTGATTTAGTTGCTTTTTGAAGCCTTTTACATTTAATTTTCTCTGTAATGCCCTGTGGCAGTTATTTTCATAGTTCAGTTATGCATTGTGCGATGATTTGATTGATTTTTAATTTTTTTTAATTTGTTGTTTGCTTTTTTTTTTTTCCAGAACCAGATGACTGCTTAACTGGTGAGAAGCCTTAGGGCTGCTTGGAATCTCCCGGGTGTCGGCACACCATCATGCCTAATGACTAAAGTTCCTGTTTACTCTTGAAAAGGTAATATTTATGGGTTTTGTTTTAACTGAGGTTGGTATAGCAGAGTTGTTACGAGACTGGTTACTCTTCCTGTTTCTTCAAGGCTCGTCCCTTCATCATAACACTTGCCTCTCTCATACTGAATGTAATGCCAGTTTAGCTGACAGTTTGGTTTCCCGCTCCATGTCTGCAAATACTAATATTTGTCTCTGAGGACAGCAGTCCTGCTCTACCTCCTGTTGTTTTGTTAGGTTATTTGCCAAAGATTAGTCAAGAATTTTAGGAATACGGAGATCTTCTTTTTGCGGCCAAAGAGTCTTTCATGTAATATGCTTTACTGATCGGTGTAAATCTCCAAAGAAGTCTTCTGTTACAAAAGTGTTTGGAGAAACACTAAGACAGGATACTTGTATATTTTTCTTTTCACCCAAAGACTAAAAGACAGAGTTAAAAACATCCTTGGTGGTTTTTCTTTGGTTTGGTTGAATGCGTATGTATTTACATACCAAAACTCTCCTGCATAAAATCTATTTGAATGAGAGTAACTGTAAAGTTGGGTTCAATTCTTTCTTTAATCTGCTAAGGTGGCATTTAGTCTTGTCTAGATGAAGACGTAAGTTAACAGGTTGTTGTCATTGTAAACCAGGAAGCATTGTGTAAATTGAAGCCATTAAATTTGGCAGTTACACAGCCCTTTCAAAGCTAGAAGCTTCAGTTTTTCCAGGTGATGGTGGCAGTTCTGTGCTGTAATTTTATTACTTCATAGACAATGTCTCTCTTCTGGGATTGGCTTTGATCCTGCTCCTGGAAGAGTTACATGTAGAAAAAAGTGACAGTCATAACTAGGAGAGACTAAAACTGAGGGCTCTCTCATGGGGGCACTGGTTGCTGGTTTGGAGCTCCAAACTGCTGTCAATATAAGTGATTGGAGAGTTTCAGTCCAGATTATTTTCCTTCCTGCTCTTCAGAAAATCATGGATCTACTTTGCTATTGTAGAAAATCTGTGCATGGACATCTGATGGAAGACACACTCAGCTGCTTTTGAGATTGGTTTTGGTTTGTTTTTTTTTTTTCCCCTCAGCATTTGTAGTTTCTCTCCAAATACAGGAATAGCCATGCTGTTGTCTGCATTGGTCATCCAACTTCAGCCAAGGGTTATCATTAGCAAGTAAATTACCTGTCTCTTCAAGAAGTCAGTTAAAAAAATTAGCTAAAACTGCTACAATGCTTTCCTTATAGTCCCTATATATCTTTCAAAGGGTTAACTTAAGCAGAGGATATTGTGCACATTGAGATAATTTACCTCATCTGTGAGTTCTCCAGAGCATGTCTCTGTTCATTGCTGGAAGGAAGTGTGTGGATTTATATATTTGAATGGGCTTCCTCCTTAATTTGGGTTCTGCAAAAAAGTTCTTGTTCTTAGGTTCTTTTTGAAGAGCAATATGAGTCATATGCATAGCTTTGATAGAGACTTCAAGGCGAAATATAGGTGGTCAAAGGTAGATTAAGCAGAGCAGATAGTCACCTCAGATTCAGTGTAACATTGATTTCTAACAGCCCAAGCAAGTGTCCAATTATTAGGCTCTTGCCTTTTTAGTCTAGGTAGGTTCTTTCAAACTGTCTGGTTGGAACTGCTCCACTATATGTAAATTATATAAGTGTTGAAGTTACTACTCTGGTTTCTCACTTGTCTTTATAGTCAGTCTCCTTCATTCTGATCCAAGGTGCATTGAATTAAATTGTACAAAGTGGAAGAGCTCCAGCAGGAGATGTGGAGAGCAACTGTAGAGGCTGATGGGAAAACATTCACACAGTTTAATGACAAAGCAGAGACTTGAGATATTAGCAGGGGGAGCAGGAAGAGTGTTTCTGTACGGGATTATTCCTGTAAAAAATACAGGCATTGGCCAAGTATTCTCATTTGTCTATGCAATACCATGGGAACAGTCAAGATGTCATCACCTAAGCTTCCTTGAAACAGGAGCAAATGATGTGACTTCCAATAATAGCTTAAAAAAAAAAAAAATCTCCTGTTTATAGTAATTTGAATTTTTCAGAGAATGTCTTTTAGTTGTTATTACTGTGACATTGATTCCAACACACTTGGAGGCCAGTGCTCTGTAAGCTGGGAATTGTAGAAGATGGTGCTATGCAGCAGTTTCCCTTTCAGGTGGTACCAAGCTTTACCCTCGCTGTTGCATGGACACTTGATAGTGTGTGCAGGGCATTCCGGGTAAATTAGAAGCAGTGCATTTAGTTTCCTTGGTGCTGCCTTGTGATTTCCCTGATGGCGTCCTCGCTGAGAGCTTCACTGACCTGTGTCTCACGCAGCAATTGCATGAAAATGTATGTTAGTTGCCATAGTATGCGTTCCTTTCCCCAGCTGAGATTCTTTCTCCACCTTTTCACTCCCAGTGGTGTGTAACTGCTCAAATCAGATGACATTTGAAGCCAGGGCTCTTTTTGAGCAAGTCTGTATTGCCATATGTTGTCATTTTATAACTGTGTCAGGAATCAATGGAGGCATTTATTTATTTCTTTATTTATCAAGAACAGGATGAAGTCTCACGTTACAATCAACTTACTTGAAAGAGTTCTTTCTATTTCAGATTAAATCTTGATTGCTATAGCTCTTGTGCTGCTATTAATAACTGAAAATAAAGTTTGATTTTTGTCAGTTGTGTTAACAAGACCTTAAATACTCTCTAGTTTTGGCAGGCTTTGATCAGCCTTTTCCCTACAAATAAGCCGGAGGCTCACTCCTGGGCAAACTTCCCTCTTTTCCTTATTTCTGTTTCAGCGTACCCCTTTTGAAAGCAAATTTCTATTTGATAAACCAAGCTGCTTAGAGCTTATCCACTTCTTTCTTAGGAAGTTGCCAATTTGCCTCTTATTTGAAAGTCCTTCTTTAAAATTTGTTCTGCTTTTCTGGAATAAGATAGCAGATTTTCCACAGGAGTTTGTTTTTTTAATCCCTTCCCTGTTTTCCAGCACAAGCATATTTCAGCAGCTTTAATTTGTCAGTAACCCACTTCTGACTCAGCTCGGCTTTATTTGCTTAAGTTTTCTTTTCTTCTGCTCTTGCATGAAGATGTAGACTCTCTCTGCCTTTTATTATAATAATGTAGATAATTCTCAATCTGCCAACTCTTTTGCTTTTCACCATCAAAAGAATTTCTGAAAGGGGGTTGATTTAAATATAGATTTTTGCTGCAATTTAATTGTGACTTTTCATGCAACGATTATTTAAAAAGTTCATCATCTTCTATTGCGTTCTGCCTCCTGCCACGTAAAGGGCCCTCTTGAGGGTGTTTTCACCTCTGTGTCTCCATGGAGGTGGTAGGTGGGAGTGAGTTTGTTCTGCTCATGTGCTGTGAGTCAGCTCAATCTGAGAGCCTGAAATTAATTTTAAAAATAAAATAAGCACTAGGCCTGAGCTAATAAGCTTTGTGTGGGTGCAGGATGTGTTAGTTTAGGCCCAACATCTTGCTAATATCACTAAGCAGCTTCTGGACTGCATCATCTCAGTGCCCAGATGAAGAGAACCCCCATCCAAATGGAGTGAGTCTTTGGAAACACACGCTAGTTCTGTCAGTGATAGTGTTGGTAGACCACAAACTCTTCCTTTCCAGCTTTTCCCAGAACAGTCTGAGCAGTTTTTAGGTTATTCTGTCAGAGTCCAAATCTTTCAAATTGGGAGCCAGGCCTGGCTCGCTTGACAAACGAAATTTGCTTAGACCAGGATAATTCTAAAATTGGAATTTCATCAAACTTTATATCAAAACTCAAACACAAGACTTACTGCTTTGGATTCCTCTTCAGAGTATGAGAAATACTGTGAATGGAGTGCAGCCTGCTCCCACACCTGTACCCTTTCAACCTCCTTGCTAGGCTTCTTTACAGAAGCAAGACTGAGCTAAATATGAGCGCGAGTGTTCTGCTTTTTAAATTCTAGAAGTATATTTAGCCAGCCCATGATGGTCTCTTACACTTGACTAGAGTATTGGGGAAGTTGCCAATTTTGAATTAAAAGCTATAGTTTGTGGTCTCTCATTTTACAAGTCATTCAGTGCATTTTTTCCCAAACTTTGGAAATCTGGCCCTTACTGACATTAGCTCAACTCCTAACCTAGTGGAAATATTCCCATGACTTTTAGTTAGAATCAATTCCAATAGATTACTGAATTAACAAGGACCAAATTGGGGAAATGGGACAAAACCTTTTACCACCTTCCTGTAATTAAGAACATGTTATGTATTAACACTTGAAAAGGTGAGTATGAAGTTTTCAGTCAGTAATAATAGAGTTATTCAGTTTGAGAGATGAATATCAGCTATGAGCATCATATCTGAGATATGAATATGACAGTCCTATTGGGAGAAGCCTTAACATTTGCAATTTGTTAAGAATCTTGGGGCAAATGTTTTGAGTATGTCAACTAGGTTGTCAAAGCTTTACTCCAATTTATTTTCTATAACTGCTGGAAGGAGAGACAATAAAAATTTTATAACATCAATATAGCAGGAGCTTAGCTCAAGTTCCTGTCAACCCTGCCCAGTAAGCGTGACTGCAGGTTCATGGTACCAGGCTGGAAGAAATCCACTGGGTGATATTTACCTGCTGAAAATGTCTCCTTGGGAGTTGTGTACACTGATTATGGTAGTTACAGTTATCCGTAAACACGTGATACCATTATACCAAGCCTGTGGTGTATATATGTGTATATCTTAAAATATTTAAATTTAAAATATTTTCCTTTTAAAACCACATTATGAATCCAAATGTGGAGGAATCAATATTTTTGTAGCATCCTGAGCTCAAAAATGAGCCTTCCCTGCNAGTTTTCAGCCAGTAATAATAGACTTATTCAGTTTGAGAGATGAATATCAGCTATGAGTATCATATCTGAGATATGAATATGACAGTCCTATTGGGAGAAGCCTTAACATTTGCAATTTGTTAAGAATCTTGGGGCAAATGTTTTGAGTATGTCAACTAGGTTGTCAAAGCTTTACTCCAATTTATTTTCTATAACTGCTGGAAGGAGAGACAATAAAAATTTTATAACATCAATATAGCAGGAGCTTAGCTCAAGTTCCTGTCAACCCTGCCCAGTAAGCGTGACTGCAGGTTCATGGTACCAGGCTGGAAGAAATCCACTGGGTGATATTTACCTGCTGAAAATGTCTCCTTGGGAGTTGTGTACACTGATTATGGTAGTTACAGTTATCCATAAACACGTGATACCATTATACCAAGCCTGTGGTGTATATATGTGTATATCTTAAATATATCTTAAAATATTTAAATTTAAAATATTTACCTTTTAAAACCACATTATTTAAAATATTTTCCTTTTAAAACCACATTATGAATCCAAATGTGCAGGAATCAATATTTTTGTAGCATCCTGAGCTCAAAAATGAGCCTTCCCTGCGTACAGAGCTTGTAGTGGAGGTTATTCTGTGGTTTGCTCTGCCCTCGCTGGGCTCCTTGAGAGAGGCTGGAGGCTGTTTTGCAGTGAAGGAGAGCGTTCCCAGGGGTACAAGAAATGCTTTAAGCTGTGTATGTTGACTCCACACCTATGGCACGTTTTAATTTTCTTGCACACCCCTGAATGGGCATGATTTAGCTTCTTGATAGAAGAAAGGATGTTTTTTTTTCCACCTGTGCTAGTGGCAGGAGGTTGGAATACTTGGATGTTAACACTGAGGTCTTCCTTAATACCTTTGTCATCCCTTTCAGCTGATTTTTTGATTGCTGAGTTTCCTGATACAAGTCAATTTGTAGTTGATTCCAGGATAAATTAATCCATGTCTTTAAATTGCTTTGAGATCTTTCAGTAGGAAGCGTCCAACAGCTACAATGCCCTTTCCTTGATAATTTAATTTTTATGTGTAATTTTCAGGAGTAAGATAAAACATTGCTTTTACAACATTTTTCTCTACGGTGGTAACAAGAATAGCTAAGGAGAAAGACCTCCATATTTAATCACTATTTCAGGATTGCTCTGTTTTTAAAAGGAGCTTAACAGCTGAAATTCATCAGTCTTTACAAGTGTCTTCCAGCAATTCGGGTTCCGTAAGTGACATTTCTCCGAGGCAGGCTTTTCTGTGTGAGTCTGCAGATTGCACAAAGTCTTTTGTTGTTCTAGTGTCAAGGTCGGGCAGCCTCCCTAACTGACATGTAAAGAAATTCTGGCACATACAAAATCAACATAATAGTTGTCTTTGATGCCTCTAGGCAGTAGTAGTAGTTGGGTATAATTTTACAGAGCTGACAATGGCTCCATTGTGAAGTCCGGGGAGGAAGCCTTTCTTCAGTGCTTCTTCCTTCTTCTTACGATTATTGTTTTAATCTTGTGTTATTGTAGGTTGACCTTCTTTTTTACTCCATATAATTATTCTGTCGTCTATTGATATTGAAAAGCAATCTGCACTAGTACAGAATGGAAGCTTCTACTTCGTCTTGTGTGCTCAGGGAGAGCAAATAGTTGTGGTCTGTCGCTGTATATTCATGATTGCATCTTTTTATCCGAACCATAACCAATCAGGGGAAAAAAAAAAGAAGCTTCTTAGTTACTGCCAGCGTTAATCCGTTCATTAGCTGGCAAAGGTGATGAATGAGTGGTGTCTCTAGAACCTCCTCACTGTAGCCAGGGTGACCTGGTTATAACCTGTGTGATGTGAGTGACAGTTCAGCTGTAGTTCTAGAGTCAGATCAATGCTAATAAAGGGTGGAATGGAGAAGGGTTATAGATGCAATAATGATCTCACCGAGGGCTTTCAGGGTGCAAAGAAAAGCACAGGTTTACTTTCAGCACTTCTCACATGTTAAACTGATAGCTGAGTCACTTTTTCTTTAAGCTGGGAATAAACAGTCTCTGTAAATGCACTATGTACCTTGTCAGATTTACAGTCTTAGCCTTCATCACCTAAAGACCAGCAACTCTTAAAAAACCGACTAATCCAGCAGTAATCCTCCAAAGTGTTAACGCTTTGTAATGTCTCAATAGGACACATTTTACGTGCAATTAATACCCTAAAGCCAAGGCTACGTTTTACAAGATAAGAGCACTTGTGACAAGTACATGTGTGACTTGCTATCTAGAATGCTCAGGGGATGATACGTTTGTGCCCTAAAATGTAGGTAGGTTTATAGTAAGTTGTTTTTGCCAAATTCAGGAATCCTGACGTGCACTCATTTGAATGCAATTATTTATACAACACACACGGCAGAGAAAAATAAGGGCTGCTGTTACAGATCGACTCTGTGATTAACAGACTAGATCTCGTTAGGTTATATTTTAGGAGTTTTTATGCTGTTCAAATTTGATAACAGCTCTTTCAAGGTTGTTATTTCTCCCTGTTGTCAAAATATTTCTGTTAACGTGGTTAGAATGAGCTGCTGAGATACTACTTTTAGCAGAAAGAGTATGGTGGCCCCATAGTTGGTGTTAATTGTCTGCACTAGGTAATTTCCAGTGTGAAACAAGGAAAACACCAATTGGCACAGACTCTAGTAAAAAGAGATACATGCCATTTCAGTAATTGTTCCAATTTGTAGAGGTTTAGAAGGATACATTTATTGTGTGACATTCACATCTATTTCATGTTTGCAGCTTAAAAATAAGTAGAATCCAATACAATATCCTATTATAAGCACCCTAATTTACATAAAAAGGCAAAAATAGCTTCTGGCATAATTACATTGAGTGTCGTGGTATTATACTGGAAATGCTCTGTAGAATTTGAAGGCCACAGAAGGAAATATGCCAAAAGGACAGTAATTATGCAATAAATTTCTTAAAATCATCTACATTATTGGTGATGAGAAGAAAAAATTAAATATCTAAATAAATATCTAACCCCTCTGGCACTGTGAGGCCCAGAAATAATGGCTAGTTAAGTTTTCTTTAAAGCCAATTGCACAAGAATTGGGGATTAAGGCACTGGTTTATTGTAGTATCATCACCAACGCTTTTTTCCCACTTTTACCTTCGTTAGAGATAGGAGAGCAGAAATGACTTTGTGTGAATCACAATACATGCACTGTCTGTTCTATATATTCCAGAGAAACGTAAAACACATGAGACATATTTTTAAAGGTAGTAGGATGCGGCATTTGATATATAAAGGAGCGTATTGAAGAAATCCCTAATTGAGACAAAGGTGCAATGGAAGATAGTTTGCATTCATGTAATTAAGGACCATTTATAACACGTACTGACCCGAGACTGAATTTAGATTGCTTTGGCAAGCTTTATCCTTGCACGTCTCAGCTTCTGATCACTGTGTTTTGCACTTGTCGCTGGCATCAAAAACCAAGCTACAGGGACCCCCTGAAATTTTGGCGTGTGCAACCAAATGGCACATCAGCGTGACAGATCTATATCCAGAAGCTTCACAGACTAGCAATATAATTGTTCTTTTTGCGTGTCAAGTAAAAATAATAGGCACACAGTTTCCCTTGGATTTCACAAGTATTTGCTGAGAGTGAGGAAAACTTGCAAGGAAACTTGCATTATGTTCCAGGTCTTAGGAAAACTGAGCTGTGCTAATTATCTAATCTTTGACCATTTCTTTAAAGCTGATCCCATCTGCCTGTGTCCTCTCCAGGCTGCCACACAGATTCCCTTTCTGTTTCTGTCTCCACTTCTCCCCCCTCTAATCTCTAAGGTACCGCCAGTGAGAGAACTGACAATATAGGTGTCAGGCCCAGCAAGTCATTGCTGTGGACAGTGGACCTATCTATGCTTTTCAGGCACACTACGTACTCATTCACACTATCAAATTCCAGCATGAGCATGGCTGGTAATGTGGGAAGTCACAAAAAACCCCAGAGAACATAGATTTATTTTTTTTTTTAATTTTTTTTTTCTATAATAATTTCAGTTTTCCAGTTACCAGCAAACTATTTTTCTTTTATGTCTAAAATACAACACTAATATAACAAAGGCTTTCTGCAGTGTACCTGTTCTCTGCTTTCTCTAACGAGTAATTCATTACAGGTTTAAAAGGAATGAAAATAGCATTAATTAATTAGCATACCAAGCTCTAAACTGAAACTTTAAATCTCTTTTAGTGTGTTAAGGTTGTCTCTCTTATAGCTCCACAGAACTTGAAAGCATTGGTTAAAACAATACAAAACACATAAAAGATAGTTATAAAAAGAATTAACAGTTTAATTTAATTGGTTTCACCTTTGCATTTAGAAAGATAATAGAGTAAAATTGTCACCTGTAATTACTGAAATTTACTTCTGTTTACTAGTTAGATCATTTTCAGCTCATACTACCTGTCAGAAAGGAGAAAAATGGAAGAAGGTAAGCAGCATTTTAAAGATAAAATTTTATTTGAATGTCTATTTAAACAACATTGTGAATATTTGAATGCCTTCAGGATATAGAATGGACCTTATGAGACATTGCAGTGTTTAGTATAGTATTGGTTTTATAGGCCATGCAAGGAAAAGAACAGTGGTTCATTGTTAAGAATGAAAAATACCAGTGTCGCATTTCCCACATTTTTTTGTGTCCCTTTCCCCCACCATCTCCTACCTTAAAAAATTGCAAACAATAACAGGCCTCATTAGCAAAAACTGTGATAAAACATACTCAGAAATTTAGTGCACTAATGTCATAATCTTAAAAATAGATAACCTTGGTTTCTTGAATTTTAAAACCTTCTAATGCAGCACAATTTGGTCATCATCCAGGTTTGAGCTTTCCTGAAAGGCTTAAATTAGAATATCCTCTACCAGAAGAAAAATACAAAGTAAAATCTTGGGAACCTGAACTTTGCCACTTGTCTCCCCCTGGAATCTGGATTGAATTGCAATGCAAGGAAGTTTTGATGGTAAATACCAAGAGGAGTTTATTACTAAACAGCAGACAGTTAAATGTTGGACAGTTAAAAGCCTCTCTTTTTGGCCCCAAAGCAAGAAGTAGTTGCCAGGACCGAATTAGTGAAGTTACGGGGCTTCAGCAGAGCAAGAGGAAGTTCTTTTGAATTTCCTTTCTGCAGCCTTTTACCTCTCACACAGAGTATTGGGTACACTTTCACTTTTGCAAGTACCGTCATCATTCATTAGCCATAATGGAGTCAGTCATCAAGCGATATAGCCTGAACATACTTCTTGTGAGGTTGTGAAATTTGGAAGGAGGGAATATATTGTGCTATTTAGAACCTTCCACCTTCCTGAAACTTCCGACCCGTTCGTTTCAAAAGCAATGAAAATGATGTCTCTGCTTTTCTCCCATCTGTTCCACCCAATAGATTTCTGAGTGCGGAATGCCATGAAGTCCGGGTAATTACCTGAAAGTCTTCAGCAACCAATTAGTTGTTACTATTTGTATTTTCTGTGGTGGTTTAAAGATCCCTGTTTTCAGATGGGTGTGATGCCATGCTCGCTGAGATATTTGGGGATATGCTGGTACATGCTAGGTACTGGTTAATCATCAATGAATACGATTGTTTCACACCTGAGTCTTGCATAAGTTACCAGTAAGAACAGAATGTGATTTGTAGATTTTTATGTTCATTTTAACGTGGATTTTCTGTTTTCATGAGCGGTTTACTCACTTTTTTGGTGAAAGGGATAGCAAGGAAAGAATTAATATCTTTAGTAAGAAGATTGGATTTTGGTTTTGGTTCTGATTTAGAATATAAATGACAGAGTCAAGAGCCTGGGCATTTGTTTGTGCCATGGGAAAAGTCTTAAATGGGGCAAAACTATTAACTGCTGTTGAATTTGCTATGCTTTTGTGGTAAACTTTTGAAAAGTATCTGAAGCAGAGATCCTTTTACATTAGAATACCTTGTACTGCTGACCACCTGAAGCCTAGAGGAGGTTAAGCAGAGACAGGGTACCCTTGTAAGCCCATCCTGTTCCCAGTCTGTACCAGAAATGGTTCATTGTGGCACAGTACATGGTCCACATGTAGTCTTAGCTTAGAGGTTCACTTTAGGGACAGTTTAAATAGCAAACATTAAGACTTATCCTAAGCTCTTCATTATCACCTGGCCTAATGCTTAACTAATAGGTTTTCTCTACCACACCTTCTGTTTCTTTTGACTCAACTGTGTCTTTATACTCTAGCTGGCATTAATAAGCTATAATGCTAACAGGAGCAAAGAATAGCTGTCTAAGGAGAGATGGGGAGGGACTCTTTACCAGGAAGTGGAGCAACGCAATGAGGGGTAACAGTTTTAAATCAAAAGAGAGGAGATTTAGATTAGATATTAGAAAGAAATTCTTTGCTGTGAGGGTGGTGAGACGCTGGAACAGGTTTCCCAGAGAGATTGTGGCTGGAGGGGTTCAAGGCCAGGCTGGATGGGGCTTTGAGCAACCTGCTCTAGTGGGAGGTGTCCCTGCCCAGGGCAGGGGCGTTGGAACTGGATCATCCTTAAGGTCCCTTCCAACCCAAACCGTTCTATGATGACTGGTTTGCCAGGGAATCTATACTATTCCTTGTGAAGCCCTATAAATCCAGTGACTCCCAATGTCTTGATCCAGATTTTGAAATGCATGTGTGCATCTAAAAATTACATGTTACACCAGAACTCCATCTAGCCTAGCGTATAAACTCCCTGTACAGTGCTTGCTGCTGTGCTCTGTCAGTGTAAACTTCTGGGACTTGTATCCTGTTTTCACCAGATTTCTTGGGACATCGAGAAGAAGCAACTATTTTTAAAGGGTAGAGCTTTAAAGGAGTTACATGCTTTATCTTATATATGCTTCTACTGAAATATTTTTGCCAAAGTTTTTATTATTCTTTGTTAGTGTTTAAAAATAATAAAAAATCTGTTACTGTGATGGAAATGAAAGTTTCATTGCAAACTGGAGGCATGCCAGCTCTTTATGCCTGAATCTTTGCTTTTGGAATAGGAGTACTCTTCTATCTTTTTCCCCTTTCCAACTAAATTGCACTGACTATAGTGTTGCTTGTTAATCAGTTTTAAATTGTACTGGCGCCGTGTCTTGTGAAACCCTGGCTGCAGATCCTTGCACTGATACACTGGCAACAAGAAAGCTGACAGCTGTCCTTTTTTCAGGGAAATATAGTCACATTTTCTGATTGTTGGTCCTATGGCTGTCTTTCTACATGTAAACAAAGGGACAGATTCGAGTCTCAGCTACACCATTATAAATATGAGAATGTCAGTGGGCATCAAAGGAATTCTTTTGAACTCAGAAGAGTAAATCAGTGCACGTTCTGGTCATACAGTTAATTTTAACATAAGGGGAACAGTTGGAAAAACTGCTTTTTGTGAAATAACCCTGCAATGGTTTTATATTATTTCAAATATAAATGGATGCTTTATCAGATATTTCATGGTTGGAACTGGGATTGAATATCTGATGCAGATTTTAAAGTTTAGTGACAATTCCAATATTGATTTAGGGAGGAAAAAAAGTTTCTCAGAAAACTATACCCATTTGTACATTCATTCACGCTTTTATCTTTGGATTAACATATATTATCCAGTTGGCTGACATATGATAACGTGGTGCAAGATAATTTTACAAAGTGGCTGTATGATTCTTCAGTATTTTAGTGTTTACTTCATTTCCAGTGAATGGCAGAAATGCAGCTTTTAAGGGAAGCTCAGAACGGGCTGAGTTCATGAAATGGGGCACTGGGAGCAAACGAACCTCTCTTTGCTTCATGTGGATTTAATCCATACTTACAGCAGAGTTCTTATTTTTTATTTACATGCCAGAATGCTGCAACAAAGATGTCTGTTGCATATTCTTTATTCATTTTGTATGTGGAATTTGCATATAATATCAAACCCCAGGTCATATAATACATGTAATAAACTGCAGTGTAAAACAGTTATGAGGATGCAACCCTTAAGTGGGTTTTGGGGTGCATCATTTCTTTTAGAGCCCTATCTAAGTGCCTAAATAAATGCTTGAATTTTCAGAGCTTCTGAGCAGACCCAGTTTGCTTTGAAGTCACGGGAAACTGCAGAATGGTCTTGGCACGTGGAAATTGATAAAGCTGAGGACAAAACTAACTTCATTTCCTGACTTAATTCCATTCTTCAGCTGCAGGACTATCCTTTTTGTTTTTACTGTCACACAATCAGAACCAAACGTATTAGATGGAAGTGTTGCACCGGAATAAATTGAAAATGAAAGGTGTTTCACGATTCTTTTAATTGTGACATGGGCTGCTGTATGTTTTTTGTACTTTGCTGTACTTTGCTCGCTTACAAGGCTGGTCTGTGACAGCCTTCCTCATACCAATGTCACTTTTTTGCTGCAAAAAGTCCCATTGATCTGTAAAGAAAGGGTGGACAGTGTGGGTTTTCAAATAAGTAGTATCATAGAATATACCCATTTTAGAGGAGATAGAGGTGAGATTTACAGCTAATTCATCAATCTACTAAAAGTGGTATAGAATAATTTCAGTGCTTTATGGAGAGTAGCTGTACATGGCTTTTTTATGAAAAGAATTCATCATTTTCTGTGGAAGATATCTCACTTACTGGTAATCTTACAGGCAGAAATAGATTACAATCTGTTGAAATAAGGAAATGAGCAAAAGACATCAGAGCACTTTTTTTTTATAAATGGAGACTTAGAGAGAGGGCGAAAGGGCATTGATAATAACCAAATGCTGGTGTGAAATCTGTCTTCATGTGTAGAAGAATGACCCAGGAGTGGCATTAGCAAATGTTACTGCTCAAGAGTGTCTTCATGAATTGAGAGAAAAAAGCACTGCCGTTTTGTTATCTTTGTGGATTCTATTTATGGCACTTCATTGTAATTTAGGGTTAGATGAATTTTGTGCTTTTAATCAGAGATTCAATCTCATGCTTACTGTAGAGCAAAAACTTACATTGATACAAACAGCAAAGATAAATAAGCTTTTTCTCCATGTGTTACAAAACAATTGCTTAAAGGAATTGTATGCAGACTGTGAAGTCCACATCTGAAAAGTTAGGAAATGCCAAAGACAAGACTGCAGGTGCACAGAAGTGTGTAATCTCTTCCTTATATCCTGAAGCTCACTTACTAGACAGGATGCCCAGTGTACATAAACATGTAGTCCTAGATCCAGCTCCCCTAAATTCTCAACCTACACTGAGGTTTAGGCAGTTGAATACTGTGAAATCCTACAGAACAATCAAGCTGTCTCCATGCTACTTGATCCAGAGTGTGTCAGGTTTGGCTTGAAAATTCTATGTTGCTTAAATGACTAACATGCACCTTGTTGGGGAAGAAATGTGTCCATTCTGTGCTGAAGTCCTGTTGCCGTCTACATTTATGAGGAGAGCTGCCTAAATTCAGGTAATGGAGTGGTTTCTGAAGATGGAAATTGAGCCTAGGAAAAGGGTTCTGGGCATTTGCAATTTGAGGAAGTTGGGACTTACATATGTCACTGAAACGTGGTAATTCTAGAAGGCAAATTTACAATCAAAAAAGCAGAAGAAATATTGTAGTGCAACACGATATAAAAAAGCTGGGAAATCAGGATTTGTTTGGGATTATTTACGACTTGCACTACAACTTAAACAGTCCCCAAAAAACTGTCTGTCATGCATATCTATTTTCAAATTGGAGTTTAAAAATCTGTGCTGATTGCATGGCTGTATACGTTTCAGGTAAAGTATTTTATCGGAGATTAAAACATAAGTAAATCAGCCTGAAGCTGTGTGACTGAAACGAATTGTATCTCTGCTTATTACATTATTTCTTTAACAGTTCCTGTTATTTAGACTAAAACTGACTGTGAAATAATAGCCAGTCAGTGAAGTTACAATCAGATCTACATTAAAAAACCATTGCAGCCTTGTGCATCGTATGTATCAAAGTCTGCTTCTCCATGATGTCTCAAACTGGACATCCAGAAGTTTGAGTTCTACTTACTGAATTCTTGATTATTGTTTTTCTTCCCTTTTATTTAATTTTATTAATAATCCTGAAATAAGCATTGCAGAAATAGAAGCCTGTGGTTTGTCTCCAGTTGCTTCACGTGTATTTGTTCTTACCAGTGAACGGTTTTTATTATCCTGTCTGTTGTTTTCATACTCTTCCAAGTTCTCGCCTTGCTGGTATGATTTTCTGTTCATTTTCTGCCCTGCTTCTCATATCCCGGAAAAGTATGTCGCACCACATTCCCCCTTAGCTAACCTAACCTTCCATTTCACATCTCTGATAGATTTTAATTGCTCCTGGTGATATTTGACTTCATTTTACAAAGCTCCTTACAAGGGATATTAATTGCAATAAAAAAAATCCCAGTGTACCAGTTTGACATAATAATCTATAATGCTTGAATGGGTTTATAAAGTATACTGAAAATATGAATGCTGGCATGACCTACATGTGAGACAAAAGCTATTCCCTTAGGGAATGGAGATAATTTGCTTTTGTCTCATACATTATGCATTTCCTCTTTTACACCCCATTTCCATGAAAAATATTTTTTGTTATGTATCAAAGAGTTCTTAAAGTTGTGAGTGGAGCGTTAGGCTCAGTTTGTTGGGATGTTAACATTCTGCTCGGATTTCGGTCTCGGTCCTTTGTTCCCTATTACCTATTCATAATTTCTATTTGTGGTCTTGAATGCTTTTCTCTGAGTAGGGTTTTGTGTTCCCTCCTTATTTCTTTGAAGAGTGAATGCTGCTGATTCCTTTTTAATGGGGAAGATGGACAGAAACGCAAAACTTTTGTAAACTAAAAGTATACTGTAAATGTTTCATTAGTGCAACCATGCCAGTGACTAATATTTAGACACATTATGTTAAAAATACTAACATTATTTGGTTCTCACCAACCTCGCTAGAACTGATGGACTGATTCCTTGATGGGCAGAGAACAGGGTTGGCTCCTTATAAAGTACTGTGTTGTCTCTTCAGACACTCTGCAGGATTTATGAGACCTTGTAGTTAAGGGAATAGTTGAAGGTACAATGGATATTCAGCCCTATAAGCAAGAAATCATCTTTGCCACGACACTTGGTTCCTTTTTGACAACTGAATTGAAAGGGATGGATTTTTCAGCTACTTTATACTGAGGATAAAAAGATACAGATTAGCACTGTGCTAATTTGTTAGTGTCTTCTCTAATTTGTTGCATATTCTTCCCTTTTTCTGGTTGTAAAATAAAAGAAATTGGGGCAGGGTCTTTGAAGGTCATAAATCTCTAATTCTGCGCTCCCTGGTCTTCTGAATAGCAATGTATTATATGTATTAATTAATAGAGAACTAGACAGTTTTCTCAGTAGGAACATGCCACTGACCTCTGTAATGGAAGCATAATATAATAGGTTTCTTGTTTGTCTTTCTGAAGGTACCTATTTATTTAATAGGAAGTTTTGCTGACATGCCTCCAAATTAAGTTTTTAATTAAAACTTCACCTATATCTTACCATCTAGGATACGGACATGAAAAATAAAGCATGAAAAATAGAATATTCTGTACCAATTTAATAAGCTTGGCACACAAATGATGTTCAGGTGAGCCAACTCCTCCTGAATGTCTGTCCAGTTTACTAATTACTGTGTTGCATGTTTCATGGACATGCACATTTTTTTTAGAAAAATGTGTTTATAGTGTGTTTGTTCTTAGGTAATTTATCATTCATCGTTTTGCAGAGAGGATCCCAGTATAACTGGTGTATATAACTGTGGACTGGCAGACATTGAGGAGTTCATTTTTGTTCTACTATTATTTGACAATATTCATCTGGATCTATTATTTGCATATTTATATTTTTATATTAATCAGCAAGTTTATATTTTTTCAACTGTCAGCAAGAAGAGGAATTCATGTCACTTTGCCTCATACAACTGTATTTATAGCATCCAATTTACCACAGAGGTATTGAGTTTGATCATTATTCATATCACAGTATGACTTGTTTTATAGCAAAGGGCCCAAATGGGTTGTTATTACAGTGCCATTAGATAACACAACTGCTTTAAAATACATCGCTTGTGTATTAACCAGAATGTGAGAGAAAACACTGGATCGTGGGCTTGCTGTGTGAAAATACAGAAGCAGCAACCCGACAGCGTGAGGAAAGAGCGAAATCAGCAGAGAGTGGCCTGTAAGGTTGTCAGGCTCTGAATAATGTTTGAACAAGTGTGAAGCAGGAATATTGTTAGATGATGCATGTGATGTACCGGAGCCTTATGCCACTTATGGCATGGAAATATCGCTTTTCTATCAGATGAGTTACTGTGTGTGTCTAAACCCTGAATATCATTCATCTGCGCCACACTGTGTTAGCTGTGATGTGCTGTATTTCCTGCCTCGGAAATTCTGATGAATATTTTATTAGGGTGGGGTGTTTTGTTTTTTTTTTTTGATAGCTGAAGTTCATTTTTTCACTTTTTTGGGAGGTGGGAGTCTTTTAGGCATTGCCTGTTCTGGTTAACTTTATGATTGGGATTATGTGAGAAAAAGCTAATGGGGGAATAGCAGCCACTTTTCCTCTTGTGAGAATAACTGTGGTACTTACAGCGGCTAAACACTTTATGTTAGAGAAATTCTTTTCTTTAAGGGCTAATCCTGATTGGCAGTGCTAACCTCTAACAAGGTGTTAAATGCTACAGATTCCCGTTAACTTCAGTGGGAATAGTATTTAAGCCTTTAAATTGCACTGGAGCACTGGATGCAGAAAATCTGTGGTGTTTATGAGGAGGAAGGCATATCGCTGCTTTGTCCTTTATACTGTTGAAGATGTGAAATTCTTATTGAAGAATGGATTCTGTTCTCAAGGGTGTAATTCCAGTGTTGTGGTGGTTTTTTTAAGCTTATTCAAGATTCTTGTTACTGCACAATCAGTCATTTTAACTATGTGTTTCCATGTATTTGTCTCTTTAGCTGTTGTGTGTATCTGTTCCCCTGTGCTTTTTCACACTTCTCCGTGTTCTTGAACATCCTCTTTCCTTTTATGCCTACCTCATTCTCATTCTTATTCAAAATTTGTCAACATTATTACAAGTAATCTATAACCCAGCCCACTCTTCTTGCTCTTGGCAATTAAAACACAAAGGAAAATCAGACCCCATAAAATAAAAAGGACACAAAACAAATGATATGATATACTCACTTCACAAGCAAACACCTCTAAAGAAAAATATTCCCTCTATTGTTATCTCTTGTCCTTTCTTACTCCCCATCGTGGCAGTTGTGATTATTTATGGTTACTACGACTTTCAAATGCTTCAGCTCTTGTCTACATGAAAATAGGGGAGATTCTCAAAGGCACAAAAGATGGATACACACCCAGTTTGTATAGAAAAGATTGATTTCTGCTCCTTATGGGAGCACAAACAGCACCAGCACGTGCAACTCTTTCTCATTGTCAGGAGGGATTTTGCTGGTCTGAGACACTAAACTTCAAGAAGATCCCAAGAGGTGAGGATTCCCCCCTATGTCTGTGATTAGTATCCTTTGTCAGAGGCAGTTTGTTAGTATAGTTTGCCTGTAAATACATATGGTTTATGTAGACAGTGTGGTTTAACCCCATCTGGCAACTAAGCCCAATGTAGCTGCTTATTCACTTCCCCCCGCAGTGGGATGGGGGAGAGAATCGGAAGGGTAAAAGTAAGAAAACTCATGGATTGAGATAGAAACAGTTGAAGAGGTAGTGCAAAAGCCACATTTGCAAGCAAAACAAAATAAGGTATTCATTCACTGCTTCCCGTGGGCAGGCAGGTGTTTAGGGCCATTCTCAGGAAAGCAGGGCTCCATCATATGTAATGAATACTTGGGAAGACCAACGCCATCACTCTGAATGTCTGCTTCATCCTTCTTCTTCTTCCTTCTTCTTTCCCCAGCTTTTTATCGCTGAGCACGATGTCCCGTGGCATGGAAAGTCCCTGTGGTCAGTTGGGGTCAGCTGTCCCAGCTGTGTCCCCCCCCAGCTTCTTGTGCCCCCCCCGCCAGCTCGCTGGTGGGGCAGTGTGAGGAGCAGACAAGGCCTTGTCTCTGTGTAAGCCCTGCTCAGCAGTAACTAAAAAATCCCTCGGTTATCAACACTGGTTTTAGCACAGGTCCAAATCACAGCCATGTACTAGCTACTATGAAGACAATTAACTCTATCCAGCCCAAACCAGCACGATAGGCCCTACTGACAGCAGTGCTATAATGACAGGAACATAATGTCTACCCATACAACTCTGTTTTTATGAGATATTACTACTATATCTCACTTTTATTTCTAAGCCATTTGAATTACTACTCATATCTATCCTATCTTCCTTTTTTTTTCTGTGCTGTGTAGTAGTTTTACAATTTCCCTGGTAAAATGCCTCATTCTAGTAAATCTAGCTTTGAACAGAAACTCTAATTTGTTGATGATGGTGGTTAATAGGGTTACCTTAGGTGTTGTGAAGCATTGCCAGACATGGAAGTTAGAATTCTGGGGTTTATTTTGCTCAGCTCAGCTGGACTAGCCAAGTAGCACTCAATGCAGGGGACAGGAACAGGGTTGGAGAGGTGGAAGGTGACTTTCAAGTTGCAGTTACGTTGTCCTGACCTTGGGTCAGTTAGGGCTGGTTTGCTCCCCAGAATTATCCGAAACACTTTCCAATCCGCTTCTGCTCATCCTGTGGTCATGACATTTTTGATGAAAGTCCTTACCTGTACTGGTGATCATTGTTTTGCAGCCTGTTATTGTTGGTGTTACACTGGTTTGTTGCAGTGGTGCTCTCATTTGTATTAGTATAAATCCAGCAATGCAAACCTGTATGTGTCATTTTTGGTTCTGTTCACAGGTGATCTAGTACTTAAAAAGGGAATAGTTGTGGTTTTTTGTATGTCCAGTACTTTTTATGAAGCAGAGAGAATGCAGTTTTAGATTGTTGTGAACTTCTATCCAATTCTGAGTAAAGAATAGAAGCAGCCTTTCCTGTGTAAAATACCTTGTAATAGCCTAACATGAGCTGCAAAATAACGGTTCTGGGAAAGTCAAAATCTGTTTTGTGTGAAGATATAACCCTGTAAATTGGACTGGTTCTACTGATACACTTTAAATGCAATGAAGTTTTGGTCTATTTTTATTTTCCATCTATACAACTTTGAAGTGCTGTTGGAGTGGTATGGATCATAGGAGAGAAGAAATCATACATATTGTAGAACCTGCTTTGATAGGAGTTTTTGTACCTGATACTGCATTTCTAGAGCAGGATATTGCTGCTCTGTTGATGTCCTTTGTTCACTAAAGGGCATTTAGTTCATAGTGGCTGGCAGGAACTCAGTGAATTGTCCCATTGACTATGTCAACATTACACCTTTGAGTAATGGTTCACCACCAGGACTAGGTCCCAATCTTGTCGAGTTTGAAAAGGCTCGATGAGGGCAAGAACATTCCCATTATGAAACACTCATTTTAGCTTGTGCTTGTATCCCCTTAAGGAACATTTATTTAGTCTTCCCAGCTTTAACAACCTTTGGAGTCTGCCTGTGGCTGAAATGAGATTGTTACGGTTGTATGTGGGGAGAACGTAAGGATATTAAGGATATATAAACCATCTAATGTCCATTTTAAAGAATCTCCCTTACTTGGACTGTATTCAATATTGAATCCTTCCTCCTTGCCGTGTGACATATGTCATGAGCTGATGATATACTGCTTTCACTCAACTAATTGGGTGTGTTTCCTCCTACTCCTTGGGTAGCCTGAGGTAGCCAGAAACCAGGTCCTAGTAATTGGTGAAGATGGGGCTGACAGCATAAAATATTTAGAAAAAGAGTGGTGTTCACACAGGTAGCAAAGCTTAAAAAATTGAGATTTTCAACAGTGTTATATCAATTCCATTTAGACAGAGAGCTCCGCATTTGTTCAAAGCACTTTTTCACACTAATTGGATACTCTTCAAAGGCTTAATTACCATTTGGAAATTACTTCTGTATCCTGAATAGATACTCAAATGCTAATATCTTCACAATGATGTGCTTTGTAGATGGGATGAGTGTTTTCTAATAATTGCATATATAAAATACAGGGCAGTCCTTCTTGCAGATATAAAAAAAGTCAGAAGGAAAAACAGTTCAGCATCATTTCTGGTAATTTCCAGTGTGATAGGATCTTGCTATACTTTGACAGCACTATTTTCACACACCTCTGAGTGTTTAAAGAGGACACGAGAAAGAGGCAAAAATTTTGTTTGGGGGGGTGTGACACTTCTTCCACAGTTTCAGTCACTGAAGAATGAACTGAAATCAGGAATAATAATAATTCTAAAAAAACCCTGTGCATGCATGTGTGGTTTTGATGAGAGGAGGAACAGCATCATAAACTGTTGACTGTGAATCCAAAATATTTGAGTGGGTCGTTTTGCCCATGTGCTGGGCATCTGCAGGAGGGCAGGCATCTCTGGGTTTGAAGGAATAACTTTCTACCGCCTGAGCTGAAAGATTAGTTTCTCTTAGTCTTGACTCTTGAAGCTCAGGGCAGGGTGTAACAGTGGTTTGGCTGGACAAGGGGACTCTGTGACTGTAGTTTTGTCCTGAGACAGGAAAGTGCAGGAAATTATAACCATTTTAGGTGCTCTGTCCTCTCCTGATAAATCTGGCTACAGGTTACTCCACATCTGAGATGTAGTTTTGCATTTATCAAAAGAGGAGAGGGCACACCAGTGAATAATTGTAGGTGGTGTAGATGGTAGGTAAATGTGTAGATAGGTAAATGTAGTCATGTGTGCATGACTTGATGTGTTTGTCTGCTTTTGGATCTTAGCACAGAGTATAAATATATTTTAATGGGCTCTTTGTTTATCTGAAATGGTCTGCAAATGATAGTGCCTGTAGCCAGTCAGAAAAGTGTAGTTTACAGATTACCTGGTGACTGTTTTCACAGAATATTTATCTCTGTCTTTTAGGATGTCATTAGAATGATTTTTTACCCAAATTTCAGTCTAATCCCATTCTTTGGCTTTTGGATATGGTCTGTTTTTTTCTGCTAGTATGTCTTGATTAAGCTTTAAGCTTCAAAACCAGTTGCTCTTCATGAAATAGTTGGTAGAGTGCAGTGTAGTTGTACTGCAACTGCACTGTAATTAGGTAGACAGTGAGTTTTGAATCCTACAGCTCTTCATCCATTTTATTGACAGGTTTCCCATGAGACTGTATGTGAACTGCCCAGTGGTGTTTGTAAGAATGACTCTCTGATTATTGTGGCAAAATGAGGTTTCAAAGTTTTAGCTGGTGGCATCTTTAGAGTTTCTTTCTGGTAACCGTACCTCCTCCCTGGTTAATATACAGATATATACAGTTTGGATCAGACATGCTTGTTGGTGACAATTCCATTTTTAAGGTATCCATGCTTTTATTCCAAATGGAAGAGACAGAAGGCTTTCTGAAGGAGAAGAGGTGACCCAGCAGATCCGGGCTGTTCCTTTCAGGGCTTCATCAGAGCCAGTTATATCTTAATTGCTTTATTTGCACTGCTTAGTAATTTACTTAGCAGGTCACTTATCCTGGCCCTAACTGAAAATTCTTAGAAAAAATTCCAAATAAAAGGAAATAAGCTTGAGAGAAGGGGTCTGAGTCTATAGAGTTCCTACACAGACAGAGGAAATTTGGTGGTCTAATCTTGCTTTTGGGGTCACAAATGGCCACATTTCAATAATTCAATTTCACAATGAGTGAAATATTTCACACCTTACTCATAAATAGTAATTTTTGGAGGTGGAATAGGCAAACTCTTGAGATTAGGGAAAGTGATGAACTTTGGCAGAAAATGCATTCAGTTCTAGGAAATTCATCTGTTTCATTAACTATTTGTAACTACTTCATGACCTGTCCTAATTAAAAAAAAAAATACATATTTATTAAACATACTTTGCAGTCTGGGAAATGGGTGTTATTTGGCTGTCTAAATAGAAAAGTATCTAATCCCCTTCAGTGTCAAATGAAAGTTACAGAACAGGAAGATGTGCAGGAATTGGCGTTGCTACAAACTGTTTAGAAAAAAAAAAAAGAAAAAAAGTCTTCTCCCTGGAAATACCTTCTGCTGAATAAAGACTTTTTAATGAAGTTTCGGTTGCTTCAGCAGAGGTGACACGTTGTCATACGGTGCCTACTGCTGGGTGTACCCATGTGGAAGAGCTCTACCTTGCCTGGTTTGCATGGGGACCGTTGTGTTCGGAGCTGTCAGGTGAGCAGAAGGCTGGGGACAGAGTAGGAAATGTTGGCTCGTGATTCCGGAGCAGGCAGAAGAACGAGGAAGGAGGAGGGCAGCACGCAACGCGCTGCAGCAGATGTAGCCCATCACAGGAGATTTTTGCTGCAATGCAAATAATGGAAGCACCAAGTGGAAAACTAAACACCCACGTTGAAGCCTTCTTAACAGCCCTCTTTGTAATATGCACTGGTTTTCCGTAAATTATTGCATATTTCCTGAAAGAGTCTTCCTGAGTACATGAAATGACAGAGGATTTTTGGCTGCTTTTTTTTTTTTTTCTTGCTTGTGCTTCCAAAGATTTCCTCGGAGAGCCTGTGTAGACTTTTGCTGAGTGCACATCAGTGTTTTTTGCTAATTGTTCCTGATGCTTCTCCATATTGTGAACTTTTTAGCAGAAAAGTAGCAGCAGATTGCCTTCCCTAGAGAGGAACAAAAAGTCTGTTGATGTGATCTAAAAAGAGAAAAGGAAGAAAATACTACTTAAAATAAATTTTTCCATTTTGGTGCATGCAGAATGAGTGGTTAAATGACATCAAAGAATTTAATAATTGAACGAAAAGCCACATCTCTTTCACAGTTTCTCCTCATAAATTGTCTGGATTTTTGCTAAAACTGGATTACTAGTATGAAATTATTTACCAGGGAGTCTACTTTTGCAGTGAGGGTGACAAATTAACTCTGTTTTGCATTGGTTAGGGCAGTGACAAGCTGTGACTCTTATAAAACTCGGGTTGGTACCTTCTCCTCTGAATCTGTGCTCACCCGTTGTATCTGTTACAACAATCTGTCATGAGGGTTGTCATTTTCCTTAGTAGCTTCTCCTCCTTGTCACATCTCTGTTCTCTATGGAACATAATGGAATTGCTGGACACCATTAAACTACAAAAAGTAATGGCCATATATTCATAAGAAAAACCTAGAATTGTTGTAAGGCTGGAAGGAGGCTCCTCAAAAGCAGTTCTATAAAACTGCTAAAAGTCCAAACCTATTAACCATTCTGGTATTGATTCATAAAGCTGACATTCCATATATTTGGACAATATCGGGTGATGCACGCTTTAGGAAAACAACCAAACAATTAAAATTAAGCAGCTGCCTGGGTTGCTTCGGCTGAAAGATGGCCATAGGATGGAAGTCACCTTTCGTGTCTGGGACCAAAAAGAGCAAAACTAAAAGGAAAGCAGAACCCTTGTGATGCCTTTTGGTACCGTACATGTAGATCTCATGGCCAGAATTCAGGCCTCTGTATACAAAATTTGTGGAGATCACTAAGTTTCAGATAGATGTGGGATTTTGGAGTTCCCCAAACTCCAAACAGATACTGTTTTGAGCTGTAGTAAGGTCTCACAGCACGAGGTAGACTTTTGGGGTCATCTTCCACAATACTTATTTATGGAGAAACTCCTGATTTGGGGTTTTGGTACCTTTTCTGTGGACAGCCAAGTGCTTTATTGAATCTAATCCTCCAGTACACGCTCCAGCGGTGGCATGTGCCACAGCTCCAGGGGACAGAAGCCGTATGATGTGTGCTACTGTGCAGATAGACCCCCCAGCTGGAGACAAAGCAAGTTGCCCAGACCTGGGGCTGGGGATGTAGAATACTATTATGTTTTCACTTCACTTTGACTGTGCAGTTACTTTGAAGTGATTTTTTTTTTTTTTCCTTCTTTCCTTCAAGAACTGCTTGTGCAGCTTTCCTCCCAAACTTATTTTGTGGATAAATTAAGAATTTTCCACTACGGTCTTGTGAAACCTTTCATGACCTCAAACGATGCACCAAGTGAAAGCTCACGCAGGGCACAGCCTGTTTGGAGCTGTGTTTGGAGTCTCTTGGAGAGCAACACTTGCATGTATTTTTCATTTCCCCAGGAATCTCCCTGTGTTAGGGTGAGTTGTACTATTTTCCTCTGATGTGCCAATTTGCCAATTATTACGCCCCACGAACAATTTTCATCATCATGTTGTCAACTTTCATTTTTATGCTGATGATACGGTTATGAGTGTCGTTGAAATGTGACATCTGAGTCTTTTTTTTTGTCTGACAGGCAGTAAATAATTAATGTTTCAAAATCAGAGGACTCTCAACACTGGCAAAATGGAGCTGCCAGTTGACTGTTTATTTAAATTCGCTGAGAAATATCAGTCCTTTTTTTCTAACCTTTGATGACCTCCAGTTCTACTTCAAACAGGTACCTGGTGGTTACCTTTGATTGAGGATTGTTTCTTGTACTTTTGTATTTATAAGGAACTGCCTTGTATCATTGAAATCTTGCTAGATTGTAGGTATTTCTCTCTATTGTGAGACAGAGGCACTTTTCACCCTGACATACATTTCAGATTAGATTAATGGAATTCTTTATTTGTCGTCTTTCTAGAATCTTGACTGCAAAAATTTACCTAATCTTCTTTTTTTTTTTAATTATGCAATACATCAGTGCATTAGTTCTCCTAACTAAGCCTAAATTGATATTTTTAAAAATAATTTTAAAGCTATTTTTAAAGCTATTTTTTACCTGCAAGGAGTTTCACCTCTTAAAAACTCTTCCAAATTGTATTTACAGTGTCACTTGCTGATGATAAACACAGTTTTGTTCATCTTAAAGCTTTAAGTATAAAACTGACTGCCATATTCCATTACACTATTCAGAAATTTTATTAAAAGTTGACTTTTTCCACTTACAGAAAGAGTTTAGTTAGGCCTGGTTATTTGCTGAAGACAGGCAAGAAGCAGAAGGGTACTCTCTACCCTTGAATAATCAGGGAGCACCTGCTAGGAATATATATCAGTGGGAATATTACAGCAATCAGACAGTCATGTCCTGTGAACTCCACTGAGAACCTCTCAGCTCTTTGATTAAAATTAAATGCAGCATTTCTACCTCTCTTCATGCTAGTTCTCAGCCATATTTTTTTCCCCTTCCTGTTCCCCCTAAAAACTCTGTTTCCTTGTAGCCCATTAAGTACTTTATCTTTTGCAGGTCCTCATTCCTACCGAGCAATTTCTTTTCCTCACTCGATTCCTAGTTTTTATTGAGTTACCTTTTTTGATTAGACCGTCTCAGCTTCTTTTCAGTTTATAAGGCTTTTTCTTTCTTTCTTTTTTTTTTTGACTCTCTGGCTGGTCCACTTGCTCTTGGCATTTGCTCCCCAGGGCATAGTTTTTATTTTTTGGGCAATGATACACAGAGCCTTTTCCATGAAGCTTACTTCCACTTTGCATCAGCAGTGAGCAGTGAAAAAGAAAGGCAGTGATGCCACAGCTCAATGTTTGGTTTTGGCAGATGCTGGAGGATGTCAGCTCATGGCTCCAGTTCATGAGGAAACCTCTCACTGCCTGGCCCCCAGCTACCAGAAGCCTCCCTCTTCCCTCTGCGACACGTGTTGTAGCTAATTTCAGAGCAGTTTTCAAGTGAGACCTGATGGTCGTTCATTCCCGCAGACCGACGCGAGGCGGTAGCCTTTAAATAGTCAAAATACGAAATCCTGGTTGCATCGAAATGAATGGCAGGAATGTCTTCTGACTTTGCCAGAAGACTGTATAGGGATTGTTGTCCCTTCTGACTTCAGGGAATGCAAATCTGGGTTCTGGAATAAAGAGGAAACACTTGTATGCATTGTATGCCTTTCAGACCTTTGAAAAGCCAGAGCTTACTGATGTTCTTTTAATTACCGGGCGATGTTGTACAGGAGTGTGAATGTGAGGTACTCGTAGCCCTGGTGGGAAAGATGCTCAGCCAGCTGAAACTGATTTGTGTTGCAGTTTGAAAAGGCAGCGTCAGAGCCAGCCTGGCTGCTGTTAAATCGCTTTCTGAAGCTACTATTGTAAGTAGCTGGCTGTTCAGCTACGGAAGAATCAGCCTGTAACCAGGGATTCGCTTTTATTTTCCTGAAACTGGTTCAGACAAACCTCTGTGATTTCCCTAGAGAAATCCTTTATGTTCATATTGTTCGCTCCAGGTGCACGGCCACAGCAGCGCACCTTCCCTCCTCACAACAATTTACTATACGTGTCAGCGTTGGCTTCGCTGCTCTGACTGAGATAATTTGTTCTCTCTCATGAAAGGAAAGTTGAAAATCAAGGACGGTGGAGAGAATCTCATATTACGCTCCAACTGAAACCCATAGGGAGAGGTTAATATTATACAGGACTTTCTAATTCTGATTTTTACAAAAAAACCCTGTATCAATTGTAATTTTTCCCCCCGCAACAGCATCTCTGAGCTATCTCACAGAACGAGTGTGATTCGTGAAGAAGGGAAGAAGAGGAAGAGATGGATTACTTCTTTTTGTTACTACCTTTTGTGATTCTCACTGTCTCCTGCAATAGTAATGATGGTGACAAACCCCTAAGCTTTGAAAAGAGGCAGCTACGCTTATGTATACATCATGGTGACAGCTTTGAAGTAAAACATTTTCCTCATGTTCAGATGGTACGTGATGGACAATCTCTTTCCTGTCACTTCTCTTGCCTGGTCTTTAATGGGGTTTTGACGCTTGTTTTTTTTCATAAGTGAGGAAATCTCTAAACGTAACCGAGGATATCTGTGTGAGTGCAGAAACTTGGACAGATAAAAGGGAGTTCTGCCTTTGCAAAAAAGGGGTTTTGACTGTTTCTAGCATGTTCAAATTTATTTTAGCATGATAATAACAATGCTAGTAAAGGTTGTTGGGAATCAGTATTTCTGGCTTCCAAATACTTGCTTTTCTTTTTCTCCAATATTTTTTTATGTCCAAATTTGAGTGGGAGATATGCATATATATGCATCTCTACTTAAATTTAAAATTTCCTCCAAATAATAAATAAGGAGAAAACTTGTGTTAGACCCTGCAGCTCCCAGGTGGATCCACTCAGAGCCAAATTAATGCAGCACTTTTCAGATTTTGTAGCAAACAGCCTGAAAGCTGGCACTGGGCAGAGGTAACCATGGCCACCAGGATTCCATCTTCCTTGGCCCTATGGCAGTCTAGCTGGGCTATCACCTGTGGCTTTTAAGGTCCTAAAGCACGAAAATTTAGTCCCTCTTGTCATCTCTGATGGTTTGTGGTGACTTCATCATGAGTCCCGTGGAAAGTGACACAGAATGATGCTGAACCCAAAGCATTTCAGCTGAATGGTTTGGGCTCAACAAAGTGACACTTTCTGATCAGGTTTTAAGCTGATTTGAGTTTTAGCATTTAAGCACTACATTTCCTGAAAACTGACTTTTGTGAAAATAATTTAAGAATACCTTCAAGAAACCTGCTGCAAATCCTTTGAAAGTTTCTGTTCACTGTGTATTGTGCAGTGTAAAATTGAGAATAAAACTTTCAATAGCTGTGGGCCCTCTAGTGGTGTTCCTGGAGCTGCAGGTTCAGAAAATGGCAAGACTGAAATGTATCACCAAAATTTTCTATGTATTTTTATGTATTCCAAAATTTTCTGGTCATATCCAGCAACATCTAGTAGTTTGGACTCCATCGTGTCCTCTGATTATTTGTATTATGGAAAAAGAACATTATTGGTATTATCTGTGCACGATGCCCAAACATTCTTCTACAAATTTTAGTTGATTTTTAATGTTATTTTTAATGTTATTTTTATGACTGCTATTAAGCTCATGAATCCTGGATGCAGTCCTGAGTAATGTGCTCTAGACGTTCCTGCTTTAGCAGGAGAGTTGGACCAGATGATCTCTAGAGATCCCTTCCAACTCTGACAATTCCATGATTCCGTGAATCAAAGCCTGGTTGAGCTGATGTTCCCTAAGTATAAAAGCAAGACAAAAACTCTACCCCAAAGATCTTCCAGTCTAGATGTAAGATGAGTTTTGGTCAGTTGTTTTAGTCCATCAGCATTCAGCAACCGTACTTTAATGCTTTTTCACAGCCAGCAATAAGCTTCCAGCGCTGCTGAAAGGAAAAAATCTCACCTTCCATTGTCCATGATCAGTGTTTTTATTGCTCTGCCATCATCCAGGCACAGTGGACAGGACAAGGAACTGATGCAGAAAAAAAAAAAAAGTAAATAAAAAAGACATAATTTTACTATAATCTTCTATAATACACACATCTGCATAAAAATCGTCAACTCTTAACAAACTAACAGTTTAAAAACTACTCGAGAAGGCTGACAAGAGTGCTAATTGGACCTGAGTCGCAATTAACATCAATTTATTGTGCTTTATTATGAGATGTGTGTTCGCAACCATCCTTTTATGTAGAGATAGCAGACTGCTCTCCTGGCAAAGAATGATGATGTGATTAACCCTGCAGTAGGACTTTTCCATTTGATCACCTACATGAAGAATACCTTTCTTCCTACAATCCCTTCCACCCCTCCGATTTTGTTTGCTTTCTCTTCCCTCGAAGAGTTGCTGCCAGAGGAGAGTGCAAGAATGCCAGCTGTAGTAGAAAATTTGATTATACAAATGGAGTTCTGAGTTTGTACATAGTTACACAAGATTAACAGTGTGTGGTGTGAGAAATGAATGCAGCTTCTTTTTCGGGATGAATAACTGCAAGCTAATGTGGATCTGTGGATGAAACATTCAGATAAAATCAGGGCTCTAGTGTTCTTCCTCCCTCATTTGCTGGTTTGCTTTTTATTGAATACTCTACAAAACTTCCATTTTCTAGGATCCTGGAGAAGATGGTAGAAGTGTATAAAATCACAAGTGGCTTAGATACTTGAACAGGGAATAGGGTTCATTGTCTTTTTTTATACAGGACCTGGAGGGGATGAAATTGTAACAGCACGTGGCGGGGTCAGAGCAAGCAAAAAGTGGTACTTCAGACAGTCCGTCGTAAAGCTGTAGAAGCTTTTTGTCCCAGGATTTTGGGAATGCTAAAGGGTTCAAAAATCGATTAGATATGTTCATGAAAAGAAAATCTATGGAGGCTGTTGCCTGTGGCTCAGAAATTCTGAAAGCCACAGATCATACGAATCGGAGAAAAATATTCTAGAGAAGTATTTTTATGTGCTGCTTCTGTCCTTACATTCCTGTCTGCATCTGCTACTGGACGCTGTCAGAGGCAAGATGCTGAGCTGGAGGGACTTGGCGCGATGTTCTTGCATCCTCAGAGAAAATCAGTTTTTGCCTGTTATATTTCAGTTTCGTATTTCTTTCAGAACCCTGCTTCCAGATGAGACTCAAACCACAAGTAGTAGGCTATCCACCAAGGATTTCTTAATATCATTTCCATCATAGCTGAAACCAGAAGGACGCATACATTTGGAGGAAAAGTCTTGCTGAATTCTTTCAGACCAAATTAAAACAACCAGCTTCCTCCCCAGCTCCCTTGCCTTCTGGAAATAACAAACTACTGAACGAAGACAAGCACTTTCTTGTTGGTCCTTGAAGATTTAAGCTTTTTCCTGGATGAAGATAACGGATCTTCCTTAGACAGGATATCTTTAGGTTGGAGTATTCTGACAGGCTGCAGGCTTTCTGTGGGTGCATGCAGATTGAATGATCCGTGTCCTGCTTGCTTTCATTAAAAATGTTTTATGCTAAGCACAGTTCTCCACTTCAGTGTCCTTGAGGGTCCCTTCTAACCTAGATGATTCTATGATTCTATGAAGTATTGTCTTTATGCACTTGTAAAGAATCAGTATTGCTTTTGGTGTCATGGTCCTATTATATTGTGCCGTTCTTTCTTCTTCGCATCTCACAATGCCAGGTTGGATGGGGCTTTGAGCAACCTGGTCTAGTGGGAGGTGTCCCTGCCCATGGCAGGGGGGTTGGAACTAGATGATCTTTAAGGTCCCTTCCAACCCAAACCATGCTATGATTCATAGGCTTTTACCTTCTCCCTCTCCCTTTAAAAAAAGGCATACCTTGGTTTTGCTATCTGATTTTATATGAAAATCAGGAATAGTAGGTCCTGTGAAGGCAGGAATGCAGTTTCTGTGAAAGCTGCTAAATCATCATAAAAAGCAGGGTTATGGTCCTTCATGATAACATTTTTCTCAGAACTTTTCAAACAGCTGAGTGATATGAGTTCCAATAAAAACAAATGGATGATTTTCAAGCAGTCTGACTAACCCCTCTTCCTTTGGTCGCTGCTGAGATTTCGTTTTTTGGTGTTTGAGGTGCACAAACCTCTGTATTTGTGTGAAGAAGAGATCATTCAAAAACAGGATTATTTTTTTTTTAGAGTATAAAGCATATTTGTGGTCGGCGTAGATTCCTACATGAAGGAGTTGCGTAATTCCAGGAGGACAGTTGGTGTAGCCCTTGATCGCAGGTGACAAAGAGCAGTGGTGTGTGCAAGTAGTCACAGCGCAAACAAACTGGTAGGGGAGAAGTCCCAAAATACTACATTTTGTAGATCTTACTTCCATGACTGTTCCTGGAACCACGCAGGCACTTTGCCTCCCAGCTAAACCAGGAAAAGTGCAGTTAATTTCTAACCATGGTTGTTATTTTGTTTCTCTGAGAAGCTCAAGCCCTATCTTTGGTGCTCGCAATTTGAAAAGAATATGAAAAGAACTGCGATAAGGAAACTTGGTGATGGGTTTATTTTTGAAAGTGTTTAAAAAGCCCTAATGAAAGTAAAATCTTTACATTAATGTAGCACAGAGGGGAGGGTGAAAAGCCAACAACATAAAAAGCTAAGAAAGGACTGAATGAGAATGAAAAACACTTGAAGGAGTAAGGATTAGACAACTCGCTTTTTATTGTCTGTGAAAATATTTCCTTTGGTATTTACGAGAACAGTTTAAATGGTTCCTTCACCATATGGAGGGTTTATATATGAAGGACAAAGGAAGAGGAGGAAAGGAAGGAGCAAGGGTTTTAGAAAACGTAGTCAGTAAAGTACAGTGTTGTGTTCCTCCTGCTGAGATAAGTAGTTGTTAGATTAAGGGGGTGTTAGTGAAATCATAAGAACGTGTCCTTTACTGTACATGTCCATCAGCACTATTTTATTGATACTATGCTTTCCAACAGCTTCCACAAAACGTTAATAAAGGGTTAAACACTTTAGAGGGCTGCATTTGTACCTCCTGACTGTCTTGATGGCAGGGGGAGCTGTGGTCTGCCTGCCTTGAGCAGGATGAGATCTGAGTCTTGACCTTAGTCCCTTTGCCTGCTCTGACAGCTAAATGAGACACTTAATATTAACTCATCTGAACTCCTAAGTGCCTGCTCCATGGGGAAACTGGGGCCATGATAAGATTGGGTCTGAGGTCTTCTTATAGCAAGGCAGAGTGAAAAGGATATACTTTTTTACTACATTTTATTACATTTTACAGTAAAAAGGATTTCCGATAATTGCACGTTCGGGATCTCATCTCTCCATTTTTGAATCTGTGGCAAAACTAATTTTTGCTTGGAGTAGTAATTTTTAAGGAACTCTTAAATTGAAAAGAATCCCAAATGATAGAAAGCTGATCAGGAGTTAAAGCTGGTGTTTTGAAGACTAAAATATTTTGCACTGTATTATGTTTCTTAATGCATACAAAAGTCAGGAAGTTTTTCCTGCTTTCTTCAACTTTTTCTGTATTTTGATTTTAACTATTTATATAGTTAAAAATTCAAATATGAAATACTTTGTTTTTCCTTATGGATTTTGAACAGTGAGAGAATTTACAGGACTATAATGTTCTCAGTAGATTTTTTTGATAATCAGTGAATTAATTGATCAAGGAATCCGTAATTATGAATTTACATTTAACTATGTGGTTGCAAATTTTGGATTACTGCGTTTTTGGTTTGAATATGTCAAAGATCTTAAGCCATTCTACTGACTCTCCAAACGGAAGATTGGATTTGATGTGCCAGAGATCTCAAAAGAAAGAC